>NADL03000510.1:0-323783 GCA_002205965.3 Kappaphycus alvarezii | reverse complement strand
ATGCACGGTGCGCATTCTTCTCGTCTAGGAACGGAACACCGTCAGACAATGAGAAACCCAACACACACACACGAAGACCCACAGGGTGTTCGCTGTCCCTCTTTCTCTTTAAGCACCCTGCGATGCAGTAGCACAGCTCGCCGACGGCGAGGAGAAATGGAGTTGGAAGAGCGGGGGTAATTCCTTGGACGGCTGGACGGTATACTTGTCCTCCGGGTTGTAAGGCCGCCGTGGTCCGCGGAATGCTAAACCTTGATAAGGATCGATTCCAAAGAATCGTATACACCAGGGTGTAAACTGGACAAGAAGAGTAGTAGTGGGTCAGCTGTGCTGAATATCTCCTTTGGAGATAAGGATGTTATCACCAACGACAACCTTGGAGTTCCTATTTGTATATAGACGCCGGAGTCCGGGGCGCCAAGCGTGAGTAAATATCACAAACAAACACAACAGGGGTATTGTACTAATGGATAGAGAGGTGGTAAATAGAAAGGAGGACCCGGGCGGATAAACGTGGCTATAGCCAAAGTTGCCGTTGGCAAGGTTTCTGCAAAGCGGAAGTTGGGAGCCAAATTCAGAGCCAACATCGGGGTGGCTGTTTACTCTGGGGCCCTAGTGGCCAGGTAGGTATAAATACTAGTTAGGTAGGTTAGGGTTATCTACGACGGCGGGGTGAGTGAAGTTAGGAGATCCAAGTTAGAGATAAGTAAATTCGACACTTGGCCCAATAGTTACCTTTCACCTACGAATATCAGGTCCAATTTGGGGCCGAGTGGTCCAGATTGCAAGCACTCAAGCCCCATCGGGTGGGTATACAGTACCGAAAATAATAGTGGGCGACAAAAGAAAATTGCCCTTACTTTACTGTACAGTACAGTGCCCGCTGGTTAGCAGTGAATCAGATCAAAAAAAGATCACCAAAATTATCTCTGCCGATGGTAGTACAGTGTGAGTGCCTATTTCACTACAAATTAATGCACCCTTTACTTTCCAGGGTATTATTTATACATCTTGAGGTATATTCCCCTTGTTCTCGTCTAACTTTGATGATGTCATTGTGTTCTCTAACTATTCAAGGAGCACATCAAACATTTAAGTTTCGTCTTCAAAAACGTAAGAGAGGCTGATCTAGAGCTCAAGATTAGAAAATGCGAGTTTCTTAAGCAGTTTGATAAAGCTGCGCCACCTCTTTGATATGTACGGGGTTCACGTCTACTACGAAGAGAATAAATACATAAAGTAAGCACCAGTTTCTACCTTTACGATTGAGTTGCGCAAATTCCTTGGCCTTCTAGGATACTACCGCCGTTTTATCAAAAACTTTTAGTGGTATTTACGCGCTATTTATGCTTCCAATTCGTAAATCAAGAGTCTTGAGTAGTCCGAAGTGATGTACGTGACATTCGAGACTCTCAAGGAAGGGCTCACCTCCCCCTGTACTATCTTTTCCGGGCTCCTATTGCCCCTTTAATGTGAAAAAATACTCTTTAATCATCGCTCTGAGATATAAAAGAAGTAAAACGTCAATATACGTCCCGAGCAAAACGCAAGTCGAACGATATATTCTGCGGGACGGAATTATTCTATTTATAAAGAGGAAACCTGGCTTTCATCTTCGCATTGAGGGATTTCGAGTTTATATTTTGTCAAAAGAAACTTTGAAGTCGGTAATCAACCACCAAGCTCTTCATACGCCTTTTAAAAAAATTTGTGTAACCGGAAGAATGGCGCGGTGGATGTACTTTCTTGCAGATTATAAGTTCGAAGTCGGGTGTAGTCCGGGTGCAAACAATAGAGAAACAGATTATCTCTTTCGACAGCTCCATCAATTCTCTTGCTTTCTTTCAAAATCGATGAAGTGGACCTAATCGCCGCAATCGGATTTCGCTAGCGTCGAACATGACTCCCCACTCGCACCCTTTCTGTTCGATTTTGCATTTCATTTACAGATATTGAAAATCCAAGCAGAAATGAAATAAGAGCCTGTCGACCATGGTGTATGGATAAACATTTTGTGATGTAGGAAGTAAATTTGTTGATATGCACGACAACCAGGCTAAATCTCCTTCATAAAGTATAGAATCTTGATTGCGCAAATTCTCGACGAGTCTATGGACTCTGGGATGGAAAGACGATAATAGAATTCTTCAGAGACTTTTATTAGCGTCCGAAGATACAGCAAGATATTCACAACTATTTGAAAGGTGTCGATAGATGTAAAAAAGGCCAAGCCCATTCCGCCGTATCGATTTAATGCGAAATATTCCATTGAGTGTGTATTGTAGACAGTTCGATCGTTTTCGCTGGGCTCTTATCAATATTGAATACGGGAAAGTGTTTTTCATTGACGTTGACCATCTAGACTGCTGACTTCTTGATATGTCCACAGCAGACTTATCGTAATTCATTTTTTCGTTCCATCTAGGACAATTTTATCTTAAAAAATGCCATCTGCTTACAAGCTGCTCCATTTTCAGACTTTATGAACAAGCACGGAATTAACAGGATAGACTTATTGGTGTACGCTCCCAAATTCTCGGCTACAGAGTGTGATCGGTATCAGGAAATTGAAACGGGCCACAATGTAAGGTAGTTCTAGCGGAAGGGCCTTCTTATCCGTTAAAGGTTTGGTATTTTTCTTGATATGCGACATATTACTTGTCTACGGAGAGATTTGAGGATAACAGTAACCACCTGCTTTTTAAACTTATATGCTCAATTTATTGGTCATTCACGAAAGGTATGCCTTTGCTGAATCGGCACTGAACTTTTAAGTTCAAGGCGATGCGCGAGAAAAGAAAGTTCTCTGGGGCTATAGAAGCAAGGAGCATCTGCGAGGGGCAACTGATCAGAAGGTGCGATCTTGGTGTTTTGGGGTTGGAGAATCCACTGAGAGAGCGTCCGAAGCTCCTTGTACACTGCGGCCGTGCTACACTTCGAGGCCGGGGTGGAGTTGTTACCATTTGCTAGGTGTTGTTTTTTATGGCTTTGAATGCTATCTCTGATAGGTTTTAACATTAGACCACTACTTTTTGTCCGATGACTTTCTATTTTTATTTAAATTTTTAGGTGTGGCACAGTAATACCCGCAATTTTTGGATACAGAGCGGTCATGTGCTGGAGATTTTTCCTGACACACGAATCACTTTGGCCGTGGTAAAACAAGCTGCATTCCCCCTACCCTGGCGAACCAACGAGCGATCAGCACCTTGGTTTCTTTGCATAATCTTCCGCCCCATCAAATGTGACCTGATTTTCTGTATTCCCAAATATAGTTTTCTCCTGGGCTTATTCCTACGTGGGTCCCCTGATACTGTTTTGTGGCACTTATTCAATCTGCGCCGGTATGCCTAATGGCTCGCTTGATCGTCCGATTTCACACCAGTAGTACCTACTTCAATCTTATTAAATAAAAGTCCCAGTTCCCCCCTTGCTACCGTACTGGCACAGACCCTACTGTAAGGTATAGTAAACTGTTCGTAAGTGCGGTGCTGAACGGTACGAGGATATGGACACGTGTACATGGCATACGTGTATGTTTCAGTACAGCGCATTCTAGGTATTACCTCGTCATGTTGGCCCGACTGAACAGCTCCATTTTACATGTATTATAGTCTGTATGGTTCAATTATTGAACAGTAAATAGGCAATCCCCGGCCTCTGAGAACATCCACAGTCCTGTACAGTGCAGAATACTGTACTGTACAATACAGTACAGCCCAGTAGGCACTAGACACATTTAAGTAGTAAGGAGGGGCCAGCTGATGTTTAGGCCCTAACCCGCAAAAGAACTGCACTGTAGGACTTGAAGAGCAATGGCAAGCAATCTGGGATATACAGTACAGTACAGTACAATATGTACAGTAATTACTGTATCGTACGGTACTCTACAACATTCTGCTGTAAAGTACCGTACAGTAGGTAAACTACAGTCCTGCGCTATGGTCACAGATGATCTTCCGTTGCCTAAACCGCGCGATAGATGGATCCTTTACCCGTTGACAGAAATAAGTAAATGGAAGAAACCGACGACCAATCAAATGCTGCCATAAAGGCAATTGTCAAAGCATTCGAATTGAAGCAATTTTATTTAGTATCTGTGCATTCGAGCTTATTTTATGTCGTTTATGATTGGCCGTATATGTCACACATTAGAAAAGGATTTTGCTTTAATTTAATTGGGTGATAAACAACTCGCAGCTATTTTCGAACATCGATGGTACTTTCAAAGTAAATACAAACTGTAGTACTGTACTGTACAGTACTGTATTGTTGTCGAATCACAACGTAACAATTTCCTTACAAATTCATCTCTGGTTTTGTACCACCGTTACAGCAGGATGGTAAATATGACCTATTTTGCCATTTCACACTTCATCTCATCAGCTCTTTAAAACCCTCGCAGCCTCGCTAATAAATATTCTCACATTCTGCGATGGCATCCGAATCGAACCAATTGAGTGTTTGACAATTTTTTGTCCTTAACTTCATTTTTTGGACATTCTCGATACGAATATGAAGAGTGGCGTTTCTACGCCTTGTTTTCAAAAGAAAATGGTAGGATAATTTCTTCGTTTTGACCTAAGCCTCCAACACCTTAATGCGGGCATTGTCTACCTTAACGATGCAAAGATCCACGATATGATCTGTAATTCGAGGAATTTGACAAGCTTGCAACGTGTCACCCGATCGCAGTGCTTCTGGAAACCCTACAGAAGCCTAGGCCTCCAGCATTCGGCTCGGTTTGATGAACCCAACGGCGAACTGAACGGCACGGTATGCACTATAAATACAAGGGCATCAGCCTCCGGACCAACTATCGCCGCCTTCTCCCCTCTCCCATCTCCAATCGCCCAACTTGAGTTACCCATATCCCGATCTCTTCTCTCCGATCCACAATGACTGCCTTCAAGCTTTACTACACCCCCACATCATGCGGCGCTGCAAGCTACATCACGGCCTCCTACGCCGGACTTGAATTCGACTCGGAGATCGTTGACCTCGGGTCCAAGAAGACTGCATCTGGCACCGATTTCCTCAAGGTTAACCCCAAGGGCAACGTGCCATGCATCCAGTTGGCCACGGGAGAAGTCCTGAATGAGAATGTATCGACTCTCACCTACCTCGCCGATCAAAACCCGACCTCAGGCCTTGCCCCGCCGCTGGTACTGTTGAGCGTTACCAATACCTTAGCGCCATCAGCTTCATTGCTTCGGAGCTCCATCGGGCGTTTGGTGTGCTCTTCTACGCTACTGAAGAAAACAAGCCGCCTCTACGGGAAAAGGCACTCGCTGCCTCGTTCAAGTACACCGACAACTTCCTCAAGGACAAGCCATTTGTGCTTGGAGATAGTGTCTCCGCGGCCGATTTCTATGCCTACATTGTGTTCACATGGGCGGCATTCCATGGCGTTGATCTTGCCAAGAATAAGATCGCGTCGACTTTCTCGCACGTGTCAAGGCCCTCCCTGCTGTCGCAGAAGCTCACAGCAAGATGAATGCGGCGGCGAAGGCCTAAATCACTACTTTTGTCCACTGTCGACGATAGCTTAAGCCGTTATGCTTTTACTTATTGGGCAATGTGCCGTGTGAGCACGCTACGGCCTCATTGGTCAGTACTAGAATATGAAGTAAAAGCTGCTGATGGCAATTGCCGTTGATGTGGTATTGAGAGGAACAGAGGTTGGTTACGGTAGTCAAATTAGTTGGATCGCACAAAGGGCTGTTGCCCAGACGGAACACGGTCGCGATTGCTTACGATGCAGTTGTTGGATTCCAGCATTAGCGGGTGAATCTGAGAAAATCACATGATGCATCCACAGTTGTGTAACAGAGAGGAATACAGCTTACTTTCAGTACAGTACCCAAGGACATCTCCTTACAGTGTAATTTTTGCGAAACTGTAAATTCTTTCCAAGAAATACAAGAATTACAGTAATGGTAATATTTCTTTGTACAGTGCTTGACGCGACATGGTTACTTTCTCGGGATACAATCCAGTACTGTACTGCACTGTTCTGCAGGCATTGTCACGATTCCGGACCCAAGGTATCTACAGTATCTTCTATCTACTTGCAGCTGTTCTCACAAGAGGTGGAAGACCAATGTGTGGTTCAAGTCCCAAAGTCCGGATGTGAGATGTCTCGTAGTATGATCCTCTAACTAATGAGCGACAGCTGACAGGTTGTTTCCAACTTCTACTCGGCTTGTACAGTTCAGTAATGCCCAAAGGGACTTCTTTTTGTCTATTAGATCCCAGATTAATACAACAATGGCAACATTTAATCACGACCAATCCATTTCGGGCAAAGACTAATCGCCCAACGTGCCGCGACGCCACTCCTTATTTCAGATTAGTACCATTCACTAATGGCTGCTTCCTGTCCGATGACTGACTCGTGTTCGTGGCTGTAATATTTTCAGTGCAAGATGAGGAAATGCCCTTTGTGCTGCCCTCGAATATTCTTTGATCCATGTACATATACTACGGTACCCGAAGCACTTGGCCAACAGCTTAAATCGACTTTTGTCTCGATAGGTGTGACACCTCCAGAAAGGCTTCACACCATGGTCTTTTTTGAATCCCCTCTTCAACAACAGCCTCTGTAAAGCTAATGTGCTCCCGTTCTGCAACCAAAGTTGACACAAACAATTTTGCTGCTCCATGTCCTTTTAACTCGGGATTAGATGCAAGATCTCGCAAGCAATCAAATGCCTTTTGTCTCACTGGCATTGAAATATCTTTGTTTTGAACCACCTGAAACAGTGCCCTTCCCCATCTCCGCCTTTCTAGTTCCAAAACACC
The DNA here is from genome assembly GCA_002205965.3 of Kappaphycus alvarezii. Classification (NCBI taxonomy): domain Eukaryota; phylum Rhodophyta; class Florideophyceae; order Gigartinales; family Solieriaceae; genus Kappaphycus; species Kappaphycus alvarezii. The sequence continues at coordinate 316,979 of NADL03000510.1, read as the reverse complement.
TCAGTCATATCTTCTCGTTTCATGATTTCAATGAATGCATCCACCAGTTGCTCTACCTCATGCGGCATTAACTCTTTTCCTGAACGTATTAGATTCGAACAACATTCGAAAAGCGTATCTTTCAAATTTTCCCCGTCCCCCGCAACTATGCAGTGACTGAATCCATTGATTATCCAGTATCGCAAAGCAGGATCATTCTTGCCCTGTCCGGTAAGAATATTGTTAAGTTCCAAAACAGATGACTCTAAACCGAGGCTCATGGCGATGCCATGATAATACACGGATTCGAACAGGTTTCGTTCAGCCACATCTGTTCCAGTCTCGCGAAGACGTCCAACTATTGCTGCTGCTGTTCTGCGCCGAGCAAGTACTTCACCATAGAGCTCACCCTCTCCTTTTCCTGTCAGGCTATACGGGCCTCTCTCTCTAAAAACTCCGCCAGTCTTCTGCGAACTCTCAACGAATCTCCATTTTTCGTCAGGTTTTCAAGAGCATCTATCGACTTTTGGCCGGAAAGGTAGTCTTTGAGAACCATTTCCATCCATTTGAAATCTTTGTCTCCTTTCCTGCACAAGTCGAGTAGGGAAGAGTTAAAATTTGGGGATTCAGCCTGCCCATTCAATTGTCGGCTAAATCTATTGTACATTTCCACAATTAGCCAGGCACCCCACCCCGTTACTTTTTCAGGGAAAACAACTGATGATCCCAGGGGGCCTTTGGGTAGCTCAAGGCTCCACAATAACTGCCCAGGAGTATCATCTCTTCCAGTAATCCCGCTTGTCCTGTTCGCATAAAGCTTTTTCGAAGCATAGCAAACAGTGCTTTCTCATTGATTTTTCCTGATTTAAATTTGAAATGCATCCTTTCGTAACGACATAAGTCGCGAACAGCCTTAGAGTCGTATTCCGATAATTCAACAATATCTATATACCACTCCTCAATTCTCCTGTCGAACGGGGGTATTATTCTATTCATCCGTTCTCCAAATTTAACGTAATTGTTAATGAGGGCAAGCGCTCTTTTTAGGCGATAGGACCTGGACCCAGTCTTGACAATCTGCATCCCCCTCCACATGCAACTCTCGTAACCGCTACTAGCAGCTAAATCCAGCAACCGCCATATATACGTCTCTGTTCGCTGCCCTTTCTCGTATAGTGAGTATTCTCTCCTCAGATGGTCGTCCATTGTTTCATTCCCGTAGTTTTTCTCAAGAATTTCCATGATGAAAACCTGTTTACGCTGGGCCCGTGATTGTGCGCTTTCCATTTCTCGAACCCGCTGTTCGATCAAAGTCCGGTGATAATCTGATTCATTCCAAACTCCCTTACGAGTATTCATCTCGAATTCGCATATCTTTGGTTGATTAGGAAGCCAGCCCATCCACAAAGTCATCTCTGATTTCCCTTGAGGATTATCGCGATGTCGCGGGTCACCAAGGGGTCTAGATTCAAAGCCTCTGATATACTTCCGTAAGTTGTGCAGTCCGTAAAATGGAGAAGGCCATGCTCTTCTCTCCACTCCCTCGCGCCTTGAAGACGTCCACTGAATGAATCTCTCCATAGTTGCCATTCGAATTTCAAATCACTAGAGGCATCAGATCTTCGAATTCTCGCGGTCCAAGCGATCTTTGATTTTTTAGCCCTCAGGAAAACATTGACAGAGAGATCTTGTGGCGCTCCTACAGGAGTAATAGATACCATGCAAGGTGAATCTTTGAACTCAATCGATGTGTGATAAGCCATCTTACTGGAACAGATGGTAGGAATCGACTTAACCCTGCAGGTTAGGGAAGGAAAGGCCAGGATGCAGCCAAGCATTGCGAATGGGTTTTGAGGAGAAGCTCCTCCACTCAGCCGATTTGTACACTCTCTCTGCAATTCCCATACAAGCCTAATCTGTGCACTACGCTTTTGTAAAAATTTCCTTACGCCCTTCTTACCCGAACTTGCCGCACAAAAGGCAGAGCTAAAGCACTCGCTGAATTCGCACTCGAGGATGTCATCAGTGCAGAAATGACTGTTCGTGGAAGTGTACCCAATTTCTGGACGCCACATCGTAATTTCAGGTTGTTTTTCCTGAATGCCCTTTGCTAGCGCACTTCGTATGCTCTCCATGGCAATTCCAAGGAATGATACACTTTGGCTTAAATGGTATTCAGATTCCCCCCCTTTCCCAAATTCCGTAGCCAGCCTAACCTTCTCCAACGCACAGTTCGCACCCCTGAAGTCGATATCCGGGCTTGGCACTTCTAGTTCAGAAATGTCATTGCATCGATAAACAGATGTGTCTCCTATAATCGAATCATCCTTAGAACCATGAAGATATTTCTCTTGTGAACCTCTGGAAGACCGTTCAGAAAAGCTTGCGCGTCTTGTCCGTCCTTGACAGTTCAGAGACGCAGCTGTCCAGTCCGTGTCCTTATCAAGAACAAACTTGGTAGTGTCTCCAGCATTAAGTGAGGACCATATATCTATAACGGCACTAAGTTCCAAAACGCTTGAATTGTCTCCAAACAGTTTCCCGGATTCTTTTGGAATACCGATATAGGCAATGAACTAAGGAAGGAAATGTTATTTTGTTCCTCGGTCTCAGAATCGGCAGGTTCCTTCGGAACTTTGACGATTTTGGAGGAGCCAGCTCGTATTCCAACTTGACCTTTAAGCATTATAGCCGGTAGATCATCTTCTTGGAGTGGGGCGGCATTTTTCCTTCTCTCCGACTCAAAATATGAGTAGTCCTCGTAGTTCTCTACGGAATCGAGTTCAATCTGTTCCCAAACTCCGAGACTCAACATTATTGTCAAGCATTCAAGATGCTCGTACTTAAAGTCATCAATAGTGTTGCCGAACTTCGCTGGCATAGACTGGGAAACCTGTTGCACATCATACTGATACGACTGGAATCCAGAATTCTGCAAGTTTCGGTACACTTTCGCTCTGGATTTGTCATTTTTGATGTGAGGAGCATCGAATGGTAAACGCGTTCCGGTCAATAATGCGTGGAGGAGCATCTCCCTTTGCGAAATCTTTCCTGTTTTATCAAATGATGACCGACCTGTCCTCTTATTGCCATCCGTATCAGTCAAAACAGTAAGATTCCACTGAAGGGGATGTCCAGGGCCAGAGATAATCCTCTGACCAGGCAGTTGTTCTATTTCATCATGCAGTAAACAAGCACTTGCTAATACTTCTCGCGCAAAGTATCTCTGTCTGTTTTCAAATCCTGTCGATGACCCATTTGGAGGCCCAGGATCAGGCATGCAATCAAAATTTGTTACCCAATCACCCAATCCCTGCGCCGCGAAGGCTACTGCCCACCTGATCCACACCTCTGTTGGTTCGTAAGGCACTAGCCTAAAGTCTCGAGTGAAGTCTGCCACTTTGAGCAACTCAGTAACCTTTTCAAGGATCATTTCACGAATAAATTCCCTACGTTCCGCATTCCCTAGCACGAGCCGAATGGAACGGCTTACATGCTTGACAGCTGAAAGAAACGAGCGAAAATTCTTTTTCACATCCTTGCCAAGATTGTTAATAGATCTTGATAAATGCGACAGTATATTAGAGGCGACTTCAGCTTGATTCGCAGGGGTTCTTCCAGGGAATCAATCCGAGTTTGAGTAAATAATCTTCCTAGGAAACTGGAAGAGTCATTTTTCCAAGGTTTTTTGGGCAGTTTATCTGCTTTTCCGCGCTTACGAAAAACAACTCGGCATCGGGTATCGCCCTCTAGAATTTGATTGTCAACTATTGTTTCGTTAATTTGAATATGAGCTGCTTTCCAGGCGTATGACTGCGTTAAAGTCAAACCATTCAACTCAGCCTCCTCCTCATCAGTCATCTCGAGGTTGTATCTTACACCCTGTGATTCAAGAATTTCGATAGCATTCGTTGCCCATGTTTGAAACAATCTTAACTGCCAGAGTCCCCACCATGTGCGTAGGAGGTGAAGAAGTGCGAAACAGATGGCGACAATAGCTGCACTCATTTCCTTAAAGTCGCGAGCCATGATTTGTAAGACGACGTAAACCATCATAACAACTAGAGGGATCAATGTTACCCAGAATTGAAATCGCCCATTTCGACGTGTTCGTTGTACTGTCTTCCAATTTGGTCCTATGAAATCGATTGCCTGGATTGCAGCCCATGGAAGGAGCACAACAAAGTAAGCAATGAGGACAACGTACCAGCGATCCCCTGGAGGAACAGAGGTAGAATCAGAATCCATTCAGAACAAGATGCATCGACTTTGTTCCGGGGCTGCAAAAGGGCTTTAAAGAACAAGATACTACTATCTATGTTCTGTCTACCAGAAATGTGGGATGGTAGAGATTCGAGTTTGCGCCTTTGTTCATTCGAAATCGTTCGATTATAACAAAACCTCAAGGCCTGATGCTGGCGCTGAGTAATTCACTCGTAAAAGTCTGCACTTATTCATGTGGCAGTTGTGATCGGAACCGTTGTAACGCCACATCCCTTTTCCACGACAAACCTGGCAGTTTGTCCATAGTCTACTAGAGACTTTGTCGAGTGTACCGGTCACTGACCGTTGACCGGCGGTCAGGTGCAGACTGCCACATATGTTGTTTACATAAATGGCGCGCCGTTAAGTAGCAAATGTAGCAGTACAATATAATACGGCACGGTACAAGATCCCGTACAGTTCAGTACACTGCTGTATTTATAGGGCCCCGAGTAGAGATTAGGAGCCTCTTGGTGTTGACTTACAGTACAGCTGCATGTCGCGAACGATATTACCGCAAGAGCACATCGACACCATCTGATGTACGGTCCTGTGGAATGTGCAGATGAGGCCGAACGTCTCCAGGGGGAGGGCTTGTATGATTGTCGGGGGTGTCCAACAATGTCGAGTAAGTCAGGTTCTTGGGCCCAACCAACATCCCACATATCCAGCTGGAGGGTTTGTGTTATATCAATTATGTACTGTACAGTATGAATGTGCAACGCTACATATGCCCCCAACCCCTTTTTTAAGTCATTAAAAAAGGGGTTGGGAGGCTCCAAAAATGTCGATCGAGTCAGGATCTTGGGCCCAAGTAGTGCACACTCTAGGTGAGACCCTGAGAGAGAACTGCACCCTCCTTCCAATACATGGACCTGCCCCCTGTCCTGAGAAATAGCTGTCCTACATCTCTGATCAGAGAAGCACCCCAAATTACCCCCCAATCGAGACAAGTAATGAGTAAAACTCATCTTCTCACCAACGTCCCCTGACCCCATCCGTATTGAGACAGCGACCAAACTTGACGTAGGTGACAGATTCGTACTTCGCTTTTGATGTTGACAACAGCAACTTTCGGCTTCGAAGGGGGAGCTTAGACAAACAAGTTCGACACTGGAACGGTTCACGGAAGTTACAGTAATTGTGCAGCGCAAAGCATGTAGGACATACAGTATTTCATACACGTTTCACACGGTTTACAGTTGATAGAGGGAGAGATACTGAACTGTAATGGGACAGTAGAAAGCGCGTACAGTACAGAGGTACAGTGGCGCACAAATTTCATGACTCTTGATTAGGGATCATGAGCAGAATGACGTTTTACTGTTTGAAGACAAGTCCGCACTACACAGAACCTCGGGTTCTGCTAGACGGACGACTCCGGGCAATGGCTGAACCAATTGCCCACTCAAGCGAGAAAGAGACCGGAAGAAAACTCGACCACCTGAACCGAGGATTTAGGAGGCTCAAAGATCTCCCGCTGTAAACAGAGAGGCTTACAGAAAGAGACGGCGACGACAACGGCGAGAACTGCGGACGAGCGAGCTTGACGACCAACCCGCAAGGCTGCGAAGACCGCAACCCCTTGCAGTCCGTCAAAATGACGGAAGATTTGAGCGCGGCAGGGTACGGTGGACTTCGCAAACCTTGTTCGAGTAGCAGAACCATCCTTATACACCTTTCCCAGTTCGTCCCACGTGCGCTGGGGGCGCGGAGAGGCAATCCACTCGATGTGGCCATCGACAAGACCGTTGCAGCGAGAGCCCTGCAGCCGTGACGGGCAATCTCCTGAGGGAAGAGTTGTATGAAGGCCCGGCGCCCACGCCGTGCTCGGGCGCCGAGCGAGATTAAGTGAAGGTTGGATGTAGTCAGTCGAGATGAGATGGATTGAAACACGATGAATAGGTATATAGGGATCATGTTCGTGTTGCAGGTCTGTGCGAGCAAGGAAGGAATCTTTTGTTCGGATGAGGCGCGGTTTACTGACTACCGTTCGACCGCTTACAAGGGGGCGGGGAATTTAGAGTGCTCCACTGATTGACGGCTATTTCCCGAGACGGGGGGGCAGATCTGTGTATTAGAGGGTCTGAAAAGGAGCCAGACTGGTATAAGAACAGCCGTAAGACACGCCGCGTTGGACGAAACCGTCGCCGCAGCCTGTCTTTGCATGAGGACAGATTGCACCCGCGCGAAGGTCTCCATGGCCCGCACGGCGACGTGCCTGGCCACGTCTGTCAGCACGGCAAATGCGACGGGGTTCCACCCTGCAACAGTGGATATTGGCACTGGGATCAGTTGGGACCTGGCATGCGTGGTGACTAACTCTTGATACCTTCTCAACTTTCACGCTTTCGCGGCGTTCAGAGATGTCAAGGGGTGCAGACATCGAGCCCGTGTGTTTGAAGGACCAAGTGCATTCATGAATGTAACGTCGAAGAAGTCCGTCCCTCCGGTACTCCCTGTAGCCCTGATATCTGTCTCGTGCGATGTTGGAAATTGGGACGGGGCTCCATGACAGGGTGCCGAGCGGCCTTTGCCAAGTCCAAATTGTGACCTGGTGGTCGTGACCATCGACCCGCTGTCGCCCATGCAAGCAGTGTATGAGATGGTCACCGAAGATGTCCATATCGAGAAAGCTTTAGCATCCATGAGTATCTAACCCCGGGCATGGTGCGAATTGTATTCATTGTTTAGCACTGGGGAGGCCCATCGACGAGCAAAAGGCTTGTCTCCTGCCGTCGCAAGGGAGTATGCGTCCTTAAAACGCTTCGTGAGTTGCATCCGTCAGTTTCTCTTACGAGGGTGGGTTGTTGGGGCACAAGGCGCTAAGGGAACGACTTACGACTACGGATATGAGGCAGACCACACCCTATGGGAGTCAACTGCATCGTTGTACGTGCTGAGCACTTGTACGGAAGCCGGTAAGATGGAGCGGCCGAATGTACCGGCAGCGCCGCAAGAGTCCAGGAAAGCGGAGGCGATGTCACGCGCCGAAGTGATGCTTGTCCCCAGCGATGGTTTCTTGGAGTCTGGCGGTTTCAATGGGAGGTTGAGTCTTTAAAAGACACCACGGTCGAAAACGCCTCCGGCCAGAGTTCGGACGCATTTCTCGATCATCTCATGGAAGCACATGGGGCCTTCCGCGGTACTTGAAGGGGGAACGTCGCGTGCTGACCTTGCAAACGCCAAAGCAATTTCGAGTGAGTTGAAGCGCCGCTTGAGTGTCCTCGAAGTCGGCAAATGCTTCCAGGAAGGGCTTAAGGGACTCGACTTGTTCGTAGAATTCCTTTTGCATGAATGCTGCTGAGCCTGTCTGGGCGTTAAGAATACCAGTTCCGTCGCTTTATACTGTTTCAAAGCGTGACGACATCATCCGAGTCATTGAAAAAACTTACGGCAAAACTAAAAGAGTCCGGTTTCATGTGCAACTCGAAATCACGTACTAACCCAACTTCGAAAAGCGGAAAAAGATCGCCCAGCCCACCATCCGCTCGGGGCCAGCCATTCAACAGACCGCATTGGACACAACGGCTGCTGCAGCGTGCCTTTGCATCAAAATGCCCCAAACCTTTTCATACTTCTCCATTGCCGTCAGGGCTACGTTCCTTGCCACGTCATTTAGTACCGCGAATGCGTCCGGGTGCCAACTTCCGAGACTGGAGATTGGCATGGGCACAAGCCTACCTCTGGTAAAGGTCGCGATAAAAGAGTGGTCTCTCCTGCGTTTCGCATCTCGGTCCGCATTCAGAGAGATCATCGGGTTGAAGGCCCTTACCCTCCTGTTGGAGAGGGGGGAACTGGGACCTTTATTTAAAGATTTAATTGGGCCTGCTAAACAGACACAACCCGGCAAGGGCTTGACCAATGCCTACTCCAGCGAAGGGGACGGAAGAGGGCAAAGGGATTGACCAAGGTAGCATCAAAAAAGTCGATCCCTACGTTTCTTCCCATTGCTTGGATGTCCCGGTCTGGTGCGGTGGAGGCCTTTCCACCCTAGAGAGAGATGTATATTTACTCGCTATTTATCTAGAGTGTGCACCGAATGACCGACTATTCAGTTAAGAGGTAACTAGATGTACCATATCGGTCACGTTCAGTGGGTCTCGCGATATGATAGCCATAGCCATCGACGACAACAAGGGGCAACTGATACGCTGGCAGATGCATGTGCGAATAGTAGCGTCTGAGGTGTGGCATTTCCTGGCAACACGGGGTGCAAACTCCTCGATAAGTAACACAGTCTCCGGAGAGGGAGCACCGAGGAAATCTAAAACCAGGGGCTTGAATCGGAAACCCCGGTCGTGGGAGGGCTGGAAGGGGGCGCCAGGTGCCTTGACAGCTTGTGTTGTAGGTCCTGGACCTTGCGGTGGTGCGTGAGGGCGGCAGTCCCACCAGTGACTTGCGTCGCTTTCGTAAGTGAGGACTGCTTAAATGGGGACGTCACGGCGACGTCACATGCAATGGGCCGGTCCATGAGGCCGGCTTCAGGGTCACGGAGGGCTGCACAAGGGGGATATCATCTGGCCTTAAGTTCGTACCAGGGACGAGATTCTCGACCTCAAACTCATAATCCAGGCTGGTGGAACGGAAAACGTTCCACTTGAACAGGATGCGGACGGGGTTGTGGCTGTGGATGCGTCCAAACTCTGAGATGCAGCGGTCTGCGGCACGGTCACCGAGGACATCTCGGTCCTGGTGGCAGTTGTGGCATTTCAGGGGAAACGAGTCTGTGTAGACCGGGAGACCGAGATGCCTGCGCGGCATGATGCTCCAGGGCTCCGACGACACCTTCGTCGCAGTGGTGGCATGTGCAAATAGGAAAGCGGCGGCCGCGCTATGACGAAAGGCCAGGCCGCGTATGCGACGACGGGTGGCTTCCTCGGAGTGGCAGCTGGGACGGGGCGCACTCTTCCGTAGGCAATCTTCCCAAAACACCTTTACCTTGGCCTCTTGCTCTGCCCGACTTAAACGAGATTGAAGATTGGCGGGCATTTCAGCTAGGGAGGCTGGGTCAAAGGCGCCTAGGTCGGTGACGAACGGATCGCCTTGGATCCGACGGACAAAGTTGAGCAGAGGCGAGCGTGCCTGGTTAACCAGGAGGGATCTATCGCCACGAGCGCGTTTCACAAGTACGGCGACGGAGCGGGGTGTAGAGTAGGCGGCCGTGCGTAAGCGGACCGGGGCAGCGTCCAGAATGCTGGCAGCGACAGCCCCGTGCAGGCAGGGACCGATCACGAAGAACCCATGCCCTCCTAGACGGAGGGAGAGACACGCTTGTTCTCAGGCGTCATTCGCTAGGAGGGCGGTATGGAGCGCTACATATGATGACCGATGCAGAGAGCTAAACTCAGCTACAGGCTCAGCAGCGTGCTAAGGGTCAGCCAGCGGAAACGCGTGAGGCACACGGCATGCCGGGGCACATAGGCGGTGCATGTGAAAACGAGCCCGGGGGTCCCGGACCTGTTCCAGCAGCGCCATGGTGCGACGCCTCCTTGCTGCGCAAGAACGCTTTGATAAAGGCAGCTGTACCCAACGGGGCCTTGAGCAGCTAATATCCGTCGCCGGTCCCTGAATCACTCCTCTCTCCGGTATGATTCCCATTTAAACCTGGTCTCGCGCGACGCGCGCCTTACCCTGTGACCGATGTGGATCATCGAGTTAGATTTTGACTAGTCGATCAGTCAGTGTACACGCGACATGACAACGGAGCAAAGTATCATCTCTCTTTCTAACTCCACACTCCGCGCCATATCGCAACCAGGCCGATGGAGGTCTTTCAGCACTGACACGAGCCGAACAGGTGAAAAGGGAATACGATGCGCTACCTTATCGTGCCGAGGGTATGGACCTTCTGCCTATCGCCATTGACATTTACAGACAAATCGGGTCAGCAGGACTCCAGGCGCTTCATGACATTAGGAACTTCACAGCCGACCGTCAAGGGAAGCACCCTCGGTCTGGATTCCGGATGCTTAAGACACGTGTCTCGGCATTCGTTCTCCTGTACAGTACACCGCGGTCATACTGAATCACCGAAAACAGCGCACGTACAGTACCCCACCACCGGATCTCTACAAGGGGCTCTTTCCTGATCCCCCACTCTAGCCAGAGAATCCATGAAATAAAAGTTCTCTTTTTTTCGTTTCCTACCCTGCGGTAAGGATACTGTCTACCCTTTTTCTCATCACCCTCCCCCTTATATCCCAAACATCAACATCAACATCAACACCAACAATTCCAACACCATCCCCGTCACCACCATGCCGACGGCTACATACGCAGACGTTGCGGCACGGCCCCTGTGACCGCCCCGCCGACCTCACATGCTAGCCTTGTGACCGTAGCCGCCGCTTAAATACCGGACCTATAGTCCATCGTCCCCGCCCCGCGTCCGCCATGCCTCTTTCACAGGTGCGAACGATCGCTGCCGACCCCACCTGCTGCACCGACCCCCGCCGCAAGGAGGCTGAGCGCACTTTTGCCGCAGTCGGCCCGATCCAATCTCTCCGCTCCAGTACCAGTCTCCTTCCCACTACACCGAGGCAAATGATCGCAATTGGCATCTCCCCCTCCGCCGACCCCCGCTAAGCTGTCAGGCCATATGACCATGCCAAGAAGGCCCTCTGCAAGCCGTCGTCGCCGCAGGCCACTTTATGCCCTCGCCCGTCCTCATCCCGCTCTTCGGCTGATGGACCTACGTGTTCATCTCGAAACTCACCCTCTCCCTTTTCGGGAGCATACTTGCCCACCACCGCCTCACCTTCTAAAACCTCCAGGTCACTTCTCTCTTCCCTCGAGACGTCTCTGCCGAACTCTCTGTTAGTGCTGTAGAAGGCGCTGCGGCCTTCCTGGCCAGAGAGAGCTGAGCGATCATGAGCCCGGCCGCGTCCAACCTGCGTGGAGCCTCACTGGAATCACGCTGGCCCTCCGCGACGTCCTCGACGCTGCCCGCCAGGCCCTGCACAAGGCTGACAAAGTCCCCCCTGCCGCCGACGCGATCTCCGTTCAAGAAATGGACGCCCCCACCACGACTGCCACTGCCGCCTCTCCCACCGACACCGACCAAGGCCTTACCCTCCCCTCGGAAATCACCGAGGGAGCCGTCCTGCGAACTGCCCGCTCCATAAACCCGACTTCAGCCGCTGGTGCTAACCACATGTCCCCTCGCCTGCGCCGCCTGCTGGCCACCACCTCGGTGGCCTCTGAAGCACGCATCATAGGTCTCTCGGCCCTGACCAACCTTATTCGGTGCGTTGCTAGGGAGGATCCCGAAATATACTTCACCGCTTGTCGCTGCTGCCCCGCTGCTGCCGCTTCAGCCCCGCTCGAACAAAATCAGGCCAATTGCATTAGGCCAGAGCCTTCGGCGCTTGGTCATAAAACTGCTCTTGCCTTCGGCTCCATCGGACTCTAGTGATTTCCTCGCCACCTCTCAGCTCGCAAACGGTGTTCTCTCAGGCCCAGACGCCATCATTCATGATATTCGCACGATCATGAAACGTAAAGGTACGTACTCTGACTTCGTTATGGCCTTTGATGCAACAAACACATTTGACGCCTTCTCTCGTCAGCGCACCCCCTCCCGTCTCACACTCCGACCCTTTGCCGGTTTATCAACATGATTTACGACCGTGCCTCTCCCCTCTCGTCCCCCTCTCGTCCGACCATCCCATCCCCTCTCTTTACTCTCCAGTCGCGAGGAGTCCGAACAAGGTGTTTGTTTTTATCACTGTAATATGTATGTGCAACACCGTGAAGTCGCTACAAAATTAATTTTGAAAAGGGTGACTAACTTCCGCGTGTTGCGGGGCACGACATATTACTGACGCCGCTTGTGGACCAAATAGCGTAGCTTAGTTTCTGGTATAAGCGGGTCTTCATCCCCCCCGTGGAACATCCGCTGCGCGATGCGACAGCTGCCGCGTATTTCTCTATGACCATTGATGATGTCTCAGAGGGTGATCCTAAAGAGTCAAAAGCCAGCGGCACGAAATCCCATCCTAATCTTGATCTTCCAGGCAGGACGTCGCCAGAAATGGCATCCTCTTTCGTGGCTAGGTACCTCCTCTTTCGCTTGTCTGCTGCGTTGGCAACGGCTCGCGCTTTTCGTGCTCCCGTTGACATATAGCACTCCTGGAATGGCGAGGATACGGTGATGTCGTAGGCCACTGGAAGAGGGGGCGGGGTGTTCAATGCGTCGGATCGCGGGTGCACCAGAATATCTGCGGGTCGTGCATTCAGTCCGGGGAGTAGGTATTTGACCTCATATTGGACGCCAACTCCTGCTGCTTTAAACAGCTCTCTCCCAAGTACACAAACAAGGTGATCCCGCCAGTATGCTCCCTTTTGTCCACCGGCTGGGCCTTCGACCAACCCAATTCTCTCGCGGTACGACCTACGACTCCGTCGGCGGAGGAGGAAGGGCCAAAGAAATCGTAGAACAAGACAGAACTCTATTGTCGAGAGGAAAGCGGGCAAGTCCCTCCCGGACCAGTTACATTTGAACTGATTTCAGCAACAATAGACAATCGACGACTAAAATGCAGAGAAAACAATTGCAAAATAAAGTGGTCCCCACATGCTACCAAACGAAGCACTACGAGCATAACAACTGGGCTGGACTTTAGGTTCATCTTTTATCATTGGTGTACAGTCCAAATGTGCAACGTTGCAAAGTACTTAAAATTAAGTTGGAATTGGGTGACTAAGCTCTGCGTGTTGCGGTGCGCGACAAATTACGGATGCTGCACATGTTGACCAGATTGAGTAGCTAAGCTTCTGATACAGGCGAGTCTTCACTCCCCCAGTCGAGCATCCGCTACGAGACGCTACTGCTGCCGCGTATGTCTCTATAACCTTGGATGTTTCTAAAGAGGGTGTTCCTAACGAGTCGAAGGCTAGTGGTATAAAATCCCATCCTAGCCTTGATCGTCCCGGCATCGCCTCGCCTGGAATCGCTGTCACTTTTGTAGCTAAGTCTCTCTCGCTGGACTTTACTACTGGTCACCCTGTAGGATATTCTGCGCCACAACCGACCACATCTTTCTAATACAACAAATCACCCCACAGTTCCCCTGACTGGACTTTCACACTCCCCCATTTGTTATTTGGGAGCTTGCTAAAGTCGTAGTACTCACTGAATGCATTCGGAATTAACAGATAGCCAATCGGCAAACGTTTGGCGCGCCCTGTGCGTCATTCGGAAATTGCCACGCCATGTGCTACGTCAAATATTGGCGCTAAACTGCGAACCAAAAAGCCTACAACAACAGCGCACAAGATAGCGCTGCTAAGAATGCTGCGGATTCTTAAGGTCTAACAGGTAGAGCTTAGTGCAATAAAGTGTAGAACAGTGTACACAACAGACGAGAGATGTCGTCTTGTCTGGAAATTTAGGAGAAGTGAGATCGTAGGCTTAAGTAGCAATCTAAAAGGCAGTAATCGGACGCCACTTAGTTTGATTCATCCATTCGAATATTAAAGTAAACGAACGCAAGTTCAAATTCATCATTCCGTAGACGACCATTAACATATTCAAATTCATAGCTGCGCTCCTCTTCCACGACGAAATCAACCAATCTTTCCCTTTTACCTCACTCAATCGATCAAAATCCTTCGTTATGTTGCCTACTCCAACACAGCCAAAATCCAGTTATCTGAATGGAACATCGTCATCTTTGTGAACGTCCTCTTGCTCCGATGGCAACTATACCACGTCTCTGGCAAAACAAAAAAACCACTACAGCAAGAACTTCAGAAACGAAAAAAGGACTTGCTGGTGCCCATGTCTATAGTAGGGAGGATATTACTGCTCTTCTTGACATTGTGGAAAGGATTGAACCTGTGGATGCCAACATGTGGGTAGTAGCCGAGGAATAGAATGAATGGCGGATATCTAATCTTCGTCATATTTGTGAGCAACATTCTCTCGAGAACAAATTTGATAAGACTTGGAACGGTAAGAAGCGTACTGGAGATCTATCATACCCCTCTGACGTGCGAAGATCTAAAAATATTGCTCAAAGACATTTCAAGGGAGCATTTCAGCAAAGCTAGTAGAAGACAATAGCGACACACGGAGGAGTGAGCGAAAAAAAGAATTATGTAAACGATGGTGAGGTAGAAGGGCCAGGGATCAGTTTAATGGAGGAGAGGAGTCCAATTGCGTTGACTGGCTTGCATGGAAAGAACCAGAAGATAAAGGAGACTTTCATGAGCAGTGTAGAGTAGATGACTAAGTTTATGGGGGTGTTTGTTAAGTCTATGTCAAGTTATCCGGAAATTTCTGGAAAGATTGTGGACCAAGAAGCCATATTTATGAATTGTGTGATGAAAGAAATGACGGTACGGCGAGAGGAGTTCAATAAGAGTATAATCGAAAAGAAGGATAATCGGTGTTAGCACCGCACTTAAGGGGCTCGTGGAGGAGCTGTTAAATAGAGCAGTCCCGGCGAACGGGCAGTAGCAAACACTGTTGCCACGCTCCTCAGGGTCACCAGCTCTTCGCTTTCCGCTCGGGACCTCGAAGAGCGCGACAACAGATGTAGTACAGTAGCCATTCCAGTGGGTGGTGCGCTGTAGTATCTGGGAAACTGTTACCTGTGGAAAAATGGGGAGTATAGTACAGTGTTCACTCGCATCACTGAAAAGAATCAGTGTCATGTCTCCGCGCACTCTTCCGTTGCTCAGCGGCTCGATCTTTATTGACCCTCAGCTGTCGCACTACGTCCGACCAGTGTGCTGTACAGCAACACAGCGGCGGCAAATCTCATAGGAGAGCTGTCATATATCCCACGGACACTAGTGTTTATAGCGCCATTGTCCTCATATGAGGACGAAAAAGTTTAAAGTTTAGGGCTAATTTTTTAAAGTAAATATTATTTTTTTTCTGTCGTTTTTTGCTAGCAAATATATTAAAAAGCAGTAAAGCTCATTCAAAACAAAATCCTTGGTAATTTTAGCGCTAGCTAGGGTAAGAACTGTTTATTCCACTTGATAACTTTCGATTCTAGTGCTAATTTGCCATATTTTAAGTTGCAGCTTAATGATTCAACCGAGGTAGTGTAGAGTTGAAGCCACTGAGCACCTCTGTACCGTGATTATGTTTGAGTGTATATTTTTAGTAATTATTTACGGGCCACAAATATTTTTTTACCTTCTGTACATTTTTGTATGACAAAGAGTTTTGTCCTCATACGAGGACAAGATGTGCCTCAGATGAGGACAACGCTATGATGGAGAGACACTAGGGTTATCAATAAGTACAGTAGTCTACAGTTATGTACTGTATAGCCTACGTTATGCAGTAGCCACACCATTTGATGGTCATTTTGAAAACGATCGGTGTCGTGCCTTGCGCGCACTGCTCCGTTAGACCTCGGTGGCCGTCTTTTATTAACACTCCGCGTTCTCAACTTCGCCCGTCCAGTGCACGTGTAGTGACATGGCGGCGGTCACGCTTCATTACAGTATACTACAACTGTACTTTAGTCACTCTATCTGATGGTCCCTTCAGCCGGACCCGGCTTGCCCCTCCTTGGCCACATTTGTACAGTACCTAGCAACGCACTAGAGCGGTCTCCAACACCCCTCCTCGGCGCTAGTAGTGGTTGTACTGTACCCCAACAAAAATTGACATGATTTTGGCTGGGAATCGAACCCGAACCCATGCACATTAAAATCAATCTCAAACTGTCAATGAATTGGATCAGATCAGTGATCTGTCAACCTCTACCCTCTCAGGTGTCTCTTCAAACGGTCGCCTACGTAATATGAAGTCAAGAGTGTCGATGCACTGCAAATGCATTCTAGCTTTGAACCGACAGTGCTTCGAATTTAATGTTAAGTACAACCATGCGGAACGCACAGCTGAATAGTCCGTTATCATAATGACCATCTCTAATCTACAACAGTAAACTCGTTCTGACTTGAACATTTACCTTGCTCCTGTGAGCTACCCTGTCCTGTGACAAGGGATCGTATTACATTTGATTGACATTCGCGAATCAAGACAAGTGTGGTAACATGACTAACCGTTTCGCCGAGCTAAAAAATGCCGGCAGTGGCGCTGAACAAGCTGAATTGAATGAAAGGCTTCCGACCGACCTTCAGAGCCGTTTCTGGCGTGGAATTCAGCTTTCCAATGGGAGGCAGATTGGAATTCATAACCTATATATTGCCTACGAGAGCGACCCGTCACTCAAAAGAAGTTCCCTCAAGGACTTGATCAATGAAGATATGACTCCTAATGATCTCGCTCACCCAGATGTCGTCATTAACCCCGAGATTTATAAGCGCTTGCGTTTATTTCTGGAGTCAAGGGATGTTGCTTGCCCCCCGATTGACAAGTCTGGCCGTCTTGTTCCCCGTCGTGTGATATTTGCATTGTTCTATGACACCAACAAGCAAGCTGTGAAGCAGCATTGGCCCGTTATGATTCCGTCAAACGCGGAGAAGATGTCATCTTAACACCCACGGCCCACTCGCCCAGTGTTAATAATGATCGTAACCCGTTTGGCCAGATAAATACACCAACAGAAGTAACGTTTCTGAGAAACTGAATGCCGACTTGTGTAAGATTTTCACAGCTA
Organism: Kappaphycus alvarezii; assembly: GCA_002205965.3. Taxonomy (NCBI): domain Eukaryota; phylum Rhodophyta; class Florideophyceae; order Gigartinales; family Solieriaceae; genus Kappaphycus; species Kappaphycus alvarezii. The sequence continues at coordinate 300,147 of NADL03000510.1, read as the reverse complement.
ACTTTCGTAACAGTTCGGATAAATTTTCTGGAGCTTTAGAAGAGAATTGGCCTCGTTATTTGACATCTTACATGAAAGTTTGTGAAGAGGCTGGCTTATCAGCTACACAGAAACTGCAGTTTATTCGTCATATCTTACGAGATGAAGCTTTAGAGTTTTACTACAGTGAGGTTCATGACAAAGCTAAGAGCTGGGGTGCTGCTATGGCAATGCTTAACGAGGCATACTCGTCTGAGTCCAAAATGGACGCCGTGACGGAAAGACTTCGATCTCCCAAGCTGGCTGACTACGAGAAGGATGGATGCTCTGAGCATCAGGCACTTAAAGAGCTTACTAAAGATTTAGAAAGACTAGCCCCGATGGCCCACTCCCAACTGCGGGATGACTTCCATAAACGGTCCTTCTTTGAACAGGCTGTCCAAGACAGGGAATGGGCACTTATGGTTTCAACCAATCACGAGGTAATGAAGATGTCATATTTACGCTATCGTACGACCCTCGAAAAATTTCAAACAAAATGGCATGCATTTTCCCCGTCTGCGTCTTCCAGTACTTTGCCCTCTGTCCGCTCAAGCTTCCGCCCGTCCCGTTGGCAGGTGAACTACGGAGGAGCCGGAGCCAAGTATGGCCGTAACCCTCAACGCTCCTCTACCCCTTCCACCGGTTCTAGCAAATCTACATGCTTCAACTGTGGCAAAGCCGGTTGCCGTGTTAAGGGTTGCCCTGTTCCTATTAACCTTGAGCGTGTTGCCCAGAACGTTGCCCGGTTCCGCGCCGACAAGTCCCGCACTTATTTTACTGATGCCTTCATGGAGATTGCTGAAGTACTTTTGGCTACAGACCGAGAGCAATCATCCGCGATTGATGGGCATGCTGTTTTATCCGACACTGACGGCTCTTCCTCTGCCTCCGACCGCGACCAGGACACCTCTGATTCTGCTGTCAACCATGTTCGCTTTGAAGATGACAACCGTGCGGCTGTCCACATCCTCGACTCCGTCTCCGCTACTGCTGAGGATGCTGTGCTTTCTTTCAATGCCGATGATGCAGATTTTTAATTCGGAGCTTAAGTGGCCGCCAAGCTCCGATCTCCAGGCCCACGAAGCCTCCGGACCCTCTCCACCGGTTTATAAATGGCTTCCTTCGACGTATTCATGATTTGTCTGCTGTCGTCGTTTCCGCCGCCCTCCCGACTCTCATCACCACCGCATTTATCATGTTTCCTATGTACTCAACACCTCCCCACGCCGATCTGGATCTCGCTATAGTAAGTGGCATTTCGAGGGTGCCTGTTTAGATGGTGGTGCTTCTAAGTCCGTTATTGGTCATCGACAAGCCCTCGCTTATTGCCGCATGTTTGGACAGGAGTTCCATATCAAACCCTCTACTGCAACATTTATGTTCGGTAATGGAATCTGCAAGAGCCTTGGGAGTATCAATATTCGAGTTCCCATTCCTACTGGTCAGCTCGTTCCTGACAACGTTTCTAATTTGCTCTCCTGCCGCCATGCTGGTTGGCATCTCCCCATCACCCATAAGAATGGACACATGTTTGTGGTTTGGGGTCCTGCTTCTATCTGTTTTACAAAAGCCGAGCTTCAAAAACTCCATCTCCACTTCTTCCACCCCAATGTACAAAAACTTTATAATTTGCTTAAGCGTGCCCGCCCTGACGAAGTCAACTCCGAAAGGCTGCCTTAGAAGAGATCGCCGCTGCCTATCGTACCTGCCATGAACACCGTACCCGACCCTACCGTTTCCGCGTCTCCATCCACACCGATGACATACGAATTAATCATGAAGTCGCGGTTGATCTCATGTGGCTCCGTGGCCGTCCGTTGCTCCACATCGTTGACACGCAGACTCGATTCCAAAATGCCATTTTATTGAAGGGTGAATCTGCGCGTGATGTGTGGGATGCTTTTGTCGAAGGCTGGGCCTCGGTTTATATTGGCTATCCGAACCGCATCCGTGCCGATCATGGTTCTGTTTTTACTTCTAAATTTTGGCAGTCTGTGACTGATCTCCATAGCATAGACGTTCAACTCTCGGGTGTAGAGAGTCATAACTCGATTGGGGTTGGGGAACGTTATCATGACCCGCTACGTCAGATTTTCAGCAAGGTGCTGTCGGATCACCCCACCATCGACCCCGAGATAGCCCTCCGCCTTTCGGTGAAGGCAATGAATGACACTGCCGGTCCGGATGGGGTTGTGCCATCTCTGCTGGTTTTCGGCTCTCTCCCCTCGCTCCCCGCCGTCAATATGCATGTCCCTGCTCAAAAAGAACGCATGACTGCACTTCAATCCGCTCGTACTGAAATGGCTTCTATCTCTGCCCGCTTGCGTGTCCAGGAGGCCTTACGTGCCAAACTCCCTCCCTCTACTCGTTACTTGATCTCCCCCGGGGACTCTGTACATGTCTACCGCGAGGACAAATCCTCTCCTCGGAACTCTGGTTCGTGGTGTGGTCCTTTTACTGTTCTTAGTGTGGCTGGTAAGCAAATTACGGTCGATTATGATGGGACGCCTAAGGCATTTAATATCTCCCAAGTACTTCCAGACGCCCGTTGTGTCGGTGAACGTCAACTCAACCGCCTTATCCAGGCCTTCGATCAGTTCCGGTCTGCGCCTCCACCCGGCGTGTTTATTACAGATGTCCTCCGGCCAAATGATCCCCGTGCTTCCTCTAAGAAAATGGAGGCTGCTGTGCAAAAGGAACTCGCTGGCTTGGCTGATCGCGGTGTATTCGAGATTGTGTGTCGCGAGGATATTGAAACTAGCAATGGCCCTCCAACCGTCCTCGGTGGCCGCTTTATACTGGCTATTAAGAACACTGGTACTAATGAGGAGCTTTACAAAGCGCGTTTCATAGTCCAAGGCCATACTGACCCTGAGAAACACCTCCTTGTCCACAATAGAACTACGCTAACCAAAAGCTCCTTACGCCTGTTAATTGCTATAGCTGCTATCTCTGGGTTTAGGCTTTGGACACAAGATATATCTCAGGCATACCTACAATCCGCCCGCTCCTCAATGCGTGAGATTTATTTTTGACCCTCGAAGGAGTTCCGCCTGCAGTCCAATCAGTTGCTCCGCCTTCTGAAGCCCCTCTATGGCCTTTCTGAAATCGGGGACTACTGGCATGAGACGTTCTGCCGCCATCTCAGCCGTGATTTACAAATGTCTCCTACTGCTGGGGTTCTCTCGCTCTTTTTCAAAAGGGTTGGTGGGAATCTGCAAGGTATGATCGGAACGTGTGTCGATGACACAATATCCGCTGGGACAGCTGAGTTTGTGGAGGATTCGAAGCTTACCGAGCAAAAATTCGAGTCTAAGGCTAGATCCTATGATAATTTTACTTTCGCCGTAGTCCAGGTAGAAAAGGTTGACGATGGATACTTACTGCATCAATAAAAGTACGCTAAACGGCTAAAAGAACTCAGTAAGACTGCACATTTGCTGACTTCAATTCAAGGCGCCAGGAACTGATGTGGCTCACAAATACAAGACCTGATATATGCGCCGATGTCAACCTTAGTTGCCAAGTGACTGAGAGTAATTGGTCTTTGAAGGACACAAAGTGCCTCAATACAGTGATCCGTAAGGTTAAGAAAACGCCCGGACGTGGTATACACCAGCGGAAACTAGACATGGACTCGCTATGCATTAAGGTGTTCTCGGATTCATCATTTTCGAACACACCTTCCCTCCATTCCCAACTCGGTTTTATCGTCTTGCTTTGTGACAAATCAGGTCGTGCCAACATAGTCCACTACAGTAGCTACAATTCGAAACGTATTGTCCGCTCTATTCTGGGGGAGAGTGCTATGCTTTCGCAGATGGCTTTGATTGGGGATTCAGCATTCGACATGATATTGAATGCATTCTCGGTCGCAAGGTCCCGCTGCAGCTCTACACTGACTCTGATAGTCTCTTTAAGGTAATTGTAAAGAACTCTACTACTACGGAACGTCGGCTGATGATTGATATTAAGGCCGCTCGAGAGGCATATGGTAGTAGATATCTCCGATATTGGTTGGGTTCGAAGCGAACACAACCCTGCAGACTCGCTTACAAAGCGCGGTGAATGCCAGGCCATGGCACAGCTATTGGACGAGGAACGTTTAGACCTTGACGTCCTACAATGGGTTATCCGTACCGATGGAACTCAGGCCCGCCGTCATGAGCAGGACATCGACATCTTGCCTTTAGAAAACAGGGAGTGTCAATGAATTGGATCAGATCAGTGATCTGTCAACCTCTACCCTCTCAGGTGTCTCTTCAAACGGTCGCCTACGTAATATGAAGTCAAGAGTGTCGATGCACTGCAAATGCATTCTAGCTTTGAACCGACAGTGCTTCGAATTGGATGTTAAGTACAACCATGCGGAACGCACAGCTGAATAGTCCGTTATCACAATGACCATATCTAATCTACAACAGTAAACTCGTTCTGACTTGAACATTTACCTTGCTCCTGTGAGCTACCCTGTCCTGTGACAACGGATCGTACTACATTTGATCGACACAAACCATTGAGCCATGTGTGCTCACATATTCACCAGTACTTGACCAGAATCACAGTTTTGCCACGTTTACCCAAATAATATGAATAGCGAATACCACCCGGTTAGCACCTAGCTAGCAATATAGTCGGATCCTGCAGCGGACACCCGTTTTACTTATGCCATAAAGTTACTCCTCCGCGATTATTGAAGAAACTTTACTTCATTGAGTATCTATCGTGTACACTGCAGGACTGACTATACGGCAAAGAACTAACCGGATGTTCCACGTCAGGCACGTGCAGTGGGGCTCGCGATAGAATCGCCATTGCAACAGAAGACCACAGTGTGCAACTAATGCGCTGATAAATACGTCTGCGGATCACTGCTGTGGTTGTGTTGAGCTTCTCTGCGATGCGCGGGATGAAGTCTTCGAGGAACAGAATGGAGGCGGGGATGGGGCACCCAGGGAGTCGAAAGCCAGGGGCTGAAACTTGAAGTTCGGTTCCTGGAGGGTGTTGTGCGAAGGGGGGATGCGGCGTACCAGTTTGCGCTCTAGGTCTTTGACTTTGTCTCGGTGGGCAATGTCGGCGGCGCCGCCGGCCATTTGTGTGGCCCTTGTGCGCACGCCTTGTTTGAACGGGGAGACAACGGTTAGGTCGCAGGCTATGGGGCGGACCTGTTGGCCTGTGGGCAGGGGGGGGTGTTGTATGAGAATGTCCGCAGGGCGGATATTCGTTCCCGGGACAAGCAGCGGGACTTCGTACTGGCAGTCCAGGCCCGCAGCGCGAGCAACGTGGTAGGCGAAAACGTTGCGTAGCGAGTTGTGGCGGTGCGGGCGGCCGAAGCCGGCAGGGCAAAGGTCCGCCGCGTGGTCTCCAAGTGCGTCCATAGTTTGGTTGCAGTGGGCGCAGGTGAGCGGGCGGGAGTCGCCATATACGGGAGGCCGAGGTGCCGGCGGATCATGGTCTGCCAGTGGGCCGAGGACACCACCGTAGCGGTTGTGGGGTGAGCGATGAGAAAAGCGGCGGCGGGGCTGTTCCGGAACGCCAGGCCACGAATCCGATGTCGAACTTCTTGAGTGCTGTGCTGAGCCGGGTTGGGGTGTGTCACCCATGAGTCATCACGCCAGTGGACCCTTGCCTGTGCCTCCTGCTGCACACCATTTAAGAAGGTTTGGAGGTTGGATGGTTTGGCAGCAAGCAGGCTTGGGTCAAATGGGCCAATGTCGACGGAGTACGGGCGCCCAGGGATACATTGCAGGAAGTCACGGATTCGCGGCAAGGCTTGTCGGACCAGGAACGCCCTGTCACCCCGGTATCGGTGACCAGAGACGGCGGCAGAACGTTGCGTGGTGTACGATGCCGACCTCTCACGTGCCGGAACCGCGTCGATGATACTAGCTGCTACGGAGCCGTGTAGGAACGGGGAGATGAGGGTAAATCCCTGACCTCCTTGGCGAATGGGTAGCGTAACTTGGTCCCATGCAGCGTCTGTGAGGGCGATCCGTGTAGCTCCGAGTAAGACGACCTTTGCAGGGCGTCAAAGGCTTGTGCAGCGGGGGCCGAGTGTTGTGGGTCGGCGAGCCGGAACGCGTGGGTGACGAGGCATGCCAACGCGCACTGCCGGTGCATGTGGAAACGGCACGGGGGTTGATAGGGGTAAATCGTCGGGAGAAGAGATATTCAGAATCAACCACCCCAAGAAGGAGGTGTTGCAAGCGACAAAAGTGCTACCGTGGTATAGTTGAACGAACGAAAAGGAGTGTATAGGGAAGACAGTTGAATGGGCTACAAGCAAGTATGGAAGGGGCAGGGTCTACCACCTATGCTTAGTGACTAGGTAAAATAAATGCTTCTTGGGTCTGAAGTTGACTCTCAACTTCCTAACTATTTGGGACTGAGCTTGAAGCTGTCTGCCAACTTGCTTGACCTCTCAAGGAGGAAGCACTTTACTCAGCTTATATAGACTTTTCGGCTAATCCTAAAGTCTCAATCAAACATACTAAATACCATAAAACGCATTCACGGGAATCGTGTGAACCAGAGAGACCATTAGAAGATATTTCCTCAAGGTAAATATCTAGGTGCCATACCCATGCCAGCCACCCATCGGCCAGGGGTGGGAATTGATGTGGCCATTATATAGACCTTTCAGAGTCACTCGTAGTATCACCCACAACCTAGAACTGTACTGACATCCACTATGACAGCGTGTCCTAAAATAAAAAATCAACCGATGAATTTGCCACACTCACCCAAATTAAAAATATCTTGCAAATTCAAAAACTGTAAAAATATCTTCCCAGTTCCAATACTGTATACAATTATGGTCCTCATCTAAATTTTTTCGTGTGCGAATTTGCGCACATCACGCCCTCCCGCTCAAGACGAACGTCCCGGCTCGTCACTGCTCTTGTTGTTCTTGTGGGAGTTCTATCCATTCATCAGGGAGAGTATAGGGTTCACTATAAGGATATGGTAGTAGCTCATTTCCAATATGATGAGAGAGTGTGTACCGTGCGATGACCGGCTCATCTCCTTGGTCAAGAGTTTCGTAGATTCGGCGTATGGTTTCATAGTGTTCTCTAATGAGCTCCTCCCGTTTCACTTCTCCAAACCTTCCAAATGTGAGGTAGTAAACGTAGTATGCAAACTTTTCTGGCAACGGGTCCAGAAACGGGTATCTGAAGGAGAAAAAAACTCGCAACATAAGGACTGAGTCCTCACGAGTAAGGTGCGCCCCGTGAATGGTCTGGAAGCACATGCAAATACTAATGGCAAAAAAGGAAATTACTTCTGCTTCTCGAGGGTCCTCTGTCATTTCGCGAAGCCAACGTCTAATTGGTAGTCGTCCAATAATTAAGGATGCATAGTTTCCCCTGGGAGACTAGGCGGTGTTTGGGCGATCTTCTTGGCGATCTTCCTCGCTGCTCCCGACGCCTTGCCCTCTTCGATGATCCGCCTCGATCACTTGATGGTCCTGCCCGTATCATCATCACGGTCTCGGGAGGATCTTGGTCTCCAGCTGAGGTTGTGTTTCTGAGCGGAGCAACGTAAGGTTCCCATAGAGGATACGGGACCAGTCGATATTCCATATCAGGGGGCAAGCTGTAACCTCTCAGTCGCACATCTTGGTTGTTCTTGAGAAATACGTAAACTGGACGGATAATGTTCAGATATGTTTGCGACAAGTCTCCGATAGCTACCATTCCATACCTCCCTATAGAGTAATGATATATGACTTCCACAAACTCTGGACCTGCTTCCGTGAACCTTCCGTTTTGGAATGAGAATAGAACTCTGATCAATAGTCGGAAATCTTCTTGAGGTAGCAATGGTCCGTTCAACGTACGAAAACATAGGCATATATTAATGTAGAAATGGATGATTACGTGGAGTTCGTAGTAGTCACGCGTAATCGAGATGATCCATTCCCAGGCCCTTTTTCCTCCCATAGGAATCATTCTATAGTTAAAGATGAGTATTCCCGTGGTTGCGCATAGTCCTGTGTGAGAAGGAATTCTTCAGGCCTCTGATGGTAAGGGACCAGACGACGTGCATGGATTGCCCTCCTTGATCTCTTCCCTGAGCTTGAACAGAGCTTATAATGCGGGTGTCTTTCCTCCGTGACGATGCAAGGGTTCGAGTACTTTGTTTGGAAAGCCGGCCACTTCACAGCCTGTTGCATTGCTTTTCCGTGTGCTACAAGTACTTTAGAGCCGACTGAGAAAGTTTGGACTGGAGGCTCTTCATCCTTATTTCTTGTCTGTGTTAGCGCGCGGTGTGATCTCCAGCTTTCGGTGGCCAGTAGTTCGACCTCTCTACTCTCTTCATCGATAACATTTGTTTCCATATCTCTCTGTAACATTCTAGGAGCTCTTCCGTACATTAGCTCAAACGGTGACCGTCCACTTCTTCCTCTTCTTCGACGATAGCCGTATAACACTTTTGGTAAGGCATCTTCCCACTGGATTTCATTCTCGGACATAGTTTTCGATATTGATCGTTTGATGGTTCCAACCATCCTCTCCGCTTTCCCGTTTGACATAGGAGCATATGCGAGAACTGTCTTTAGCTGAATACCTTTTTCTTCCAAGAAACGAAGCAGTGAAGTTGCAGTAAAACAAAGTGCGTTATCCGAGATGATCCTTTTTGGAAGACCAAACGGTTCAATTATTTCTTTTTCGATGAATCTCAGGACCACTTCAGCATTGGCCTCCTCAACTGCAACTGCTATTGGCCATCCAGTAAGATGTTCCACCCCTATAAGGAGATATTTGTTTCCGGAAGAGGTTTCCTTGAATGGGCCGGCAAAGTCAATTGAAAAGGTTTCAAAGAGACCGGAAACTGGAAAGCCTAGAGTTGTCTTATACTTTCGTATTGGCGTGAATTTTTGACAGTTGTCGCAGCTTTTCACGAAGTTATAGACGTCCTTATGGATACTGGGCCACCAGAATCTCTCAGTAACGAATTTCTTGGTTGTTTCGAGATCCCAATGCCCTAACTCATCATGAAAAGTCCTCAAGATCTTCATTCTTTCTTTCAAAGGGGCCACTAGTCGAGGACCGGCTTTCGTGTGTCGGAAGAGTTTCCCATTCCATAGTGTAAAAGCCTTTTGATTCCTGCGTACCCAATTTCTGTGTTCAATATCAACCTTTCTCATTTCTAGTCCATCCAGGAATTTAATTAGTCCGTCAATATTAGCTTCGTACTCGTTATTGTTCGGCACTTGCACCTCGGCAACTCCGACGATGTTCTCGGAAGCTTTTTCATTTGGAATCAGTGGATCCCTCAAGCGGGATAGGTAGTCGGCAGGCTGATTATTGCGTCCGGGCCTATACACAATTTCAAACCGATATTCTGCGAAAATGTCGAGCCATCGGGCCAAGCGGTGATGTACATCTTTCTTTTGGAATGCTGTCTTAAGTGCCTGGTGATCAGTTATCAAGACAAATTTCTCGAGTGATAAAAGGTATACGCGAAACTTTTTCAGTGCGAAGACAACAGCGAGCGCTTCTTTTCGCAGACTGAGTATCTCCTTTCCGCATCATTCAGAGTGCGACTTGCGAATTGAACCGGGTGTAGTCTTCCGTTTTCATCTTTTTGGGACAAAACGGCACCCAAAGACCGTTCTGAGGCATCTGTCTCCACAACAAATGGTCTCTTGAAATCTGGATACATGAGCACTGGGGGACACATAGCTTATCTTTAAGCTCTTCAAATGCGGTTTGCATTTCCTTGTTCCATAAAAATTTTCCGTTCTTTGTTGTGCTGGCATGTAACGGTGCTGCAGTCTTGGCGAAATCTTTGATAAATCTCCTGTAATATGAGGCCAGTCCTAAGAAGCTTCGAACCTCCGTCTTTGAAGCGGGCCTTGGTGCCAACTTGATTTTTTTCGTTTTCTCTGGATCCACTTTAATTCCCTCTTGATCGACGATATGACCGAGTAATTGGATAGACGTTTTCGCAAAGAAGCATTTGCTTAACTTAATTTTCAGGCTGTACGCAGCTATTTTCTCCACCACAGTCTTGACATGCGATATGTGCTGATCCAAGGTTTTTGAGAATATCACTACATCATCGATATAAACTCTTGCAAATGGAAGTCCTTTCAAAACCTCGTTCATCATTCTTTGGAATGTAGCTGGGGCATTCATGAGACCAAAAGGCATCACTTCGAACCTGAATGTACCGGCTTTGCTGGTAAAAGTTGTTTTTTCCTTGCATTTTTCATCCAATGGAATCTGCCAATAACCAGTGTAAAGATCAATTGAGGTGAAGTATCTCCCGTCCTTCAAGTCCTCGAGGATTTCCTCCATATTCGGAATCGGAAATCGATCGGGTATCATTCTCTGGTTCAGTTGTCGGTAATCGACGCAAAAACGCAGCTTTCCATCCTTCTTTGGTGCGACCACAACTGGAAATGACCATGGGGATGAAACTGGCCGAATGATATCATTTTCCAGCATACTTGTAACATTCTCTGAGATAAATTGGTCATATTTTGGCGGTTGACGTCTAGGCCTGTGGTAAATTGGTTTAGTATCGGTAAGTTCAAATGAGTGAGTGACCGGTACACTTGCTTGTCTTAAATCGAAACGCTCCATGCAATTACTTCGGAAGATGTTAACATGTCGGATATTATCATTGAGGCGGGGGCTGGAAGGTGCTGTACTTTTTCTTGAATTTCTCCAATTTGGCGCTGGTCCTTTTCTTGATCCTCACCCTCCAAATTTTGAAGGACCTCTTCCGGCGTGCTCACATCTTCAGATATGGAATTCGATATATTCTTGTTTTCCGTGCAATTGTAATCTTCTTTCATGCCCGAATTCCGTCCTTTGATTCGATATTATCGCAAAAAGAAACACATTCAGGTGTCAAACCTACCCTAGAATTCCATTCTTCATCTGTTTCAAACCCAGAATCATAATCGTCCCATGTCATGTTCATTGTCCCCCGAGCGTACCCTTTCTCACTTCCGAAAGTGTTAGTTGGTTCGGAATCTTCGCTGTCATAGCTAGAAGTGAAATCTTCACTGTCCGTCTCTCTTAGATCTTCCGGATGTGTGCTTTTGTCGAAATCCAGGGGCATCTTCACGTTCTGCCGTCAACATTAACTGAAACGATTTGGTTGCCCAAGTCAATGCAGGTCCCTAGTCTTTCCATGGTAGGACAGCCAATGATTGCATCGAAAGGGAGCTCCGGCATGACGAGAAAGTCTACATCAACTTTAGAGTCCCCAAAGAACACGGAAACCTTGTTAACAGTGCCCATGCATTTTGAGACGGTTCCATCCGCCACAGTTATTCTTCGAGTAGTTGGAATAATTTCGAGACCTAAATCTGTCACCAAAGTTTCTGAGATAAGGTTTGGAACAGCGCCCGAATCGAAAAGAGCTTGGGTTTTCATTCCCAATACTTTGACTGGTACTAGTTTAAGACGTCTTGGTGCTGTCGAGGCCGATTGAAGAAACAGTTTCTTACCCTTAGCGGACTTATTAGACCTGATAATTTTTTTGAGTTCTTTTCTCGCATCCTCTGCGTCGCCCCTCAAAAGTTGACCAAACGTTATCCCAGTTGGGGCCGATGCAAGCTCAGCCACCAAATTGTACTTCTTCACATATTCTAGTACGTCCTTCGGGATACTCTTAAATTTCTTACTCTTTCTCGTCTTCTTGGCCGAAGTGTTTCCCACCCTGGAACAACTTGATCAAGCCTCTTGGTTCGAGGAGGTACAGGTGCTGGGATATGCTCCAGCATTCCATAATCTAGCCTAGGTTTTTTCGACAAAACGTTCCCTTCCCCATCCCTTTTTGTCACATTAACTTGACTGATTTCTTCAGCGATGGATACATTACCGGCATCCGCCAACCTTTGATCCTTCCTGTTTTGTAAGATTTTCATCTCTGGTCCTGACTCACTCCTCGCGTCCGATAAATTTGCTCTTCTGTTGTCTTTAGACCAGCAGTTACTTTCATGATGCCCGTAACGACCGCACTTTCCACAACGAGTGTTTCTATGTGGATTATCAGGACACCTATTTGCAAAGTGTCCAGGCTTGTGACAGTAGGAACAGACTTCTGCGGCCTTGGGGCCCCAGACTGGTTCTTCTTAATGGTAAGAGTAAGGCTTTCCAACTGCGAGGTTATCATGTCAAGTCGATTATCGAATCGGGTTTCCAACCTTTCTTCCAAGTTTTTGACATCGCTCCTGACTGATTCCAATGCTGCTGCGCTAGTAGCTGGCCTTTGATAATTCTTTTCAGGATGCACGATCGGCATAGATGTACGGGTTTCCCTCGGTATTTCACTTAGTGACTGAAACGTCTCCGAATTTTTGACAAATTCTACTATGGTACCCTTCAGTTCATTAAAAGTGTGAGGGCCCTTGATGAGGAGGAAATCGGAGAGCCGCTTATCCCCCATCGCCGCCTTACGCAGCATTCCGTACTTGGCTTGGGCGTTGAACCCAGCCTTTTCATAGAGATCACACAAGTATACCAATGAGCTTAACAAATCGTCGAAGTTGAGCCGGGCCTCTATGGCGGTACGAATCATCTCATCTGGTTCTACCTGCTTAGCATATTCTTTCACAAGCCACTCACATACCTCACCGAAGTTACGCCCATTCCCGTTAAGAGACCACCCGTTGATAAACTTGGCCTTATATTTGTGCTTTGCGTCACCATGAAGATAGGCGAAGATACTTTCGGCCTTCTCTTCATCGCTCTTCTCACGCATCACAACGTTGACATATGTATAGAGAAACTCCTCAACGTCTTCATTCTTGCCCCCTGTGAACGTTATACGAGCAGCGTTGAGATCCATGATTACAGAAAAGAAATCCCCTCGAATGGTTCCCTAAGACTGCTCAACTCGAATACCTCGGGTGCAACCCCCTCCACAAGAGTACCAAATGATAGGGGTAAATCGTCGGGAGAAGAGATATTAGAACAACTACCCCAAGACGGAGGTGTTGCAAGCGACAAAAGTGCTACCGTGGTATAGTTGAACAAAAAAGGAGTGTATAGGGAAGAGTTGAAGGGCTACAAGCAAGTATGGGGCAGGGTCTACCACCTATGCTTAGTGACTAGGTAAAATAAATGCTTCTTGGGTCTGAAGTTGACTCTCAACTTCCTACTATCGGGACTTGAGCTTGAAGTTGTCTGCCAACTTGCTTGACCTCTCAAGGAGGAAGCACTTTACTCAGCTTATATAGACTTTTCGGCTAATCCTAAAGTCTCAATCAAACATACTAAATACCATAAAACGCATTCACGGGAATCGTGTGAACCAGAGAGACCATTAGAAGATATTTCCTCAAGGTAAATATCTAGGTGCCATACCCATGCCAGCCACCCATCGGCCAGGGGTGGGAATTGATGTGGCCATTATATAGACCTTTCAGAGTCACTCGTAGTATCACCCACAACCTAGAACTGTACTGACATCCACTATGACAGCGTGTCCTAAAATAAAAAATCAACCGATGAATTTGCCACACTCACCCAAATTAAAAATATCTTGCAAATTCAAAAACTGTAAAAATATCTTCCCAGTTCCAATACTGTATACAATTATGGTCCTCATCTAAATTTTTTCGTGTGCGAATTTGCGCACATCAGGGGTCACGAACGTGGGTCAGCAGTCGGAGGGTGCGGCGGCACCCCTCGACCTTGCCCCGTAGGTATGCATCGGTGAAGGCCCGGTTGCCCATCGGCGCTCCTAGGAGCTCGAAGCCGTCGCGGGAGCACTCGGACAGAGGAAATTCGCGGAGGAAGTCCGTGCGGTCCGGTAGGACCGTGTTCGGCCACGGAATGCGCGTCTTCCTCGCGTTGACATGGAGACCAACAGCCGGACCCTCAGCCTGCAGAAGTCGGAGAGCACGGTGCAGACCCTGGAGTGTCCCTATGAGGGTCCCGTCGTCTGCGTACCATTGATTCAGCACGATGTTGCTGTCCTCGGCGATTTTCCGGATTAGTAGTTGAATCGTGAAAGAAAACAGCAACATACTGGCCGGGTCGCCCTGCTGGGTGCCCTGAGCATTTGAGATGACCGTGTTCTGGCGATTCGGTATAAGCAACGGTGGCTGAGTATGACCATATATCATATGCACGAAGCGGGTCAGAGAAGGAGCGAGTGCTGGAAGTTGGGACAGCATTGACTGGCGATCAACGCGGTTGAAAGCGTTGTGCGCGTCAATGAGGACCGTGGCAACATGCGGAGCACCAGTGGAACGGCGAAGCAGGGTGCGGGTGTCATGGATGACCGCGTCCATCCCGGCCTTGATACCGTTGGCCGTTTGGAATGGCGCGAGGAAGTCTCGAGAGTCATCGATGGCGCTCGGCAGCAGCGTCTTGGTGACGATGGTGAATTTTTCGATTCACCAAAGCCTGTGGTATAAATAGCTCCGCACACCCATTTGATATTCAACAATGACTGACCACCTAGAGCGAATGTAGGGCCCTGCTGAGGAAGCTGCGGGGAACAGGGTTGTCCACTGTGTAATTTACCGTCGTTATGGAGGACGCTGCCCATCGGGTAGGCACATCGCCGCAAAGATTAGATGTTCCTTCCGAGAATATTTTTGATTCCATCCTTACTGAAACAGCAAACGAGACTGTGAAGATGGTTGCGACTTGAGACTACAGTGTTGCTCGCTTGCGTTTTTAGAGGCCGTTAGGTGTAATTGAATTAAATTATTTTGAGTTTCACGACGGCGGCGAAAATAATAAATGTGACCGCTCTTTCGGCCGACTGGGGTTGGAACGACTCCCCAGTCGCTGTTGCTTCGTTTGTAGAACTCCTGTGCCGCGTTCTGTTCAGCTGACGGAAAGAGCTCCCCGCGAAGAACCAGGTCGGTTGAAGGCCTGTCTGCGAACGTTGCGAAGGCAAAGACACTAATTAGTAAGTTGCTTTATCCCTCCACGTTACCCTCTTCCCCCCTCAACCAGTGCACACCCTCTTCCCCCTTAAACACTGCACACCCTCTCCACCCCCCTCAATCACCGCACCCTCCCCCTCAACAAGTGCACACCATCCCTGTGTTGTACGTTGTTTTTTCTTGGTGGCTACTGTTGTTTTGATTGTTGATCCCTGTATTGGACGTTGTTTGTTGTTGGTGGCTACTGTTGTTGTGATTGTTGGTCCCTGTGTTGGAAGTTGTTTATTGTTGGTGGCTACTGTTGTTTTGATTGTTGATCCCTGTGTTGGAAGTTGTTTGTTGTTGGTGGTTACTGTTGTTGTGATTGTTGATCCCTGTGTTGGAAGTTGTTTTTTGTTGGTGGCTACTGTTTTGTGATTGTTGATCCCTGTGTTGGAAGTTGTTTTTTGTTGGTGGCTACTGTTGTTGTGATTGTTGGCCTCTGTGTTGGAAGTTGTTAGTTGTCGGTGCTTCTGGTGTTCGTTGTCGCTTTTGGTTGTTGGATCTACTGTTTGGTGTTGGTGTTGTTGGTTTTCGCTCTGCTGGTGTCTATTGCTTCCTTTTATTAGAAGTGGACACATCTCTTGGAACTAATCGTGCGTGATTAGTGTAGGCCTAGTTGTTGTGGCTCGTTGGGGAAAGTCGCGGCGAAACTCCTATAGGGTATGGACCGGGCTGCGGCCATCTTCGATAGCTCCGGGGGATATCCCAAACAGAGTGATAATCACCTTACACTGGGCCTGTGTGAGGAAGACTGCTGAAACGACTCCCTCTCCGGAGTGGGGGCGACTCCGTGCCAAGGGTCTATACCCGAACCCTGCGCCAGTAGGGGACTGGCCGCCAAGGGTCGGAGTACCCTCCTACGTTTTCAATCTAAGATCAGAAGTTCGGTGTTGGTGGTCAGGAGTCAACAAGTTTTTTTGGAAGCTCACCTCTCCACATGGTACAGCACAGCCTCCAGCCCGTTGCCTTTGGGCACACCTGACGCGGAGTCAAAATGTCCTCCACACCCCAAGGTCGACTAGAAACGGCCACCGAAATCCCGCAATTCATGAAGGCCATCTCAGATCGAGAACTGTCCCCTGTGAAAAGCACTCAGAAGGGATTCATCATAAAAATGCGGTCCTTAGATGCTGAACTGCATGGTGTAAAGCTCAAGGAGATTATTGCTGAATTGTTTCCACCCGCTAGTCTGTTCGCTAAAGAGATCTGTGACCTCCCATCGGTCTGGGTGGAACTCAGATACTTCCTCAATGCTAGAGGTGCAAATTTCCAACAGAATTCTTCACGCAGAGTAATCTTTAAGCTCGCGCATGGGATCTACGACGATGCTGAAGACCGTGACGCCGCTGTTCAGACCGCTCAACTCATCCTTGTTGCAGGACGGAAATTCAGATCCGACCTGCAGAACCAAGGGACGATCGTGATCGAAACGACCGATTCTGGGAACAGTAGCAGCGGCAATGGGAATAACGGGAGCAGGCTGGCCCGTGACATTACCATGCGGCTCAAGGACTCGGATAAGAAGTTCTCGGGGTACCTCGGCGTATGATGGATGGATTTTGTGGATGAGTACTCATAGTTTTCGAGAGACTACGGCTTAAGTCCGCAACAAAAGCTAAAGTATCTTCAAAATCTCTTGTCCAAGGACGCTAAAAGGTTTTATCTTGCAGAGGTGTAGAAGTATGCGCAGACGTTTCAGAAAGCGGTTGAGATGATAAACCGCGATTATAACTCTCCCGTTCGCCAAACTCGTGTGAAGAACTACCTCAACACGAGTCGAGTTTCTGAGTTCGTCAGGAGCGGGCTGGAGACTTCGATAGCTTTAGCTAAGGTATACAAGCTGATCACCAAACTATCCAGACAAATGCCAACGTCCCACAGAGGTGATTCCCACAAGATAGAATTCCTCCAGAACGCTACAGTCGGATAATCCTGGTCGCGTGAGCCCCTAAGTCGAGTGTCGACACATGAGTTCAGATTTCAGATGCTTTATGGAGAACTAGAAGCGGCATTACAGCTAGATAAAGAAGCCAGGTTGGCCCTCGCAAGAGAAAACGCCGCTGTGAATAGGGCTTCCCCATCGGATGAGCAGCTGGGTATCCACTACGCTGGGCAGGGCCGATACATGTAAAATCCCAAGAATGTGAGATCAAGGCGTCATAATCAAACGCGTTTACGTCCAAAGCCTCTAGAAATTTCCGGATGTTTCAACTGCGGTGATCCTGGTCATATGCTCAAAGATTGCAAGAAGCCATTGAACGCCGCCAGGGCTGCTGCTGAGAAGCTCGAGTACTATAAGAAAAAGAACTCGAAGAAGCACGCAGTACATATGGTTCTAGCGGAACTCTGTGGGCAGCTCGATAGCATGATTGATGAGAACTTACAGGAGGAGGACAAACCCGATGATGTCAAAATTTTCCAGTCCGCCCTGAGAGGAGAATATGATTCGGGAAGTTCTGATACTCTGTTCTCTGGGCTTCCGGAGCTACATCCTGAAGTTGATTCAGACCCTCATGAAATCCTCGCTATGGCATCCACCTGGGATAAGCCAACCTCGCAGGAGTTTGAAGGTGGATGCACAGAAGGCTGTGATCGGCAAGCCTCAGGCCAGGTCGTACTGCGCGCTCATTGACACCGAACTCATGAGCGAGGTGAAAGGAAAGAAATTGACGTTTACTTTCGGAGAGTCTACCCACAAGGGAATTGGTAACATCTCCATGCGAATTACAGCCTCCAATGATTTCTTCCTCTCATTCACCGCCGACGTCGTCGATTTTGACGTGCCATTACTCCTGGGCCTTGATCTCCTGACTCAGGCAAGACTCATCTTGGACTTTGCAGATGACGCTGTACGCTCGAAATCCGATGGATGGACGCTACCTTTAGTGCGTAAGCGAGGGCATGTATACATAGAATAGTGTGTCAGTGTATTCTTTACTTCCCCTGAGATTCGTAAGATACACCGAAATTTCCACCATCCACATCCAGGCAAACTGTACGCGATGATGCCAAGAGCTGACACAGAATATGTGTCCCCGGAGCTCATGGCGAACCTGGAACGCATAACCCCAGCTTGCGAAGTATGCCAGAGGGAAGCAGATGCTCCTCATTGATTCAAGGTGTCCCTTCCCGATGGGCAATGCGTTTTCAATCGAACAGTCTGCATCGACTTGATGAAGCTTGAGAAGAGCATTGTGCTGCACGTGGTTGATAAGGACACCAAGTTCAGCGACGCCTGCTTCCTTAAGGGGAGTCGACCACTGATAAATGGAATGATTTCTTGCGCATATGGGTGTCTACATACGTCGGTTTCACAGACAGCATCGCGGTAGACCAAGGGCTGCAGTTCGAATCGTTGGGATGGAAGAACCTCGTGCAAGCCGCTGGCATAATGGAGCAACACTCTGGGGTTGAAAGTCATAAACGACTCGAGGTAGGGGAACGATATAACGCTTTCCTCCGTCTAATCTATAACAAGGTCACTGCCGACGACCCGCTCATCGAACGCAGTCTCGCTCTGCAGCTGGCAGTCAAGGCTGATAAACGATACCGCCAGTCCGTCGGGACTCGTGCCCACGCTCTTGGTGTTTGATGTCCCTCCGCGTATTCCACTCATGCCAAAGGAACTACCCGATCACATTAAGTGGATGAGAGCAATAAGCGAGGCACGAAAGGAAATGACGAAAATATCCCACAACGCCCGTCTCAGTACTGCACTGAGCAGAAACGTACCTGCGGCCGCTGATGTTACGTATGCCCTTGGAGACGAAGTACTAATGTACAGAGAGAAGCCCGCAGCTAAGTGGGTAGGACCACTCGTCGTGCGTGGTGTTCAAGGTAAAATTCTGACTTTGGATAACGGAGATCGTTTTATTCGAGCGTCACTCGACAAGGTGAAGCACGTCAGGGAGAAGAAAGATGCTCCTATGATCCGTAATCTGCCCCTCATTCTCGGAGATGCAGGAGGCGACGCTGGAGCTGCTCAGCCTATGGTGGACAACCGCAGTTATCTGATTAATGATCCCTCGTCAAAGGATGGCTCCAGTGTTGAATGCAGTCCAGATGAAAACGGAGACTTCCTTGATGTTCTTGCTGAAATCCGAAGTGCGGAACCCGACCAAAGGCGCGTGCAAGATGCTCTGGATCACCCGATGTTTAACATTGCTTACATCGGGGTGCACATCACTGAAGTACTGAGCCTAGGCCATCCTCGCAGAAACAACTCCAAATTCAGGGCTGCGAAAGTGTCCAAGATTAGCGGTCTAAAGGAACGGAAAGTGTGGAAAGTCATCCCCAGAGCGGAATTAACAAAGGATGCTAACATACTGGGCGGAAGATTCCTTCTTGCGCTGAAGAATGTGGGAGCCCAAGACGAGAAGGAGAAGGCGAGATACATTGCTCAAGGACATAAGGACAAAGAAAAACCTTACATGGTACACGACGTCTCCGCATTAAGGTCTTCCTCCATTCGTCTTATCCTCTCAGTTTCTGCAATCAAGGGGTTCCGGATCTTCTCTCATGACGTTAACCAAGCCTACGTGCAGAGCAAGGACAAGATGATTCGACGCATACTCATCCTCCCAAAGCGTGAGGATCTGGTCATCATCGGCATTAATGATGAGGAACT
This sequence comes from Kappaphycus alvarezii, assembly GCA_002205965.3. Taxonomy (NCBI): domain Eukaryota; phylum Rhodophyta; class Florideophyceae; order Gigartinales; family Solieriaceae; genus Kappaphycus; species Kappaphycus alvarezii. Next base: position 280,588 of record NADL03000510.1, on the reverse strand, counting down.
ACTAGAGTTGCTGCGACCGCTCTATGGTTTGTGCGATGAGGGTGATTACTGGTGTGCGAAAATCCATTTCCACGTCGCAAATGACTTGGGGATGTCCCCCACGACCGGAGAACCGGCTCTTTATTTGAAAATGTCCGACGGGGATCTTGAAGGCCTGATTGGTATCTATGTCGACAATAATCTATATGCGGGGGATTAAAAATTCGAGAAGAAGACGTCGAAGAGCCTGAAATTGTTTGACTCTAAGCCAAGGGTGGATGAAAACTTCGACTTCTTTGGCACTGCCATAAAAACTTTGAGATCCGGGGAATTCCTAGTATCTCAAGAGCAACATGTCAAGCGCCTTCCTAAAATATTGAAGGATTGTAAGTTCGAAGAATTTAGAAGGCATCGAGCGATGCTCGCTTGGCTAGCGAATACACACCCTGAACTTTGCTGTACAATAAACAGAGCAGCAGAGGTGGCAGAGGCAACGTTCTCAAAAGACAAGATCTTTGAGTTCAACAAGGCTGTTAAGATCGTCAAGAACGGAAATGAGTGAGGATTAAAGTATAAGGGGTTGGAAATGGGGTCTCTACGTCTTAAGCTGTATGCTGATGCTTCCTTTGCGTCGAACGATGATTTCTCGTCCCAGCTATGCTTCTTAATTCTCCTTACGGACAATACTGCACATGTCCATGTCCTCGACTACTCGAGCAAGAAATATAAGCGGGTTGTTCGATCAATAATGGGTGGTGAAATGTATGCATTTGTTGATGGCTTCGATCGGGCCTTTATACTCTGCAAGGATCTCGAGCGGACGCTCGGTGCGAAGATTCCCCTTTATTGCTTTACCGACTCGAAGAAATTTTTCGACTCAGTAACGAAGGGGCAGCAGACCACTGAGAAAAGATTAATGATCGATGTCATGGCCGCCCGGGAATCATACAAGAGCTTGGAGCTTACGCAGATTGGACTTGTGAGTACTGCGCAAAACCCTGCGGACGGGCTTTCTAAATTGCGTGGAAATGGAGTTTTAACTCAGTTGCTACAGAACGGATTAGATACTTGCTCCGTGCAGCAGTGGATAGTTCGACCAGAACAAGCTCCCAACATTGAAAATGCGGGAGTGTGAAGATGGTTGCGACTTGAGACTACAGTGTTGCTCGCTTGCGTTTTTAGAGGCCGTTAGGTGTAATTGAATTAAATTATTTTGAGTTTCACGACGGCGGCGAAAATAATAAATATGACCGCTCTTTCGGCCGACTGGGGTTGGAACGACTCCCCAGTCGCTGTTGCTTCGTTCGTAGAATTCCGTTGCCGCGCTCTATTACGCGGACGGAAAGAACGCCCCGCGAAGAACCGGTCGGTCAAAAGCCTGTCTGCGAACGTTGCGAAGGCAACGAAACTATGCCGATGCAAAGTGCGTCTGTTCCCAGATTTTGTTAAGATATCAGCGAACTGTTGTGCGGTGCCAATATTCGTGATTCTCACCGTTCCACTTTTGATGTGTCCACGCACATTGTAGTACTTGACTTCGATGTGCTTATTTTTAGCAGACACTTGATCTTACTCAGCAATTGAGATAGTAGCGGTATTTTCCGAGTAGAGCAAAGTTTTCGGCATTTGCATTCCGTCCTTATATGGCGAAACATTCATCATCTCACAAAGAAGACGTCTCATCCATAGAAATTATTTGACACATGCTGATTGTACCATATACTCAGCTTCAGCGGATGATAAAGCAACAATTGACTGACGCTGGCTTTTCCACGCAACAGGAACACCGTTGAGAGCATAACTATAAATTCAGTTGTTGACCATCTCATCTCCTCGTCCCCTGCCCAGTCCGAGTCTACCATTGATTGCATCTTGAGGGTCTCTGATAATTTAGTTCCATGTCTGCAGCCTCGGGGAAATTTTATGCCGAGTCTACGTGTATCTGATACATAGCAAAGCAGACGTTTGACGAAATATGCATGAAGAACAGTCAGGCTGTGCACTTGTAGTGCGAGCGCGTTCACAGCAAACGAAATGTCAGGACTTGTACATACCGCTAAATGAAGAAGCTCTCCGATAGTTGCGCGGTAGCTGGAATGCTCATTACCTCCAAGTAATACGTCCAATTATCTTGCAGCAGTAATGTCGGCGCTTTCTTGGAGTGGAGTCCAAGCCCCATTGGCTTCATGGAGTCCGTGCTTGTCCAAGAGTTGTTCGACATACCGGTTTTGGAAGACCTTAATTCCTTCGTCACTGTGATGTACTTCCTAGCCCAAGAACGATGTAAATTTCCTGAAGAGCTTGACATCAAAGGCTTCAGTCAAATGTCTCTTGAAAGGCTTTACGAGTCTACGCGAGTTGCTTGCGAATGCCATATCGTCGAAAATGATGACAAGAATAATGAACTCAGTTCCAACCATCTTGTAGAGCACTCTTGGATCAATTCTGGATTGCTTGAAGTCCCACTGCAATATTGTTACTGCGAATAGTGAACCCCAGATAATTCCTGCTTGGAGAAGCCCATAGATGGGCTTCTTTAGTTTACATACGAATACAGGACGCTCCTGCATTCCACATGAATCCGTAGGCTGTTCCATGAACACCGTAGATTCGATCTCTTCATAAAGATAAGCACTGCTAGCATACCCTCCCTCGACGATGAATTCTGTTGCAGCGGACAACGCCAGGACAAGAAGAATCGCTTCTTTGGATGCGACCGGGGTGTGCAGTGAGTCCGGATCGAAATCAACTCCAGGCAGCTGCAAATTGCTGCGAATTACACAGCGAGCTCGATGGAGGAATTTTGTACCATCATTATCCAGTGGCTTTAAGAGGAACACCCAGGTGAATGGAATAACGTTAAATGAGCTCTCGCGGGGAACATTTTCCCGTGTTTCTCGCTTTCTTAGGGCGAGGTACTCTCGGTCAATTTCTTCACACCAAAGTGGATTTTGTACTGCCTCTTTGAACGAGCGGGGAAGCCGGGGGTCCAAGCGCTTGCGACATACGAGGGCTTTAGCCAGGACTTCAGCCAGAGAAAGACGATAAATAGAAAAAGCTTGCGTTAGTAGCTCATCCAAGGCACCAGCATTGCGACCTTGCGTGTGTTCAAGAGCATTTTGTCGGGAGATTCCATCTATGAGCGAGGAAACGCCAGACAGTTGATCCGTTGAGTAAGTTCGAAAGTCCTTTGCCTGGGTTATTATGATTTTCTTTCGGTCCGGGAGGTAGATTATGTATAGTGTTTGGTCACTCTCAAGGCCGACGAAGTGCCCAAATGCAGCTCTTGCGGAGAGCTTTTTAGCCGGCCGGGTGTGAGATTTCCACAGGAATGCGAAAACTTGCTGACCAAATGTGTGCAGATCCTTAAACTTGATGTGGGTTCTGTCATCCCAGAGGAGAACTGGAATATTTACGTTCACTCTGTCAGAGGGGAGCCGGTTGCGAAGCCAATTGCTGTGACTCATTGCTGCGTCCCATATATCGTTCCCAAGCTTCGATGAAAAGAGAAGGACTCGAGTACGAACGCCCAACTCTTTCATGAAATTTTCAGCAACGCCATTGCTCTGAGGAGCATGCGGAGGGGGGTTGTCTCCAGTCTGATTCCATTCATGAGAGCAAATTGTTGAACTGCTCCTCATATGTTCTCGCCCGCTCCGTCGAAGCGAAGGTTCAACACTTTGAAGCCGGTGGTGTTCTCGGATCTTTCCTTGTACAACATTAGCGCGGAGAATAGGTCGGACTTCTTGCTGTTGAAATAGATATCTATTTTTTCCGTACAGTCGCCTAAAGATCCAATAAAGTAATGACTGTTTCCTATAGATGCCTGTGCAACTTTGACGCTTATGTCGATGTGGACGATTTTGAGCGGGCTAGTCGTGATTCGTATACTTGGAGAAATCGGGCTTCGTTAGGCTTTCGCGATTGCACACGGGATAAACGTGATGCTTTCGAGGAGTCTTCGGAGGAAATTGGGAACCTCATGAAAGATATTGGAAAGCCTCATGTATCGCCCGAGGTGAGGATGTACTGTCCGATAATGCCATTCCAAAGCCAGTTCTGCATCGTTCTTTGTGCGGGAAGATCCGAGGCAATGGTGTCCCTTGATCTCTTGAACCTGATCATTACGAAGAGCCCCATTGACATATGGCAGACGAACAATAAATCCTTTGGCACCCAACATCTGGATGCGATACTATCCGTCCACATCGATCTTAATTTTCTTGCACGAGTCGGTGGAACCGCAAGTTGAAATGAGGCACATGCTCGAATCCTTTGCGAAGTGATCCATAGTGAACAAAAGATTGACTGGTTGGGTGAGAACCCCAACAGAAAGTATGTTAGTTTGAAACTGCGGTGCGTTGTATGCCTCCATGTGGAGTCCGCCAGCAAATGGAATAAATAATCTGCCTTTTCCGACCAAGACGGATAACTCAGATGCCGCTTGGACGCTTTCCGGTTGAATGCGTTCATAGCTCAGAAAGGAAGTCTTGGAATGAAAGAAGTGGTGTGACGCCCCTGAATCAATTAGGGCGTTAAGTGACTTGGATGTCACACATTTCGCAAGCGCCTTCTTGATTTGATTTGGGCCATAAATCTATACAGAGAATTTTCTTCTGTGCCATGGATTCCAAGATTTTTTCCTTGTCCTTGGTGATTTAGTGGCTGCTCCTGATCCGGAACGCGAACTGGAAGTAAGGAAGGGCCAGATCAATCAGAAAATCCGCAACCAAAGTTGACATGGGAATTGAGTTGAGCACTCTACCTGTTTCCCTGTAGCTGATGTGTGCTACCAATTGATTGATTTACATAGCTGCTCAAATAGTGCAGTCCACCGCGACCCCGACTTCCGCGAAAAGGACCTCTTCTAAAACCTCGAGAGCGATCTCGCTCACGTCCACGATTCATTGCAATCAAATTGTCAGCGCGGTAGTAACAATCCTTTGAGCGGTGACCTTGGCGCCCGCATACACAGAAAAAATCTTCATTATTTCTGAAATTGCTCTTGCTGATGCGACCATCTTGATTTCCATGACGGTTCTTGCCTCCCATTCCGGCTCTGGAAGCTTTTGAAATGCTAACACCGTTACTTTCATATGATCCCTTTGCTTTGCGGCGGGATATTTCGGTTTCAATTGTCATGAGCGGTTCTTCGTAAGAAAGTTTGCTTGAGATCATGGCGATGGGGGCGAAATGTTTCGGGAGCGTGCGGATCAGCTTTCACGATTTCTCATCCTCTGGAATGGCCTTGTCAAGCGAAGCCTGCTTGCTCAGAATGTCATGGAATCGGTTGAGGTGATTCTTCCAGTTAGATCCTCTGTACTTTTCTGTCGATTTTTGTCAACAAATACATTTAACAGTAGTGGAGCTGGTTCAATACAAACTTCTCGGTAATTTTAGCGCTAATTAGGGTAAGAAATACTTTACTACACTTAGTAACTCTCGATTCTAGTGCTGATTTTCAATATTTTAAGTTGCAGCTTAATGTTTCAGCCGAAGTAGTGTAGAGTTGAAGCCACTGAGCACCTCTGTACTGTAATTCTATGTTTTAGTGTATATTTTTTAAATTATTTACGGGCCCCTAAATATATTTTTACTTTTTGTACATTTTTGTCATATAAAAAGGTTTTCACTCATATAAGGGTTCAGCAGATCTCCCGAAGAAAGCCATTACAACAATATAACATAGTGTCAGACATAGAATGAAATGGGAAATCATGAGTCGATAATTACGGCAAGACAAACGATAAACCAGGAAAGAGAATCGCAAGAGTAAACAAACATAATAGATACATTCATTCATGATTCCTTAATGTAAAGAGGTACCAAAAATCAATCAATCAAGATTGCACTTATGCGCCTAAAGCGCCCCAAAGGCGGTATACAAAGTCGCACGAAGGAAAGGGCTTCCATATTTCTGTCACCGTTGTGTTGCTTTAAAAAGAAGCAGAAGCTTGTCCATAAAGATAGAGCTGGTAATGTTTGTCGTTATAATAAAGCCATTATCACTGCCTTATTCTAACAGAGGCTGCCATGGCGTATTTTCCGTTGAAAAGGTTGGGTATAACAGCCATCTACGCTTGTTATGAGCGGCATAATGGGTGCGGTGGAACTTTAGAAGCTAGTAGCTTCGTTGGATAATTAACGTAACGCTGAAAGTTGCGCTGTATGCGACAACACAGGCATCCGCTAGACCTCTCTGAAGTCTCGAGCTCATGTTGACAATGAACAAAGCTCAGACTCGGTATTTGGCGGAAGGTTTGGCGTTCTCAATGGACCCCCCGAGGGTCTATTCTGATGGCGATATTTGGCCGAGCACATGTCAACTTTGAAATGAATTAGTCTTTCTTTAATTGGTACGAGTTTGACTAGCCCACCGATCTAGAAATCTACGAATGAACTCACCGCTGGACAAAAAATTTTCAACACCAGATTTTAACTGAGCAAACAGTGCCCCATTGTCTTTGACCTTACACATCCTATCGACGGGATTATACATGGAGCTAATGAATCCAATTTATGTCATTTTCTTGCTCTTATATGGCTCATGCGCCGCTAATTTGTCTATCATCAAACGCTTCTCTGTAGTTTGTTGTCCTCTCGTCACTGCGTTGAACAGCTGCTTCGAGTCAGTAAAGAAATGAATTACACAATTGAGAAACACAAACTCTTTTATCAAAGCAAATAATAGCTAACAGCAACAGGGATAGCTAAATAAGTACGCATTACGGCAATAAGGGATAACTTATGCAGCTGACTTGCTCCAGTAGTTGGGACTGATTTGAACCTTTGTGTTGGACGTTTGCTCGAGATAGAACTAGTAATGGCAGGGTTAGAAATGCTTGAAAACTCGAATCTAAGGATGCTGCTGTACAGCGGCTATCGGCTCGGGGCGCTTCTTCCGGGGATGGAACCCCAGTGGGGTATAGTTCGAAAGCTTGCGACTGGTGTCAACATTACTTGTCTTGAGTGGACGTACGCTGCCAGCAATGGACGGCCTGGGGAGGCACAAGAAGGGTAGGGGATTTTCCAGCGAAAAGGCGGGTGAGTTGTCAGGACCGAGGATAACGGACTGGGAGTAATGGAATGGTGGAATTGGATGAGGTGATCGGCGTGTATCCCCAGACGCTGAAATCCTTTTCCGGTTCCATTCAATCCATCATGCGTACGCTTGGGTAAACTCTTTAGATTTGGTGTGTTCGCGTCGCAAGAGTTGTAAAGAGAGTAGCGCGGTCATACGCCCAGGACCAATATGCGCGTTGATCCTCTGGCCAGAACCAAATCAATACTTCCACCGGTTGCTGCGTTTGCGTGAGACTTGAATCATCATAATACCCATAATAGAAAGAATCATAACATAGAATATACCATAAATCAAGAACAAAGGACGACTTGTGTCTGGGCCATGAAGGATGAATGGAGGGCGGGAGGCGGGATAACAAGCGGCGACTTGAGGTACCAGAAGTTGTGGCTACGGTTTCCAAGTTGTCGGTTATATAGCACTGTTCGACGAGTTCCGATCGCACATCAAGTCCTTGAGCAACGGTAACCTGTCAACGTGGCCTTATCTCAAGTTGTTTACAGTCTAGCGGATGCAAATGCAACCGAGATGCGGACATGACAGCGTGACTTGCTTCCAGTTGTAAATCATAGCCACGTCGAAGCCCTCTTATCATATTCACCCATCATTTTCCAATCATTCCACCGAATTACACAATTGAGAAAACCAAAGGACCGCAGGAAATATTCGAGAGTGAGGTTACAACAAGTGACCGAAGAAAAATAGCGAATCCTCCGTCTGTAAAACTACACCATCCAAATAAGATTCTCGGAAAGTGCGGCTCGCCGTCCAATCACCACAAACTAAAATCCTGTACTCTTGAACACCAATGGCTGCACAGTTTGAGGCTACCACCATGCGCAGCGAGTGCGAGGACCATGATACTGGAGGTGGTGGAGCCATTTTGAGTTCTTCTAAGCATGAAAGGGGCCAAACTGTAATTGTTCTGGCACTTGTGGACAGTTTGGTGCCAGGCATGGCCTAGTAGTAGTTGCCTGTTGTGCGTTTTCCTCTGCGAATAGCGTCATAGCGTGCCACGAGGTCCATCAAACTCTTCTCGAAATTGGGATTCAGACGATACGAAAGGGTGTGACCCACTTGTTGCTGATTCTTCCGTAACGCGATAGCGATATCGACGGAATTTTGAGACACCGAAATATTGTTGAGAAGTAACGATACACCAGCTTCACCCCGTTCGAAGAACACATAGCTAACCAATACAGCAGTTGCATTTCGGAGAAATATTTTGTCGGTTGCAGCCAGTGCAGCTGTAAACACTTGACGAGCCACGGAGCTGGGTAGCGCACGACGTTCGGAGGCCAGTGTTGGATTACTGATCAATTTCCGTTCCCGGTCTGCTTGTTGATATGCAGAGATAGCAAGCTGTATTAAAGGGGTATAGGTCGAGGTTCCGTCGATGCGTGTGTGTGCGGTAACGACGATAGAAAGGTAGTTACGGACTGACGAAGCACTGACCTTATCTTGATTGAATAACCAGCCAAGATGTCGAAGTAAAGAACTTTCTGACCCTCCGAAAGGGTCAATTTTGTCTTCTGAGCAGAATTGCATCCATTTTTTCCACAAGATTTAGTTCGAACGCCATGTGTTCTGAGCTCGAGCCTTGTGAATCAAATGTGCAATTGTAGTTCCACCCAACGCATGACCCATGCCCGCTGCAGCCAACACTGATTGCTGTAACGTGACAGCCAGCGGCAGCGAGGCGGCTTCGTTAGCTAAATCTTCCAAACGGCAAGTTTCCACGGTGGCGACGGCATTTGCGGCGGAGCCCAAACTGGAGGTAGGTAGAGGTCTTCTGCGTCGAAAACACGCGGTTGTGCCATATAGAGCAAGCGAGTAAACCCTTGGTGCGCGGGCCAGTACGGCGTAACCAGAATCCCCTTAGACGGTTCGTGGCAGATTTTCTTGACGACGAGTGGCAGAAGCTTGAGCGGCAGGTTCTAGAAATTGATGTCCGTACTCCAATCTTGACTGAGTGCGTTGATCCCGAGGGAGCCAGGCGATGCGAATTCGCTGTTGAATCGGCTGCATACCTGTTGGTTCTGTCAGCAACGCGGTCGATGGTTGGCGGGAAAGAATCTAGAAGGGTTTGAATTGCCTTCGTGTTGATTCTCCAATCGTCGAGGGTGTGGAGCCGAGATAGCCTGTCTGCAAACTGATTCACGGCGGAGAGGAGATAATTAGACTCGATTGGGATTCCCAGTCGGTCCAGCAAGCGGTATAACATATAGTAGAATGGACTGGAAGTTCCACGCACCAGGTGGGGGTTTTAGAAGCGAGGCTTCCTCGGGAGACCAGTCTAGCTGGGCTAGACAGCTACGAAAGTAGCAGCGTAGAGCGACCGTAGGTCGCGCTCGAAAAGGACTAGGAGGACGCCCTAGGATCCTCCAGGTGGGCCTAGAGTGGGGATTTGAGAAGGAAAAAGGGGAGAAAAGAAGAAAGGAGCGGGGAGATGGTTAGTTAGGGTAGGCGGTCCTACTCCGGGAAACGCGCGAAAGAGTTAGTAAAGTGTGACTACTCCGGTCACTGTGTCTACTACGGACACGAGTAGCGCCGCCTACTCCGGACGCATGCTAGTTGGTCTAGGTGTAGTGATCCCGTGCAGCGCTAGGCTTGGCGGTCACTCAGCTAGGCAAAACCTAGACAAACTACACTGGACTACTCCGGTCTCGGTGGTGCTGGTCAGGGAATTTTGAGGATGGAAGTTGGTCCATTTGTTTTATGGTTTACTGGTAGGAATTCTAAGGCCGACGGCCCTAAGTAGTAACGGTGCCAACTACTGTGGCACTGTCAGCTAATTAGTCCTACAGTAATTAATAAAATAAAGGGATAATTAAGGGAATAAATGTAATTGCCTTGGCTCTACACGTGGCCATAAAACGTGGCAATCAAACGTGGCACGAAACGTGTGCCCGGGACAGGGTAGCCTGTCCGTACTGTAGTGAGAACAGTATGCGCGCGCGACAATAAAAGGCCAGGTTCCCACATGCCCCCACGCCCAGCGTCGAGCGTGTCCCACCGCGAAAAAGGCGAGGAAGAAGACCAGTGAACCGGTCTTGGAAGTGGTTTGCGCTGCGCTTCCGAATGAGTAACACTCACTTCGCATCGTGGTCGGGGGTCCCGATCACATTGGCAAACCGGTACTTTGGGTGCCGAACTAGCTTCGCTAGTTAGCGTCAGTATGCCGATATCAATCTGGTCGAGGTTATCCTCGACAAGGTCGTGTCGGTATGGGGAGTGGTTAACCCCATCCGAATAATTTGCCGTTTCAGGTCTTACCTGAAAAGGGGGTTAGTAAGACTGACTCACTTTTCCCACGTAGTAGCGTAGCTACTAGACGTTATACCCATCCTGGGTTGCAGTTGCACCCGCGCGGTTTCCAAATTCCGTGCATTTCCTTCGGGGTGCAGCTCGGGTCGGGCCAGGTTGACCTGGTGAATTAAAACGGTCGGGGGCGGTAGGGTGAACACGTCCATTCGGTGGCATCTCAAATGCCTTCACTGGAGGTTCCCCGTGGTACTGTAGTCAATCCCTCGATGGTTGTGCCGGGAACGTGCGGCACAACCCTGAAAAACCATTAAAATTCGGTAATCGAGGAGGGGATTCTGCCACGTTACAAGGGATTTCCTTGTATGTCGGTGCACGCTTCTGCTGTGCAGTGCGGTATTTAACCAGGAGTCCTGGTGATTTCATTTGTATTCGTCACCTTTTCCAACATCACATTCCGATCCTACATCTCGTCGCCATCCGCTTGTCTTTCTTCACCATCACACATCCTCATCGTTCTTCCTCCATATCCCCCATCATCATCCATCATCAGCTTCTTTTCCTCCTTGGTCAACTAACGGACAGCCCGTCTTGTCATGTCCGGTCTTCTTCCTGATGCTAGATCAGCTGCGAGGGCAGGTCACCTGCCCAGTGCCGCTCCGGGTATCCCGAGGGCGATGGATGCCAGCAGAGACTGGCAGGTGCGCTTCGACACTGACGCTGGGTCCGTCTGCCAGCATCGCATCGAGAGACTTCGTGCCTGCGCACGCCGACGCGGTCAGTACTTCGACCTGCGTTTCGCTGTCGAGGAGAACCTCGATTTGGCTTTTGCGCGGTGGGCCAATGAGGCACCGTACGCTACGAGGATTTCCTCGTTAAATAGGGATGATATGGCTTGTGATGAATACTTCTAGTCGGCCTTACTGTTTGCGCGGGAGCGCTCCTTGCTCCCAGGTCGTACGGGGGTTCCCCCTAACGTTGTTATTAGGGCGGATTGGGACTATTACCCGATCTATGGGGATCGTAAGTACGAACGCAAGATGCGTCACACCCACGGTGTGTTCCTCGGCTACCACAACCGAGAGGCAGAGATCCTAGACTCAGCGGCGCTGAGTGGGAAGTATGTTCCCGTGCCGGTTTGGTTCCACAAATATGAGGTACCCTACGGCTTCTTACCAGAGACTCTCTGGTATCTGTCATACCGCGGATTGGAAATTTCCGGCGGTTTTGCCAATGACCAGGATGCCTCGTGGAACGTCACGATTTCCGAATGGGTACAGAACTGCGTGATCGAGGCCATGTACGAGGCACGCAGGGGCAAGCTATGGTACTTGCCAAGCATTGTGGTCGAAGCCGCACGCGAGATGGGTATGGAAGCTGTCAATGCCGCACGCGAGATGGGTATGGAAGCGATACTTCCGAATAGCCCTGAGGATGACCGTCAGGATGCTAGCGCCATGCTAGACTTCGTTGACCAGCTTCGCTGGTCACATGATCCCCTTGCGAACCGTATCCTGCCAGAGGTCTAGGATTTGTGTAAACCATTCCATACTGGTGGGGATTGGGTTGAGTTCAAACCGGCGACATGGGCTCCTGTTAGCCCTCCAGGTGGGTTGATCCGACGCAATGCAGACGAAACATTCGCACGTGATGACCGCGGTCCACGTCTGGTTGGTAGTCTGCGGCATCTGTCCCAAGAATCTCGCCCACAGGGTGTGGCAGGGGCGTTTGGCGGTGCCATTGGGACGGGGGCTTTCCCGTTCGCTGCTCATCGGGGGTGTTCCCGTGAGGATTACAAACATGCCGAGCGCATATTGAGCACAGTTGCGCACAACAGTTGGGGTCCTTCGTTTTCGGCGGCCCTTGCGCGGCCAGGTCGCATCACCAATGTCAGCGTGTTGGATCTTCTACGGGAGATCTTCGTGTCTGGGAGAGCGGTCGTGCTCCCCGAAGGCGTCACGTCGGCCGGACCGGCGCCTACGGTTGTAGTAGGAGAGAATCCTCCCATGGATGAGGCCAACAGACCTCCACGCCGGCCAATACGGGGTCTGGTGCGTAGTTGTAGTCATGGGGATAGCCCGCAATTGTTGTAAATGAAAGTCCGGGTCGGTTACTCCACACTACGTTGTGAAACATACTGCTTCTTGTGTCCTCAGTATTTTGTAGCTCACAGTCCGTTGAGGCGTCTTCCCGGTTCAGCTTAGACTGAAAAGTAGCTTGTACATAGTAACAGCGGTGTACTGTTACATATTTCCATAACAAGTGAACCTTGTTGTCGAGTGGGTTCGTGCTCCCACATATCCATCTGAGAGAGTGAAACCCGTGCTCACTAAGATTTGTAGGAGCGATTAAGCTCGTCTGCATACCATAATGGTCGTCTAAGGGTCGCCTTGGCAACACAGCTGACGCAAGGGTGTTGGTACGTACGCCAGCGCGGTGTCTTCCGGACAAGGTGTCCTTGTCAAATCAGCCGTTGTGGCGGGGCAAGGCGTGCCTTGTACGTGAGTCATGGGCGATACCCATGTGTATGGTGACCAATCTTCACCTGTCAAGGTTTTTCCTTGACAGTCGTACTCGATTGAGTGTAGTTCAGGGACTTCCTGAACACAGCAGCGTTGGGTGTGGTTACACCCACATGCGACTCCGAGGATGGTCCTCCTCATCTTCGTCCTCTTTGGGACCCTACTCAGGTCGTCCTGAGTTGTCTTCTTTCTTCTCGGAGGGCGGTGAGGCCGTCCCCGATGAACATTTAAGGCGAGGATCTCCTCGTCCGTTTGCAGTTAGTCTTGGAATCAACCCACAACACCTTAGCACTCAGGAGTTACCTGGGCAATCACAGTAACGGGTTAACATGTTACATTCGTTCTGCAACTAGGGTGCCTTGTTGTTGAGCACCCACAGGTTGATGTTGTCAGCGGCGCTGAACGATACTGTCTTCACGATGGCGGACGCTACCATGTTATTATCTCGGTCCAGGGTACCTGGATTCTCAAGTAGTCAAGCCACAGCTGACTTGTTGACAAGCGGGGCTTGTTGACCATGACTCTGCTTGACAGAGTACAGTTTCTCGTGGGATGAAAGTTCCCATCCGGTGTAACATAATACGAGCCACATCATGAACTGGGCTCCGCAAGGGCGCCTTGCGGGGTGTAGGAGGGTTCTCCCATGTCCTTCCATTTGATCTCTGGCGTTCCTGAGGGACAGGTGTGATCTTCTAAGGCGACCACTACAGTAAGGGGTCCTTACTCGTAACAGGGGGAGACTGACTCACCCTCTCATTCCAGTGAACGAGGTAATCCTCGTTGATAAGTGTCTGTTCTCCTCTTCAGGTAGCCTGAGTAAGTTGAGAGTCGGGGTACATTGCTTTCGTCCTTGCATATGTCAAGGTGGACCTTGATTCGGTCGGGTGCGATCGTATCTGCACCAGGGTACGAACAAGGTGTGCCTTATTTGCGTGGCGATCGGCAATGGATGTCCATTGACGGTAGGGTTAGTCAGGAGTCCTGACGCGATGTTCGCACACGAGTTCTTTCATGTCGAGGGAAAGTCAGGTGACCTGACTGTAGTACGTGATATTAGTTACCGCATACGAGGTGACTCTGCGCTGTTCAACTCAGGGGTCCTGAGCATTGGTGTCGAGTTGAACTCGATTTTCGCTCGCTGGGCAAGGAAGTCCTTGCCATTTTCGACCACCAAATTGTGGAGGGTCGTGTTGGGGCTTCCAGAGTTAGGGTATCCTGACTTTGACTGAAGAGCGATCTCCAGTCGGAGTTTCCGTTTGTGCCAACTCATGTTGGAAAATATTCGCACACTCCCGCGCTCGAGGGTTCCGTAGTGGGAGGAGTTCCTCTCAAGCCTTCAATTTACTCATGGATTCTTGACCAGCTGTCCTTGCTGGCGGTGTACAGTTGTACAGATGTACACTTGAGCAGGTATCCAAGTGTACTTAGGACAGGTTTCGTGACCAGTGTGCCTGGTCGTTGCTGTACCGAAATTGGGCTTGGCCCTTGGTAATTTCAAAACCAACTCTGCTGGTTGCTCAACTCTCAAGTCAATGTCTCAGAATTCATCAACTCAGAGGAGGTAGGTTTCATCAGATAGAGTTACTATGACCAAGTCGTATGTAGTTAGGATACCTAACTGATATAAGGTCAGCACCGGGTACCGGTGTTCGACTATAACATACACAGGAGTGTCCCTGTTGGGAGTATAGTGCGGTTGCCCTATACAATACGAAGGTGGAGGTGGTCCTCCACATAGCAATGTAATTGGCCATGGTTATAAACCATTACCAGGTAGTCCTGGTAGACGGATGTGTCTTCTTGTAAAAGTCGTCCCCACCAGGTAATCCTGGTTGTTTCACCACAGTAACTAGGAATCCTAGTCTGCGCCAGCGCGAGCAGGTCCCCCGCCACTCCCCGCGTGAAACACCAGGGTGCCTGGTAACCAGTGGTCCCATGGGGATGTCCCCATTGGTGTTACCGAAGGATCTCGTTGTTGTTTGGCCATCTGGTTTTCACTCAGATGGAGTGTAGTACTGAGGTGGTCTCAGCCGCTTGCGTCGGTGGTACTGCGCCACCGCGTTGTAAGGGATTGACGACCTGGGTTCCCAGGTATCATCACTGGGTGAATAGTTCGTCCAGCGAACGCGGTACAATCCGCTGTCAAGATCGTGATCGACTATCCGATCGAATGCATAGAGACCAAGGTCACCCGAAGCTTCGATGAGGTCTTCCTCACTTTCTTCTGCCATCGGGGTACCCGATGCGGCGAATATTCATTAGTCCGAGGTGTCCTCGGTTGTCCCTGCCCTTGTGCAGCAAGGCGGGAGGAACGACGAAGCGTCGCTTCGTGTGGATTGTTATCCACGTCGGGGCTATGATCCCTCCGACCTAAACGAAGAAGCGGGGCTTCTTATTCTTGTTCTGCGGTGGGGTTTGGGTTCTCCACCGTTATCGACTCACGGGTATCCTGAGATGATTCCATCCCTTGCTGAGAAGGGGACGGGGTTGTGACTCCCGAGTCAGGGATGTCCTGACTCCCTTGAGTATCAGTTGTAACTGATTGATTTGCACTCGGCATTGACCGAGTAGGTGCCTTCGATATGCGATCTTGAGATACCGTATCCTCAAGTCCGTCTCGAAGGATGGTCACTGTATGTGAGGTGACCCTCACAACGGGGTATGGACCCAGCGCGTCGTTCGGAGCTTGTGCTCCGGTAGATTGTCAACAAGCTCGTTGCTCGGCGCGTTTTGCTCATCGCTCTTTGTCCTCTCGCGGCTGACAAAGGCCGAGTCACCCACTGAGATATCCTCAGTACTGGGTCGCAAGCGTCGATCGTAATCACGCTTGTATGCACGTTGAGCTTTGCACAAATTCTTCTTTGAAGTTGCCAAAAGGGCCTCCAAACGATCGTAGAAGCGTCGCTTCACTTGGCTTGGATGTACATCCTCGAGCTCAATTGACCTCACTCCCTTCAAGGCGAGTGGGTTAGGGGCCCGACTGACCACCAGCTCAAATGGGGTGTGACCGGTTGCCCGGTGCACGGTATTGTTATAACCGTAGGTTACAGTTGAGTGGAACTGGTCCCAGTCCCTGCCATGCTCACTGCACAAGTGACGCAAGGCCGACAGGATTGTCCTGTTGAATCTTTCCGTCTGACAATTGGTCCGCGGATGATAAGCCGTCGTAAACAGGTTACGCGTGCCCAAGACAGAGCATATGCTCTGGAAGAACTTGCTGACGAACTGACCTCCGTTTCCAGATAGCAAATATACGGGACTCCCGTATACGAACACCCATTCTTCGCAGAATGCTTTGGTGATCGTCACTGCGGTAACGTTCCGCAATGGAACTGTTCGAACAAGCTTCGAAAATCTATCCGTGATGACCAACAGATATCGATAGCCCAAGGAAGTCCTTGGTAAGGGACCGAGGATGTCGATCCCCACAAACTCGAGTGGGCTCGAGGCTGGGAATAACTTGAGGAAGTTCACATGCTTCCTAAGAGCGATCCGCTCTTTCGCGCAGCTCGTACATTGCCGCACGGTATTTTAAACGTCCAGCGCCATGCTGGGCCAATAAAAAGTACGACGTAAGGTCATGTTCCTCCAGGATGCCCGGACATCTTTGCGTAATGAGATATCATTAACACGCGCGAGCGTAGCGACGATGGTACGTAGATCTGTACTGAGTCGTCGATCTTCGCTAGGCGCACGACCAGTCCACGCTGGTCGATCGTAAAGTCACGAATTTTACGTTCGTCGGTGGTGAAGGCGTCCTTCACTTCCTTACAGAAGTTATCCATCTCTTGTTCTCGGAGGATTCCCTCCGTTGTGAGCGGTTCCAGCTCACGCGCTGGCTCGGGTACCGAGATCGCATCAAACGAGACTAGCTCGTGGTCCAGACTGTCTTCACAGTTGATGTCATCGAGGTCCATGACACTCGATGGATCCGACGCAGGCTCCCTGCGTTTGGAAATAACACGTCGGAATGTTCCGTGTTTCAGCAAGGGTCGCCTTGCTTCGTTTAGGAGTTGGGAATGTCGCAATCCGAAGGAAAATTCTTCAAGGACTGAGGACTCCTCCTCAGATTCGACCAGGAAGCAAGGTACTTCCCAATCTCCGGCGAACTCCGTTTCGCCCTCGGTATGAAACCGAGACATAGCATCTGCTATTTGATTCTTCACCCCCTTTCGGTATCCAAGGGTGAAGTCGAATTCAAGGAGGCGTAATCTCCAGCGAGCCAACGGACCGGTGGTGTCGGTGGATGTCATCAACTAGCGTAACGCCTGGTGATCTGTGAAAAGTTGGAATTCTTCCCCTTCAAGGTACGGGCGGAGCAGTTGTACTTCCTATATAACAGCGAGGCATTCCTTCTCGCTCGTGGAATAATTTCTCTCGGCTTGACCGAGCGAGCGGCTCCAGTAGGCGATAGGATGGCGAGTTCCACCCGGATATTCTTGAAGTAGGGCACAACCTACTTTTTCGGCGCGCGCATCGGTGTCGACCGAATAGGATAGATTAGGTTGAGGTAACCTCAACACAGGCGGCTCGATAAGTGCCTGCTTCAGGGAAGTAAACGCTTCCATTTAGTCAGAGTCAAGCTCTCGAAGTTGGAAGGTGTTTCCCTTCTTCAACAACTTGTTGAGTGGCGCCGCCACTCTGGAGAAGTTCTGGACGAATATCCGATACACATTACAAAGACCGAGTAAACTTCTCAGTTGCGTTTGCGTCTGCGGCGGTTTGAAACCTTTCACCGCTTCAATGTTCTTCGATGTAACCTCGAGTTTGCCCGCCGTATAACATGGCCGAGGTAGTTCACCGTGGAGGTGAACCACGAACACTTCTTCAATTTCAGGGAAGCTCCTGAATTTCGGAGTACCTTGAGCACTTCGTCAACATGATCGAGGTGCTCCTCGATGGACTTGGAGAAGATGATTATGTCATCCAAGTATACCAAACAAGACTTACACTTGTATCTTGCCAGCAGGATGTCGACCGTCCGCTGGAACGTGGCTGGTGCGTTGCACAGCCCGAAAGGCATCCGGCAAAACCGGAAACAGCCTTCATGACAGACAAATGCTGTCTTTTACTTGTCCCCTCGCGGATAGGTATTTGCCAGTAACCGCAGTTACAATCCAAGGCGGTGAATACCGTCGCCTCACCTAGGGAGTCTAAGCATTCATCCATACGGGGCAGCGGGTAGCTGTCCTTGACCGTAATGGCGTTGAGATTGCGGTCGTCAATGCAGAACCGCTTGCTCTCATCCGGTTTGGGCACCAGCACCACAGGGCTGGTGAATTCCGATTGAGCGGCCTCAATTACCTTCGCGTCAAGCATTCGCTTGACTTCTTCCTTTTCCACTTCGCGGGCCCTGGGCCGGCGCGGTAGGGGTGGGACCTCACTGGGACTGACCCAGGGGTCAAGTCTATCTGGTGTTCCGATACCCGGATTTTACCAAGGTGGCCTGACCACATGGCTTCGTGTTTGACGAGAATTGCTCGTATTTTCTTCTGTACGTCGGGGGTGAGGTGCGACCAGTCTACGTCATCAACCCCCGACTTGTCATCGGCACGGCCGAGTTGCGACGGCACAGGCGTTTCCTCCTGGCCGGTTTTCTTCCCATCGAGGTTAACCTCGAGTACAGTATCGGGCATCGGCGATGCGTACCCTACTATCTGGCCTTTTGCCAGGTCGCGCGTCTTGGTTGATAAGTTCGCGATCTTAACCAAGAATGGCTTGCTCGGTTGAGTTGAGACCATACCATTGCTCAGGCTAACCTGAGACTTCCGGTATAACCTGGGGTATGTCTCCAATAAGGATCCCCGTGAAGGGAAGCTTGAACTTCCACGACTGTCTCCGACTCGGGAGGCAGTTCAAATCGGCGGGTGGTCCGCACGAGCTTGTTTCGAGGCACTTCCTCGAAGAACGGTTTCGTCTCCACTGATATGCGACGAAACGGTACCGCTGCGGGTCTTTTGTGGATCCGCACTGTAGCTCCGCTACAGAGGACCACCTCTCGACGGCGGATGTGGATGAGTTCCACCTGCCGGTCGATGAATGCAGTACCGATGATAACATCGGCGCCGAGTTCCTCGACGACTACAAAGGGCTGCTTGACTGTCAAGTCCCCAATGCGTAGCGCCAATGCTACCAATCCCATTGTCTTCAGACGATGGTTTGAAGCACTTGATAGGTTAACTATCTCTTGTTCGCGGTTGGCGTTAGCAACAACCTCTTCTGGCAGGCAAGCTGCCTTGACCAATTTGGTCCTGCACCGGTGTCAAACACGGTGTTTTATGCTTGAAGCATATCTTGGGTGACCCCAAGTTCTGCGACAACCTTGTAGTTGTATCGCGATAGGTAGCAGATAGGATCTGCTCGATAATCCTCCACTGTGACGTGGCGGGGAAGGCCAAAAGGCCTAGGTAGGATTCCTACCTTTGGAGGTCCCGAGTCGGGAACGCCCGACCGTCCCCTCGAGGGAGGGGTTCCGCCGGGGGTTCTTGTTGTGGCGGACCCCTCTTATTTTTCCGACTCCGTCGGAACGTCGGTATCCGAGAAGGAGACATGGCGTTCATCCTTCTTCGTGATAATCGAGGCTTCCCTCGATGGTGATTCCGATCTCACCGCGGTGCTGGTGCTTCTTGAACATAAGACGGGCCTTTCCCGTCCGCAGTGAGGAAGCGCGGTGCTCTTCCTACGGCTGGAAGGAAATCCTTCTGTTGTTTGGACAACTTGTTGTAGTTGTCCTGGACGACCTTCGCAAAATGCGGGTCTGCATCAGGTCTACTCTGATCTGGACAGTTGGGACGACGATGTCCCAGCCGGTAGCACTCAAAGCAAATATCTGAGGGTTGATAATCAGTTGTAACCTAACCAGGTTTCTGGTTCTTGGTGGGCTGTGTCCACGGCGGGCGCCGCGGGTTACATGCCGGTATCACGGCTAACGTTGCGTCAGGTTCCTCCTGACAAACCCGTGAGCGGGCTGACTCGAACTCTGTTGCTGAGTCAGGCAGTCTTGAGGAGGCGATATCCTCTTCCGGATGTAAGGCGAATACTCGATCGCCATTGTGTCGAGCGGCCATTCGGCCGCGCTCTTGCGAGGCGGTTACCTTGTCGATGGTATCCACGGAAAGGGCTGCTGTTCTCCGGGATGATCTTGGCAGGGGTGCCTGCTTCTGCACAATGACGCGGTGTGCGTCCCCAAGTGCTGCGGCCTTCTCGACGAAGACCAGAAAAGCCCTCGGGTTGTCCCGAGTCTGAGCAAATTGACGCTCAATTTGAAGCAACGGCTTCAAGTCCGGTAAGGATCCACTTACGAAGCGCGTGATGAGGTCCTGCTCGGTGTATACCGCACCACAGGACCTCGCAATCTTGCGCAGGCGACTAGCAAAGGCTAGCTCCGGTTCATCTGGCTTCTGCCGGAGGTTGTCGATGTCTTCCACCACCTTCTCGATCGTGCGATCGGTGGCTCGCATGCGCAGCAAGAACTGCACTGCTCCAGGGTAGGAGTCGAATCCTCCACTATCTTCTTCGCCAAGTTCGAAGTTGGCTTCGAAATGTTCTCGGGCTCACCCGAGAGAAAGTGTGGTAACAAGATGGGGGCGGCTCCCTCACTTACGCGATTGTTATCGCATACCTTCTTGTACGCAGACAAGAACGGGATGATTGAGATGGGATCTGACCCATCAAACTTACGCGCGCCAAGCAAATGCTTGAGGAGTTTGTAATGGTCGCCAATATCGGCGAGCACGTCACGACCGATGCTCTGGTCGGTGTTGCGCAGGCGATACCTGCGATACGAAACGACGCGAGCGAAATTCGGCTCGGCCGGGAGGATCTCTCTGAGACCTTCATATCTGGGACCTACCCAGGGTTGTCGTTGGGGGTAACTTCTCGCTCCCCACGGTTTTTCGATTCCAAGATATTCTCGGCCTCGGCCTTGCGGGCCTTCTTTCCCAGATGGTTCTGGAACCAGCGATTGACTCGCTCGGCGGAGTCAATGCGGACACTCCGCGGCTTCCCACTGATGTCACAAGCGCGACAG
The DNA here is from genome assembly GCA_002205965.3 of Kappaphycus alvarezii. Classification (NCBI taxonomy): domain Eukaryota; phylum Rhodophyta; class Florideophyceae; order Gigartinales; family Solieriaceae; genus Kappaphycus; species Kappaphycus alvarezii. The sequence continues at coordinate 259,713 of NADL03000510.1, read as the reverse complement.
TGGGTCCGGGGCAACTCGGGCCTTGGTCACGGACAGGGCTTGTGCGACGCCTGTCCCTTGTACCTTTTGGTACGGGGCTCCGGCTAGATGCCGGAGAATGATCTCTGCGGAGGGCAAGCTCCCGCAATTGATCACGCAAGTCCGAAACCTTGCGCTTCTCTACCTCAAGCTCCTGCTTGAGGTCCTCGAGCTTCTGCTCGAGAGGTGAGTCGGCCATGGCGACTCCGACGAGCCGGCCAACGTGGTAGCATCCGCTACTGTTCGCTCCTATTTGCAGAGGGCGACCATCTCCTGACGGAGAGTCGTGTGGAAGGGGCCTTCCTTCTCTTTCATCTTCTCTTCCAGCGCTGACTGGAAGACTGTCACACGATCTTCGAGCGCTTGCTGCGCCATCACCAAGCGAAGCTCGGGAGGTAGTGAACCTTGAGAGACATCCTCAAATCCGGATCCGGCCAAGTCTTCGGCCTTTGTTGAAACTGGGGAATCCCAGTCGACTCCTCCGGCATCGCCGGTGGTTGAGCAACTTGAACTGGTTCGCCTGTTATCGGTTCCACCAACTGGGTCGATCCCAGCTTGGGATGAGGATCAGGAGTTCCCTGATTGCGCGGTCGCGAAGTACGCGATCCTTCTCCATTGTTGGAGTAGCATACCCGAGGAACTCCTCGCAAAGCGCGATCCGAGGTTCTTTTCCGGCTGTTCGAATCCGAAGCGAGAGGCATCTTGCGGTTCTTCAGTGGAACAACCCACGAAACGAAATAGAAGGTAGTTCTTCTTCAAAAAAAACCCCTCAGTGGTTCCACAGAAAGGAAAACATTTCTAGGTCGGGAGACCACTTGTAGTAGAATGGACTGGAAGGTCCACGCACCAGGTGGGGGTTTTAGAAGCGAGGCTTCTTCGGGAGACCAGTCTAGCTGGGCTAGACAGCTACGAAAGTAGCAGCGTAGAGCGACCGTAGGTCGCGCTCGAAAAGGACTAGGAGGACGCCCTAGGATCCTCCAGGTGGGCCTGGAGTGGGGATTTGAGAAGGAAAAAGGGGAGAAAAGAAGAAAGGAGCGGGGAGATGGTTAGTTAGGGTAGGCGGTCCTACTCCGGGAAGCGCGCGAAAGAGTTAGTAAAATGTGACTACTCCGGTCACTGTGTCTACTACGGACACGAGTAGCGCCGCCTACTCCGGACGCACGCTAGTTGGTCTAGGTGTAGTGATCCCGTGCAGCGCTAGGCTTGGCGGTCACTCAGCTAGGCAAAACCTAGACAAAGTACACCGGACTACTCCGGTCTCGGTGGTGCTGGTCAGGGAATTTTGGGGATGGAAGTTGGTCCATTTGTTTTATGGTTTACTGGTAGGAATTCTAAGGCCGAAGGCCCTAAGTAGTAACGGTGCCAACTACTGTGGCACTGTCAGCTAATTAGTCCCACAGTAATTACTAAAATAAAGGGATAATTAAGGGAATAAATGTAATTGCCTTGGCCCTACACGTGGCCCTAAAAAGTGGCAATCACACGTGGCACGAAACGTGTGCCCGGGACAGGGTAGCCTGTCCGTACTGTAGTGAGAACAGTATGCGCGCGCGACAATAAAAGGCCAGGTTCCCACATAAGACTGGGAGCTCTTGCATAAGAGGTCTGGATTTGGTGGTCATGGCATTCAAGATTGACACGACCGCTTGGTTGTCCTCCAAGATTTTGAGATGTGTCCCTGAGCGTAGCATTGTTGCGAAGGACCCAATGTTGTCCGCGACCCCGCGTAATTTCAGGGACGTGATTGGTTTCACACGCAGTGCCGGGTCCCACAACCCCCGTGCTTCCTAAGTTCCTTGAACCCCTGGTCGAAGATCCGACCCCAGTGTACCCCCTGACCGATCGATGTAGATGCGTCGGAGTGGAGAGCCATGGTAGGGGATGGAGTAGACATTAGCCGTTCGGGTGGGTGTTTGGCGAGATCCCGCCAGAGCTCGAGGTCCCTCATTCCAGCGTGGAGCAGTCGAATCCGTTTCCCTGAATTCGTTGATCGGTTCTGCATGGATTCGTACAGTGACCGGGTGTAGAACCGGGCGAGCAGCATAGCGAGCGAGCATTAAATCGCTCCCATGGTGAAGTGGCGTAGGAGCTGGACGTCGACTAGACGTTTGTTCCGGCGGCCTTGGCGCAACAGGTGCTGTGCAATACCGCGCGGTTTGTCCATACGTCGAGCCGTAATTCCAAAAAACATTCGAGATCTATCGATAACGAATCCTAGGTGCTCGATTCGGCGAGTTCCAGTCCAATTTCCCTTGTCTTCTTTCTGAAACAACCAACAGGCCTGTAGCAACTGGTCGATTTCTTGCTTGGCCTTCCGTAGTCGTGATCGACTCCTTACGGCGATGAGGAGGTCGTCCAAGTAAGGGTGGATGCGTAGACGGAAAATTTGGCGTATGTATTGAACCATAGGGCGTATAAGCTTGACGAAGTAGGCGGGTGAAAGCTTCCAACCGAAAGGAAGGGCAATACATCGGAAATATCGATTGTCGACCTTGAATAGGAACCAGTTCCGTATCTTTGGGTGGAGGTGGAAATGATGATATCCCTTGGCGATGTCGAAAGAAAACATGAGATCCGCCTGTTTGGGCTCCAGAGCGAACCCTTCGAGAGCTTCCAATTTCACCGGCATGTCTGGAAACAGCGTTGATTGTCGAGAAAGGTTGACAACCAGCCGCTATTTGTCTCCTGATACGGCTACAAATGCGTTGGATATTTGGTAACCCTCGCTATGTAGCCTTCGTGCGGTGTCCGCCGGAATTTCTTCGTAAGTTCTCCGATGTAGAGCGTCGGTAATGGCTGAATCAAAGAAGTCTCTGTCTTCCGGGGCAATGTGAATTTGAGGGAGAGAGAATTGAGTATGGTGAAGAGACGTTTTCATGGGATCCTCGTACACCCCGTAGTGGGGAGCGCGGAGGAGGAATTCGGAGGCATGAAGGGTGTTGGACCAAAAAAGAGCGGCACATTTGGTATTGTGCCAAAGAATTTGCGACATACCAAAGGAAAAAGGTCCCGACAGCAACTCTTTTACTTGCGAGCGGGCTTCTGCTCAGTGCTTTCTTGTCCGCTGGCCTTTCTGTGTCCTCCCGAAGCAGCTTGCTGCTTATTTAACTCCTTGGAGTAGGCCTCAGAGCGGAGCTCAGCGAACTTCTGTTTGGTTGAACTATACAGTTCCGAAGAGTAGGCGTAGTCGTCTTCGCGGAGGTATTTCTGTAAAAAAATAGCCTCCGTCTTTCCTGATCCGAGAGCGTCGGCGAAGAAGTCCACACGTTCCATCAAACGGTCGTAAGAAGCTTGAAGGAAGTGGTTGACCACTGCAAAGGCCTCGGTGGCGGCGTCAAAGTATTTGCCGTCGAGCGCTTCTGTGATCTTCTGCGCGGTGGCGAGGGCGTTTTCACCGGGACGGTTGGGAAGCAGAAGTCCGATGTTCCACAGGACTTCTGCTTCCCAACCGTCCCGGAGATCTGCGGACTTTATTCTTGCGAATAGCCCTTCTGGTTCCGGAATGAACCTCTTGGCGGGGAACGGCGCGGTAGTTGCCGGTTTCCCAAAGTTGTTGAGCTTACACGTAGCGGCGTAAGCTCGTCGTGCTGCGAAAGCGTCAGTGACGTGTTCAGCGGAGGGGGTTGGTAGTGAAAACTGTAGACTTCCCAGCTGAAAGGCTTCTGCGGCAGACGGAGATTTGTCGGTAGGCAGGTCCGACGGAGCCTCGGCGGCACCCGCAGTCGCAGCTGGCCTAGGAGCGGCTGTGTTTCCTGAGTTCGATCTGAGAAGGTTGACGATTTCGGAGAGCTGGCCTTCAATGCCAGCAACCTTGTTCTAAAGGGTGAAGATGCGAGACTGAGAGGATTGTGCAGAGGAGGAGGAGGAGTCATTGTTCATGGTTTTGTTGACGTGTTTGTGAATGTCGACCTAGAAGAGGATTCGCCCGGAGCTGGTTCGAAGGTTGAGAACAAGCGACGACTTGAGGGACCAGAAGTTGTGGCTACGGTTCCCAAGTTGTCGGTTTTTTTTGAACAGCTGCTTCGAGTCATTGAAGCAATAAAGAGGAATCTTTTGTCCCAGAATTACCTCTAAATCTTTTCGTAAAATGAACGACCGATCAAAGCCGTCCATGAAAGCATACACTTCACCTTCTATAATGGAGAGTACGAATATTTTAGACTACTCACAAGAATAATCCAGAACGTGCGCTTTTCCAGACTTGTCAGCCAGTAGGATAAGAAATACTAATTGAGACAATAATAATTCATTTGTAGGATATGCAGAATCTGAATACATTTTGAAACACAAAGAATCAGCATTTATCGGCTTTTATTTGAACTCAGGCACGGTCTCAGGCACGGTTCCACGACGTGTAATCTTGACAAAGCTGTTAAAATCAGCGACTTTTGCCTAAAATACTTAACTAGGTTCGTCAGTAACGTAAAGAGTTGGTAGAGCACGGCGAAACCTATAGGCTACAGTAAATACCGCCGGATAAGGAGAGGTCCAAGAAAGCATAAGTTAGTACAGCGTTCAATGGTCTTCCGGCTAACTTACTGGGATGAGGGAGTCTTTGGAGATTCCGGAACCTTGGAAACAGAAGTTTGGGTCATGAGGTGTCTACCTATTTACTAAAACATTAAGGATCAATTAACCTATATAGTGAAAAGCTCTAGCCCTCCATCCCTTCACTGGAAAGGTCAACTACCACATAGGGGACAACATCCATCCATCGGAGGATCTTTTGCCAGTTCCAGCTCCTGTAGGAAGGGTGAATCGAAAGTTATCTCCAAACTCGACCCTAAAATCTCCATTCATGACGGCCAGCAATGCACGTCAGTCAACCAACTGGAACATTATACCTAACCACTCGGCCGACAGTAATCAAAAAGGAGTGGGCAAAAACTCAGGAGAAAGCGTGCTAACCACTTGGGACGCCATTATTCCACAATTTCCTTCCTTGAAAACGCACCTTTATTACTTGGGCTGCTTGGTTAGTAACGTTACGAAGTTCGGTGTTAGTGTTCTGCAGCCAAGAGATCATTGTTCTATACTTCCGGAACTCCTCGAACGTGCAGTCTTTCGGGGCCACTGGAAGTCGTTTTACATGATGCTCTTGAGTAATCTCGAATTCTCCCGGAACTATGGTTTTGATTTCTGTACCAAAAAATCGAAGTTATCACAGACCCCAGTCTTTGAATCGAACTTCTTCAGACTCTGCAGTGTTTGTCTCTCGAAATCTGGTGTACCTGAATACAAGTTGTCATTTACGTACATACCGATCATTCCTTTTACCTCCCCATCCGAAAACTTGAGTTAAACAGCCGGATCATCGTGGTGGGGGACATCTCGAGATCTCCCTCGACGTGAAAATGAACGGGGACACCACAATAGTCACCAGCGCTACATAAACCATATAAAGGACGTATTTACTCGAGATGCTCATCTTATGTGATTCCAATGGTGTCTAGATCTTCTCGCTTTGGAGAATGAATATCCGCCTACTCATCTTGCCCTTGCTCTGAACATAGACCTGGTTCACGTCATGTGAGAATATTCTAAAGATTTTATTGCAGCGAAAGAAAGAATCAGACGGATGGATGATGACCTCAACGTCGAAATTTCATGCACTATCTATGTTTTTTATTTTTCTTTGTGGCCTTGGGCACAGCAGCGTGGCTTATCCAGCTGATCTTTCGCACCCACGTTTTTAAGGACAGGACAATTCGTCCACCGAGTATGATTGCGTCCTTTGGTACCTTCGCCTTTAGGACGACTTTCCAAGCATTCAGAGCCTCAATCTCTATCAGCTTTGCGACCTTGACCTTGCCGTTGTTTATAGGAAGGTCTTTGAGCTTAAAAAACTCAATGATGTGAACGCCAATGTATTCATTGTGTAAGGGGCCTGGAACAAGGCATCTTTGACCCTTTTCCGGTCGAGTTCTGCTTGTTTGATTCCCGTAATTCAATCAAAAAGTTCATCTCTATGAGTTAAGTTGTCACTTTTACTCGGTAATTCATCTAGCAGTGGGGCAGGTTCGGACTTAATGAGCTCTGGACGTTCTTTCAATTCTTGCGACGCCTTAGTCCAATAGTTACTAAGAAAAAGGAGGGGTGGTATGTCGTCAACCTCAGGTGCATCATTTTTCTCTTTAAACTGCTTCACTTTATCCACAAACGACCGGATGTGACGATCTCCGGTGTATAGCATCAACATCTTACCTTAAACGTCACGAACGACGCGCGGTCCAACCCACTTGGAAATATGTTTTTCCTTGTAAATAAAGGAGTACTTCGTATCACCTGCGGCACGGATATCCTCACTCAACGCTGCAGTGAGTCGGATGTCATGCGAGATTTTTGTCATTGCCTTGCACTCTTCTTTTAACGCTGTCATTCGACTGTTGTGGTCAGACAGATCCTTTAGCGGAAGTCGGATGCGTAGAGGAATAAAAATAAAAGCAAAGTGGGCACATGACCATAACGGAAAAACGGTGTCCTTTGTTGCTTCCACAGCTAACCGCAAAGCAGGACCACGCACGATTAAAATATTGCACGCGATGAATGTGTTATACACTCTGCAGAAAAATGAGTATTATCGTTCTTCCGCTCCCAACAGGTTGTGGTTCTCGACCTCAGGAGACTGTTCCTTGGTGCCTGCGGCCCGCAAGAGGTTCTTTCATTGAAGGGAATCAAATTGTCGCCCTTGATCAGCAGCGAAGATGTCAAGGAACCCCACCTACGTGGAGAACCATATTCGCAACAATACAGACCAGGCTTAGGCCGCATAATCTACGTCGAGAAAAAAGGAGGCGGTAAACTTCGTGTCTATTTCAAAAACATGAAGCATTGCATTTGTATCAAGCTTTACTAGTTTTAAGGACACAGTGCGGTTGAATACACACTCACCGTGGGACAATGACAATTTGAACCTATGAGTGTCATCACTGCTACGCTGAAATACTTCTAAAGTCGCTGTGATATCCTCAAGATCAACCAGGAGCTTGGGTGATGCAGAGTCGGGATCTTCCTTACTCACAACGGCATCCAAACTCCCAGGGTGTGAATGGTAGAAGTACCTGTTAATATTTCACAGCTCTTCAGTCGAAAAGGACACGCTAACATTCCACTTGATGTAAAAAGATTACGCTTCCGTTCCAGAGGGAGAGTCCAGCCGTTTTTTTTGGAGAGCACAATGTCATCCGCGAAATCCAATGTGATTCTTGCTTGCATCGGTAGGTCCAAGCTTAGCAAAGGGGGAAATAAACAAGAACAAAATCTTCAGTTAATGAGAGGAAGAGTCTGTTCGGAACCGAAATCTTTATCGGAATGTTTCCAATTCAGTTGTGTTTAGATTCACCAAACGTGAGTGTCAGCCTTCTTCCTTTGATAAACTTCAACGGATCCATCTTCAGCAGCTAGCGGTAAGCCGGTGACTCAGGTTTACCAATTACGATCTCTAAGTTCCTGGATATATATGCATAAAACTTTGAAGTTTTCAGGCGTGAGACTTTTCCAAGACGAATTTATTACGACTATTTCGTTTGTATCTACATTAATGTCCGGAATAATCCCAGGAAGGTTTCTAGTGGATTCATTTGACTATACCGCCTTGAAGAACTTCCTCGACTATCTCAAGGTTGTCTTTTTTCGAATGATCTGCGTCGCTTGCAAGATCATCAGGTGAAACATCACCGAGCTGCTCACAAGGGTCGTTATATACTAGGTGAACGTTATGCTTAACTGGGTCTTTGCACTTGATCTTTGCACTTGCATTAATCGAGTTTCTTTACAGCCGCATTGGATGCGTTCATGAGTTTACGGCAGTCTTTCAACATGTGATTTGGATCCTCACAGTTAAAGAAACCGCCAATGTCCAATTAGTGTACTCTTTTTCGTACCTTGACCTTCAAACGGGTTCTAACTTGCTTCTAATTGTACTTCGAGCGTCCCGGACCTGCATGGCGGACACCGTGATGCTCTTCAACTTGAGTAACTCTTTTCCGAGTCGTGCTATCACGTTTCAGTGCAAGTTTAGCCTCTTCGTTCAGTTGCAGTGCAGCTTTAAGTTCTCCGTGGCGAATTTTGAACGTTATTTTGTGCGTTGCAACTCGACTAAGTGTCTCATGGGACTACTAGTACCCTATATTTGCGATTCTAAAGAACTATATTTTATGTGAGTCCCCGCGATGCGATGGCGGAAACTGACGTGATAGCTTTGTAATAATTTTGTACACATTAGTCAAATAGGATGATAATTTCAGTCAGCCTTTGACGAACCTTGTCCCCTCAGATTGTGCAAGTAATTCTGCACACGAGTCTGTCTAACTTGTATTTTATATTCCTGATTGATAATGTCGACAGCTTGCTGGAAAATCTGGGGAAACGTCTCGATTTCGGCAAGATAGAATCGCTTTGCATCCTTGTACAGCACGTTGCGGAGATATTGGAACTTCCGCTGTTTACTTAGCCCGTATTATCTATATACTTGTGAATAATCGTCGGCGTAGTCCATCCAGCATTCTCCCAGGTCCCCAGAGAACTTCTTTTCGGAGTCCTTGAGACTCATCGCAATGTCATCAGCCAATCTGCTTCGGCTTCCGCGGTTGTCGCCGGAATCAGTGGTATCGTTGATGGTAGGCGTCGTCACTTGCGAGTCAGATCACACCTTTTGACCACCAGTTGCGATGAGTTGCGTCATCTGCACTGCTGTATCCTTATCTTATGAGCTATCATGGATGACGTTGGCAAGCGTCAGAATGACGTTTCGCGGAGAGTGTTGTTGCAACGCGGCACCGCTGGTGTTGAGAAATGTTCGCAGTTATACCAATACAAAAGGAAGGTCACAAATCTTTTTGGAGAACAAACTGGTTGGGGGAAAGTTATTCAACTATGTCTTTAAGATGAATTACACTTAGGTAGGGCTCCCAGGATCCAATAGAGATGACGACCCCTTTCTAGGCGGTTGTCAGTGATACAAGTTCCTGGTCAGGTATTTTTTTCATGAATCTAGGAACTCCATTACTGCCCGCGGGATAGTACTGCGATATCGCGTAGTTTCACGGCCCATATGGCTGAATAAATCGCTTTGACGGGCGCACTCAAGTGTTCAAATAGGGCAAGTGACCCAGCCCTCTGTGGGAACCTCACTGTCCCAAAAAACAACCAATTATTGATCTTGATTTAGACTTGAACGAAGTTAGAAGGTACTACGATCCTTTTCGACCAGTCTTTTAGTGGCGGAGGGCTCGAGTGTTGACCCTTGGCATGGAGCCGCCCCCCATCCCGAGAGGGAGACTTTTGCTACAGTCTAGCATCGCACATATCCAGTGTTACTTGGCTGTCACTCTGTTCGTAATATCTCATGGAGTTATCAGAGGTAACCCTAGCACGGTCCTTCAAGGGTAAGATACCCCATAGGAGATTCGCCGAGACCTTCTCCAAACAAAAAAAATACAAACGATGCAACACTACAACCGATGAGACCAAAAAGTATTCCGAAAACAACCAGGGCTCACTACTAGTTGCGAAATTTTAAGCCACGTTAGTAGCCAATAAAGTTGTAAGGCACCGTGGTCCCCACGCAATATGCCAAAGGCAGTACAGCGATTAGTCGGGGGCGTCTTCGATAAATCAAAGTGCGGTCTCCTCCAAAAAGATTTCACTATCAGCTGATTTTAATCGTAAAAAACCATTCCCCTGGGACTTTCGTCCTTATCTGGGCTATGGATTTACCACAGGCGGCAAGGCACAGGATTTGGGGCACAAATATTTGATCCCTAAATAACTGTACCCTGTTGTGCGCAGAGTTTAAACAGTTCCAACCAGTCGTACCACACCAACCCGCGCATAGTCGCCGGCTACTACCTTGCCAAACCAAAGACAACTCCACTCAATACAAAAACATCAGCGAGCTTTGACCACGAAGGCGACGATAGCAATCCGGAAGAAAAGCCTACCCTTGTGGGAAAATTATTCTACCCGATAAGGGAAGGTTACCACCACACAATCACACCCACAACACAAAGAGATCGGCCCCCAGATGGTAGGGAATAGTAACGCACTGCTACAACGGATCCAAACAGCGGAAAAAGTCGGGAGTGTAGGAGTGGGGGTAGCAAGACCTGTGCCAATCAACAACAAGAGAACCAACCAATAACAACCAACTTCCATCATAAGAGCCAACGAAAATGGCGACTGTAAACAACAGTAGAGGGAAAAAAGAGCCAAATCAAACGTAGCGAAAGTTCAGGAAAAAATACCAGCAAGAGCTAAGATCGGTAGAGGAGAATGTGGGGGGGGTGATTGCAGTTTCTGAAGGCGGGAAAGTGTGAACAGTTGTAGGGGGATGGTGCGCAGTGGTTGAGTGGGGTGTGCAGTAAATGAGGGGAAAGAGGGTGTAAAATAGTGGAGGGGGGAGGTGCAGTGAGTGAGACGGGGGAAGAGGGTGGGGAAATGAGCTGGGGGGAGAAGGGGCAGGAAAGGGCGGGAACAAGGGGTTACCGAGAGAGGAGAGGGTTAAAGGAAACCTTTGAGTATCTGAAGCAATTTTACTAGTCAGCGTCGTCACTTTGTTCTTTTTCAACCACGGGTTGGGCGTTCGACCGACCCAGTTCTCTCGCAGTGCGACCTACAACTCTGTCTGTGAAGTAGGAAGGGCGAAATAAATCGGAGAACGAAACAGAACACAACTGACAGGGGGAACGCAGGCAAATTCCTCCCAGAACAGTTAAATTTAAACTGATTTCAGCAACGATAGACAATTGGGGAAAAAAGTGGCCTTTCTTTTTTGAGATATATAGATTAGCTGAAACCAATTTGGAATTGTAAATCTGCATTTCATATTAAATACATGTGGCGATGGTCTAAGCAGTATACAAACCATTGCTGTCGAATGATAGCACCAGTAACTGCCTACCATAAAGTCGATGGGAGGCCACCCAACAGACAAGCTGCGTTAGAAGTTACTGCCAAAGCCGAATGTCGCTGTAGAGGAATGCCTCGAACCTTCGAAAAACGGTCCATTGCGCTGCTGGTGTCTAGAAAATCAACAACCAAAATGCATAAAAAATAATTTTCTAAAATAATGTGGTCCCCACAAACTACCAAGCGAAACACTACGAGCATAAAAACTGGACTGGGCAGCATGAGGCAACATGTGCAGGGAGTGAGGGTTGGGAATGAGAGACATTATTTTTCAGCTTTCCCATCCGGCAAGTCCGGGCCTCTGTCAACAAAGAAGTTAAACTGGTTTACTTGTCGTCCACTGGGTAATAATATGTTTAAATTAACATATTAGTACTTTAAAGATATTTAAGGGAAACTCCACTGTGCTGTAATGCTACGAGAGTCACTGGTCGAGGCAATGTTCCTGAGAAAAAGAGACCCTGACCCACACTCGGACAACAGATATCAGGCCATTTTCACATGTACTTCGCAAGAAGATTTTGCCTTTTTTAAATATAATCTTTCGGGCCGAAAAGTCATCTGTGCACTCGCGCAGCGAAAATGCGTGCGGCGAGGGAATGTAGGTTGGAGGCTTGTCGTATCGAATTAGTGAGCAAATATCATTCATCAAATGATTCGCCGTTTGTTCTACAGTATCGTTAATGTAAATGCTGACTACCAGTTAGTCATACCGTAGGTGACCCAGTCGATTCGACTTAAGTAAATTAATCCAGCTATTAACGTGGTAATGGGTGACATGGCCACTCAAACTATGTGCAGTCTTTATTTTAATCAATGAACTCTCTTTTAGGCTCCCCTTATAGGTAGCTCTTCTTTACTCACCTCATCCTATCGGGGCAAAGCCTCCTTATTTTTCTCTAGTATCCTTTGTTTCCATACTTCATTAGGTAGAAAAACGTTAAAATTTACTCTGTTTCACGTTCTTTCGGTCTCTGACAGACCTCACCCAGCTACCTGTAGTCAATGTAGCCTTATCTTTGGTATTCTACCTGAAGTAAAATAAATACTGGGATGCAGCCGAGTATCAGCCTGAACTGGTCATCGGTTTCACAAATTTATATCCAACCGGCCACTTTAAAGCAAACGGGCTCTGTTGTCGCGAATTTAGCAAATCTAATGGCTATAACCCCATTCCCTTCATCGAACTTCCGTATCAAAACTCCCCTACTTCTATCCCTACCGTTCCACCGTCATCGTTGTCTTTCTACTCGAGTTGTTCGCCGCCACCGCATTGTTCGTCGCCACCGATTTAGCCGCCGGACTCGAGATCCAAAGAATTTACTGGAAATGTTGTTTTCCCTATCTCTGTTAGACAGTCGAACAGCAGTTTGGTGTCGAACAGAGAAATACCCCTGCTTACGGTTGACTTTAGTACTAGTTAACCATGTATGGAAGTTAGAAAAAGGACTTCGAACAACCCCGCGTTATCGCAGAAGTCACTCCCTTCTACTGCTCTCCCGTCTTCCGCGCACTCTCGATGTCTGATCATTCTTCGTTGTAATGCTCTGCTGCCCCGAAGACTCGTTAGAAAAATGCCCTATGTTCGAAAATCAGGCAGAAAAAGCTGTTTTAACCCGTCAACTAGCTCTCCAGCCCCACAGAAGTGATTGACCTGGCCAATTCTTCCTTTCTTATCCTTCTATAAACCTATCCCAGCCTGCTCCCGTCCTCATCCTGTCCACTCATCCTCCCCTCCCTTTTTTAACCTCCCTTCGCTCCCACCCTGCTCCCCAGCCCACTCATCCAACTCTATTGACCAGCACTAACTCCGTTCCTCAAATACCAGTTCCCCACACCCGCATTAATGTGACCCGGACCATCACTGTCCTTTCCCGCACCAAATCCCTACAGCCACTTCCAGAAAGATTAAACGCTACCCCCTACCGCGTCGCTAACTCGCGCGTGCACAAAAGAACCGAAAAAGATTCCAGTGTACCTACTGTAACAGTACTTGTTGTAATTAAACCAATTACAGTTCCACCAGGACTCTGATCCCCACAGGCAAACCATACCGAGACCATTTGAACGCCGAAGCCTACACTGTAGACCATGTGATCGCTGGTTTCCAAGCCAACGCGACCTGACAAGCCACGATAATAGTAAACCTCATAGCTGCCGACCCCAATACTTGCAAGGACGTCATTAGTTGAATTTACCATTACTTTCCATAAAAAATCCCCAAAAAAGAATACATATATTAAAAAATCAAATAAACATCCAAAAACATCAGGCGTTTCTCTTAACTAAGTTCTTGTTGCTGTACAACTTACAGAGCTCTGTACAACTTACATCTTGCACAGTACACCTGAAATCACTGCTATCACTGTACACACTCCAGTGAGTGGGAGGTGCCATCCATTTTTACTGTACAATGGGCACCACGATATAGTGCTATCCACGTACAACTACCTTTATCTGGCTCTATACGGAAGTGAGTACTAAATAGTTCAATATTGATGGCTCGCACTGAAATCATTCTGTGATAAGTAGTTGACGAGAGAACTATCCTAACTCCCGACGTTTCGCATCAATAAAAACACGTTTTGCCTTCTGCAACCAGTCACTGACGTTGCTCAAGTTACTTTCGAATGCCCATTGACGCAGCTCTGCTACCCTATCCATAATTACCGCTTCAGGAGGCAGTGGCTTACATAATACTTCTTCCCCATCATCGTCAGACACTTCAGAAAAATTTTCATACATGATACAAATCTCCCCACTATTAAATTGCATAGCATTATCGACAATAGCCTCAGAAACATGTAGGTCATCTTCAAATGTTGTCCATCGATAAACATCATCTGTTACATAATTTTTATCCATTTGATCGTAAAAAGGGTCACGTAGACCCAATAAAACGCTCAGCTACTGTAACATGTGCGTGATATTCCTAATCTCTTCATCATTTACTCTCAAACCCATCTTGCCTTCCACCGCAGAAATTTCAGATTCATAATGTTGAGGCAAAACATTTGCCTTCCCACAACAACGAGCAATAGTTTGCTTCGTTATACTGTTCCATGACTCCGCTACCATCTTAGACACATCAATTAAATGAGAATCATAAACTTCATCCATTACTCTCATGCCTGCAAGCAAAGCCTTGCTGCTATTCCCACGCTGCTGCCTCGTCTCACTATTCGTTAGAAACTTCTTCAAAATCAACCCACGGTAGCGCCTCTTCCAAGCCCCAATAATTCCTAGGTCCATCAGTTAATGCAACGCAGTGCAGTTCGGTGTTAAAGTCAGGATTGTAATTTGCCCTCTACTATCTGAAAGATCTGTTCCATGTGGACCGCAATTGTCCATTAGAAGGATGCTTTTTCGAGAGGTAGTCTTGCGCACATGTGGTATGAACATTTCGTAGAACCATCTTTTGAATGTAACCGTATCGGACCAGGCATTCCTTTGGCTAAAATATTAAACTGCAGGTGGCCCTAGACGAAAGCATCGAGGATTCTTGGACTTTCCGATTATGGCCATGGGAAGCTTCCGTGATCCATCACCATTCGTGCAATTGTAGGCTGTGATACGGTCTTTGCTCTTCATTGCCTTCGTTCCGCGTACTGCTTTGCGATCCTCGTCGCCATGGATGTAGATCCTGCGCGGTAAAAGCTTAAAGAACAAACCCGTCACGTCGATACTATAGATGCAATCGATATCATACTCCCTCAATTCTGACCTCAAAACAGTCATTTCCTTCGCGACGAGAGCACCGGAAACGCTGCTCCCTTCACCGTGTATCCTTCCAGAATGAATCGCATTCCTTTTGAAAAAGTTTTGGACCCACCCAATTGATGCTGTAAATCTCGAAAGTCTATTGTAAACTTCGCATTCTTTGCCATCCATTGCTTTGCAAATGTCATTCCGGATTATCAAAGCTTTTTGCTGCAAAACAGACTGAGTTATTGGCACCTTTCACGATCGTGCAAAGTGGATAAAGTCAAGAATCTTTTCCTCAACTACTGGAAAAAGAGGAGGTCTGCTGGACTTGCAGTGAAGAGAACCTTTCATTGTTTCTCCTAGTTTGATAAGTTTTTCTGCGTTGCGGCGGAGTTTGGTACCTGTTCGATGGGAAACTCCCTATTTAGACATAATGAAAGCTGTGATACGACCGTATGTTGCCTTTTTTGATGCGTAAGTTTGCTGAGCAACAGTAAAACCCTTGCGCTTGTGTTTTGCCATGGGCTCTTGATTCTGAATTGATGGGGATCGGTACATCTCTGGAAATAAATGCTTTGATTCTGTGCATCTTCCAGTTTTGTACTATACCGAGAGGTTATTGTGGCGGTAAATCGCTGGGGACTCCAGTAAGGAAGTTGATTTCGTGGGGTGATGTGTTTGGGTACGGGGGTATATTGGAAATCGGGATAATCTTGTGCCAAGCCATTCTGGGTAGCACTATACTGTAGGTAGCACTATTAAACTGCGCACTATATCGCGACCCCTTTGTGCCTCTAGAATACAGTAAAATTCTTAATTCGTGCAAAACTAGGTAGGTATTTACACAGTAGTACGACACTAATTTAAGGCCCCTTCTATTGTGCTGTACTGAGCAAAGCGAAACTGTCATTAAAGTTTGAAGTAATAGTCTAGTAGTCCCCGGAAAAAGGCCAAATTTGGAGGTAGCCATATGGTCAACACAGGACGCCCGAATTCTCGCATAACAAAGCCCTCGCAGCATCATAGACCGTCCCCTTCGACCGGCGAAAAGATTTATAGTTTACAGCCATATTGGGGAAGTAAACCGGCCATACAACCAAGCGTCGCGGGGAATTCAAACAAAGTCGCAACGGAGAACCTTCCACCGTTTCCAATCGTCGGTGTGAATGGCTCCACATCTGGTGACGAACATTCGCAAACGAATATTACACAGCCAATTCGAATTCCATCCTACATTAATTGACAAACTCAGTCATTCCCTACTCATCCCCCCTTTTTCTACATAAATTTCCCTTAAAAGGCCCTCCTTACGTATAGAATGCCCCTGTGCACCAAATTAGTGTCTCTTCTGCACCTATTTTCCTTTACCTATTCATTGCAGTGTCTATATTCCCTATGTCATTCCACCGCCATCTATTTCCCTCCCCTTACCAAATCAAGCAAACAATCAACAAGATTTGTTCTGTTCAGGAGTTACCTTCGCTATTAACTAACATCGGAACTTCGTCGACACGAGTCTTGGCTATGCTTCTGACGCAAGCCTCATCTGAAACAAGTTATGTGACATATTTCGTGAAGATTTAAGAACAAAATTCCTGTTTGTGATTAACATGGTCTCAAACCCCCTTATTTAAAGAGAACTCAGAATCTTTTCTTCAAAGCCGTTATATTGGCGTTGCGCGAAACCTCCATAGAAATTTTGAGAATATAACTTCCGCTGTTTTCCATAGTCCAGAACTTGATCCATTATCAAACAAATGAAGGCAATATTGTCAACTTAATCTGTTCTTTTAGCCCTTGTCGAATGTAAACATTCAGGATGTTCAAAAATGGGCCAGAAAAATGTCAAAATGCTTCATTGGGGTCGCTAGAAAATACTGCGGCACAAACAACTTATATTATTTCTTCACCAAATATCAGTACGCCGCTCGAGACTTCTTTCTATCCCAAGAACAGAAAATGTAATTTCTGCAATTACTGTTCCGTGATGATGCCCTTGCATTTTATCAGAACAACTTAGAAGATCGTTTAGCAGATTTTGGCATAGCTATTGCTACAATCGACAAGAAATTTAATCCGCTTTCGCGCCAAAATCAGGTTCTACCGATACCTTCTAAACTTGTACAATGAAGGAAACACCGAGTCTCTTGCTTCGCTCTCATCTGCTCTAGACAAAGTGAATTTGATTATTGTCAAATTCGAGCCTCGTATTCCTCGTCATAAACGAATAGAAGAAACCAAGATCGAATTGCTCCGCGGCGCAGTCAAAGGATTCTCATGGTCAACGCACGACCCCACGCGAGGAAAAATCTATGAGATAAAGTACCAAGGCATACTGTTAAAACTACAAGGGGCAATAAAGACGAAGAAAGAATCTTCAATTGCACGCAATCACCGCTCCAGAACTATAGGATCGTCCTCCACTTACTTCATTTCAGGAAATCCCATGTACTTACTCGTTCTCTTCCTTTCCTTACCTACTCTAGAACCAATCCATCTAGTCTAAAATCCCATCACGCTCACTTGAATCCTTTCCGTAACCCTCTTTTGCGATAATGGAACTGCAGCCAGAACCGACTTCTCAACAAGTGCCCTCACCCCAAAAATTTTAAAAAAATAATTGAAACCTGTCCTCTTTTTAACTCACAGAAGTACCTAAATCAAGAAACTCAAGTTTCGAAATTTTTTCTCTTCGAAACTACCGATAGCCTCACAGATCATTATTATAACTGTCCTCCCGATATTTCCTGTGATACCCACCTATTTTACAACCATGATGCAAACCTCCTTGATGACTCTCACCCGGGAAATGATTTCAATCCCTTTCCCATACTCCAAACTCTTCGAGATCAGATCTCAACATCTATATCCGTAGATGATACTAAAATGAAGCCACAGATTGTTGAATGGGGATCCAAAAAGTCGCAGTTAGATCCCTTCTTCCCCTTTCCTGTGCCACAGACACATATATTCCCTTTTCTCCATCCCACACAGTTTCCAACATCTTCAATACCAATACTTCAGATTTTCACCCTCCTCTCTTTCTATCCTCAACGGTATCTGTATCTATATAGTCGCCCGAAAATCTGTTATAGCACAAAAGCAAGCAGGTTCATACAGCAAAATGACTTGACCAAGTACCAGTAAAGAACAAAAGAAACTAAATCTTTAAAACATTACAACCACCTCTTCTTGACTGGCTACACCCAACCTTCACTTCACCTCGCTCGGCGCCCGCGCACGGCGTGGGCGCCGGACCTCCATCCGGCTCTTCCCTCAGGAGAGTGCTCGTCACGGCTGCAGAGCTTTCGCTGCAACGTTCTTGTCGATGGCCACATCGAGTGGATTGCCTCTCCACGCCCCCAGCGCACGTGGGACGAACTGGGAAAGGTTAATAAGGATGGTTCTACTACTTGAACAAGGCTTGCGAAGTGCGCCGTACCCTGTCGCGCTCAAATCCACGGTCACTTTGACGTCTAGCGAGGGGTTGTGGCCTTCACAGCCTTGCGGACTGGTCGTCAAGCTCGCTCATCCGGAGTTCTCGCCGCTGTCGTCGCCGTCTCTATCTGTAAGCCTATGTGCTTACAGCGGGAGTTTTTTAAGCCTGAATCCTCGGTTCAGGTGGTGGAGTTTTCTTCCGGTCCCTTTCTCGCTTGAGTGGGCAATTGGTTCAGCCATTGCCCGGCGTCGTCCGTCTAGAAGCAGAACCCGCGGTTCTGTGTAGTGCGGACTTGTCGACATACAATAAAGTGGAACTCATTTTAGTAAAAAAAATGACTTGACGGTGGATGAATTCGAACTTGTCTTGCACCGTCTTATTTTGCTCCGGTGACAGAACTTTTGCTGTCATGGGTACTCTTTCAGTTCGCATACCGTGTCCTGACCATTCCTTCAGAGATATGCTTCTGTATTTCGGCGCTACGGATATACCTATGTTACTGGAACTCAGTGTCCTGGTCATAGAGAAACCAATGCCTCATAACGTCAAAAACGTCCTCTTGAGTAACAATCCTTACTAAAACTACCTCTCACTCGAACATTTGGAAATTTTTACATTGAACGGGACTACACCTACGTCTTTTTTTCCGAAAGCCAGTTGCGTCGTCTTCATTACAACTTCTTTTATCCCTCCACCCAAAAGCTCTACAAACTCATAGCTACTACACACCGTAATAAGGTAGTCCCTGAAACAAAAAGACTTCTACAACAAATCAAGGATTCATGCCAAAACCCCAGAATTTCAAAGTCTCTCCTCCAGATGACATTTTTTTAAAATCAAAAATATCCCTGCACCCCATGTTTCTACATGCGCAAAATATGCCTCGCCCAGTTCTTCACGTTGTAGACCTCGGTACAAATTTTTCTGTAACCCGATTCCTACAAGGAGAATCGGTGAAAGATATTTGGTACAAATTTCTTCAATGCTGGGCCACCATTTACACCGGCTACCCTGACACATTTCGCACTGATTAAGGCTCCGTCTTCACTTTGGCTCACTTCCAAGACATTGCTTCAACGGCTATTGTCGAACTTGATCTTTGAGATGTTAAAATCCATTATTCTCTTGGAGCTGGCGAAAAAATCGGAGAATGTACCTCAAAATCTCCCTAGAATAGCCTCAACTAGACCCGTATATCATTTTTCCCATTTCTGTCAAAGTTATAAACGATATTATGAACGATGATAGTCTTTTCTCCTCATTTCCTGTCTCCGACACCCTCCCTCGTTTTCCTTCCGTCAGCAACTCCCTCCCCAATCAGGCAGAACGAATGCGCACCTTATCCTTTGCTAGGCAGACGTGGAAACTAGTACCTCCAGATTCCGCATTTAAAAGGCTCGTCTCGCCAATTTTCCTTTCTCTTCTACTGTAAATTTCGAAAGAGGTGAAGAGGTACTGGGGTATCGTGAAAAGGAGCATATTAAATGGCTTGGATATTATAAAATCTGAAGTCTTAAACGGAAAAGGCTTTCATCGATATGGATGGAACTGAGACGTGATTTTCAGTCACCAAACTATGTTCGTGCACAAGGAACTTGATTATGATGATGATGAAGTCGTTGCCATCCTGTACTCAATTTTGATTCCTTTACCCACAAATTCACTAAGGTATTTCTGGTCTACCTCTCGGAGACGCTCCATCCTTGAGACTTTCGCAGAAATCTCCCGCAGCTCCTGGACGCCTAAAACCGTAAATAAAACGTCTCATGGAACGCAAACTCTGGGCTATTGTTTCGAAGTCGGATCTTCCAAAGAATGCTAACATTTTAAATGGTCGACTCTTCCAGACTACCCAAAGTATCGAAAAATAAAAATCCGTCTTCAGAGCTCGCTTCGTACCACAAGGGCATCGTGACAAAGGTAAAACTTCGTAGTTCATAACTCTAAATATTTGAGAAAATATTCAGCTCGAGCCCTTTCTTCATTCGCAACAATTCACAAATTCCGAATTTGGAGCAACGATGCCAACCAAGCTTACCTTCAATCATCAGAAAGCCTTTGCCGAAATGCCGATTGTGCCCCAGTTGCTACTACCAGATGACAAAGTATATTTTCAACTTGAATTTCTTTATCATTTATAAACTAAAAATTGCTAATGTACTAAAATTATTCAAAGCCCTCTACGGCGTTCCAGATGCCTGAGATAACTGGGATCGCACAATGGCTGTACATCTTAATGCAGATTGTGGACTCATACCGTCTTTGAGCGACATGGCTCTCTTTTCCTCAAGTAATTCCGATGGGTTGCAAGGACTCCATGGTATATATGTCGACGGTACCGTCCTTCGCGGAAATGATGCCGAGAGTGGATGTTGGCACTGGGATCACTCTGGACCTGGCATGCGTGGTGATAAACTCTTGATGTCTTCTCAACTTTGACGCTTTCACGGTATTCAGAAATGTCAAGAGGTTTAGACATCGAGCCCGTGTGTTTGAGGGAGCAAGTGGATTCACAAATGTAACGTCGAAGAAGTCCATTCCTTCGGTGCTCTGTACAGCCCTGACGTATGGCGTGGTGCGATGTTGACCATTGGGAAGGGGCTTTTTGACCTGGTGCGGGACAGCCTTTGCCAAGTCCGACGTGAGGATTGTAACCTGGCGGTTATGAATATTGTCACAGGTGTCTACTCCAAATCGAATAACGTCCCCATAAGCGAGCCTCACCCTATGACACGGGGGCCACCGGTTCACATCGCTAACAACGTCGAAACTTGCGGCATACGTCGCCAGCCGCATCGATTCTGAGTTCTCACGCCTCAAGACACAGCGGCTCTGGAACGCAGGCATAAAGATACAGAGAGCTCGATGCTCTCCTCCTGGGCTTCGCCCACAGCCTCCACCCGTCTTTCAGGACTGAGTACGGCGCCCTTTCATAATCTATTTCAGCCGCCACCCTCGCTGCCAGCGCCGAAAACACATAAATGTATTATATCGTGCGTGGTGCGACTCGGCAGTGAAGTGGCTCTGGCAAGATGATAGCTGAGATTGCTCTCCACGTCCCGCCTCACACCCCGACAAGGAGATCTGTAGTCGCACACGCTGGCACGCCTTACTGGACACACCCGTCGCATCCTTCCTTACAGCCCATCCGTCCGTGGTCAGCCGCTTGTCCGATGCAACTTGCTTGGTCATGCTGCTCCGCCACTTGGCAATTCGCGTCTCAGATGACACCAGGCTCCTGCGATGTGCAGAGTGCGGCAGACTCATGGACGAGCTCGGGGACCACGTTTCCGATCTTTGCAACAAATGCCTTGACTGGGACAACCACCACAAAGCCGTGTACCGGTTGCTCGCCAAGAAATTATTTTCTGCGCGGCGTGCAGTACGAGGTTCCACACCTCCTGCCCGCACTGAACGTGCCTCAAGCGACGTCCTCGTTACAAGGCGCCACGAAGGACGCACCACACTGCCTTCCTCCCAGGTGGCGCACAATGTTACGGTTGTCTCCCTCATCCAGAAGACAACAAATCGCATGGGAGCGAAGGTTTCAGGGGCTGTGGCCCTGGCAGCAGAAAAAGGAAGATGGCGGACCTGGCGAGGAAAGTGGTAGCCGTCCCCGGAGATTCACTCCCTGCACGTTCGCGACTCGGCTAGACGTTTTAGCCCGTAGGGTTCGATTCGTTACTGAGAGAGTGAAGGAGGAAGGTTTGGGAGATTTACTTTTGGAAGAGATGTATCCGATCTATCCCATAGGTTTCCAGATGACCACAATCGACTCAAAAAGGTGTGCAATCACAGTACTGTAATATGGTAGGAACTACGCTCCCTAAAATGCTACCTTCAGGCCGGCCATGAAGCAGGCCGCATTGGACATGACGGCTGCTGCTGTGTGCCTTTGCATCAAAACTCCCCGAACCTTTCCGTACGTCTCCGATGCCCTCACGGCCACGTTCCTTGCCACGTCATTTAGCAATGCACATGCATCGCGGTGCCAACCTTCAAAAGTGGATATTGCCTCAGGCACGAGCCTACCTCTGGTGGATAGTGAAGTGTCGCCTGTACCAAAAATTAAGCTATGCCATTTTGATCCGCCTACGCCGCATCGATAATTTGCCGCGCCCCGCAACACGCAGGGCTTTCCATCCAATAGCCACCTGGCGGTGTCTTAATGACCCTGCACGTTGCACTTACATAACCATAGCCGAAGTAAAAGTTTGCGTATATAGCTAGAGTTACTGCAAGGGGAAATGTGGGGAGCGTTAATGTTTGAGAGATATGGTCGGTTGTGGCCCGGAATATCCTCGAGGGTGTCCAGTAGTACTGCTTAATTTTCCCAAAAAAGCTGGCTCAAGGCCGGCCAACAGCCACGGTGCGTTCGACATTACGGCCACGGCATGCAAAATAATTGGGATAGGTAGATCCAAAAAATAAATAGTTCCAACTTGAATAAATAAATAAATGTCACAATTGGACTTAAAATGAATGATGAATAGAAAACCAAATTTAATGATAGCTGATCGAGGGAATATTTTGATGGCCCTAGGATATAAAAACGTATTGCTATTAACCTAGGACTATTTATACTCTACACCAGGTTGAGCCTGCTACAAAATCAGGTAAGCCGTACAATAATTTTGGTAGACATGATTCAGGCTCAGCAATAATTATTGCAGTATTTTCAGGTAATCACTTATCCAGATAATAATTTGTTGGCAGCATAAATGCAATACTTATAGCCTGTATAATGTAAAAACCCAGCTGTAGGATATAAAAATTATTCCACACTGAATTGAGCATAAAATAGTTCCAGTGTAAAATAGATAAAATTATTCCTTGATGATTCACAATAAATATAAATTGTGGGCCTCAATAAAAAATATTGCTTCACAATTCAGCATCACTGTAGGACACCGGGATAGAGATTAAAGTATTGGGTCAATTTTCACACGGCAGCGTGCCTTTGGGTAAGCACCGCTCGGACCTTGCCATGTCTCTATCACCCAACGGCCACGTTCCGCGCGACACCGGTTAGCACCCTATACGCGTGAAACCGCTATACCCCAAGAAACCATCGCTGGGATAGGCCTCACGTCGGAGCCCGACATTTCCGCCGCCGCTTTCCTCGCTTCTTGTGCCGCTGCTGTTACCCTCGGCCGCTCCATCTTACTAGCTTCGGAACGACCGCTGAGCACATACAAAGATGCAGCCGACGCCTATAGAGTGTGGTCTGCCTCACGTCCGCTGTCGAAGAAAGTCCCCTTCAGCGCCTTTTGCTCCAACAACCCACCCTCGCAAAAGAAGCTGACGGATGCAATTCACGAAGCGGCTCAAGAGCCCATACCCCCTGGCGACTGCAGGAGACAATCTTTTCGCTCCTCGATAGGCCTTCCCGGTGCTAAATGCACCCTACTCCATTTCAATTTGGAACTCTTCCCTGCGCATCTTCAAACAAATTTTCGCTCATCACTTCAACGTCCCAATGTTCAACTAGTCAGAAGATTGTGGAGAGGAAGGTGAGGACGAAGGAGACTGGCATTTGGACATCCCGGAGGATCCCGCAACACCATTTGCGAGGGCGGAGGCCGCTTGGTCGGACGTCTCGCGGAAGCTTAAGCCGCCCGGATAATCTTTCTTCTATTTGCGACTGGTCTACTTCTCTCTAGAACGGAGAAAACTTTGGGTGTTTTAATGATTGAAAAATAAGGTCGGCTGTAATCCCGGATAACATTGGTGTGTAAAGGTACGGTCTTGCAATGTCACAACCTGCGCGTAAGTCCAACACCTACTGATCCTCGTCCTCAATCGAATCTGGCTCTAATGGGTCGGCGATGTCGCTACTAACGTCGTCGCCTTCCACAGAATTAGAGTCAGACCAATCCATCCTGCTAACCGGCACCCACAGACGCTCAGTTCCATACGGACCCTGCAGAGGCATACCGGTGGTCTTCTCCATGCTCGTAATAGCCTCGCCCGCGCGCCTAGTGTACGCCTGCCCGTAGGCGACTTCGGGGTTGAATGTGATGGGGGCGGCTTCCGAAGAAGATAAGGGCTTCCCATCATCGACAGATGATGAGCGTGAGGGGTTCGGTAGACATGAGGTGTTGACCGGTGGTTTCTAGAAAATGACGTCCGTTCCCTGCTCCATGAACCGGAACAAGACCTCAACGGTTACATGCACAGGTCAACCACCTCGTGTCTGAACTCCAACGGTTCACCTGACTGCACAGTGTAACTTTGTAGCGTGACTAAGGGATCGGTCACGTGGTGGCGGCAATCATATGCGAGCTGCTACCTCTTGTGAAAGCGTCCAAGACAGCAAAGCGTGGTTTGTGATAGGGGTAAATCGTCGGGAGAAGAGATATTCAGAATCAACCACCCCAAGAAGGAGGTGTTGCAAGCGACAAAAGTGCTACCGTGGTATAGTTGAACGAACGAAAAGGAGTGTATAGGGAAGACAGTTGAATGGGCTACAAGCAAGTATGGAAGGGGCAGGGTCTACCACCTATGCTTAGTGACTAGGGTAAAATAAATGCTTCTTGGGTCTGAAGTTGACTCTCAACTTCCTAACTATTTGGGACTGAGCTTGAAGCTGTCTGCCAACTTGCTTGACCTCTCCATGAGGAAGCGGTTTACTCAGCTTATATAGACTTTTGGCTACCCCTAAAGTCCGAACAAAACTACAGAAGGTACCAGGAAATGCATACAAACAATTTGTGTGGATGATATACTCTAAACAAAAGATACTTAAGAAACTAACAATCAATGAGGTCCTCTTATTTCCCATTCTCTAAATCAGATCCAAACAACTCCTCTAAAATATCCATGCTGTCCAAGCAGT
This sequence comes from Kappaphycus alvarezii, assembly GCA_002205965.3. NCBI lineage: Eukaryota > Rhodophyta > Florideophyceae > Gigartinales > Solieriaceae > Kappaphycus > Kappaphycus alvarezii. The sequence continues at coordinate 234,805 of NADL03000510.1, read as the reverse complement.
CCCCACAAATATCTGCGAATGGCTCACAGCTCTCTATTCCCTCCTGGAAGATATCTAAACTACTAAAGATATCTCCATCCGGTTCCAGCGTCGGCACCACTTGATCCATACTCTCCAGTCCAGGCCCCACCAGTAAAACACTTTCCATGCCCCCATTTCCCTCCTCCAACTCGTCCTCGTCCTCGTCATCCTTTTCTTCCTCCTCTTCATCCTCATCCTCATCCTCATCCTCATCCTCATCCTCCTCTTCAACCTCATCCTCCTCTTTAACCTCATCCTCTTTCCCCTGAGTCTCGTACACTAGCTCAGGGGCTAACCATTCCTCGAAGGACTCCCCGCTCTCCTCCTCGACTTTCTCAGTCTCATCCTCACTTACCTCCCTCGCCTCTTCTTCTATGAAGAGGCGGCGAACGAACTCGATGATTTTCTTCTTTGTTTGACGCCGGATGTAGTCGTCGGCATCGGTTGGCCCGTAGGCGGCGAGACGAAGGCCATTGATGGGACGGGAAGGGCGGTTTTTGGAGATAGGGACAGAGGGGCGATTTGACGTCATGTTTCTGTAAAAGGGGTGAGCGGGGTGTGTAGGGGGACAGGAGTGCTGAGCAAAATGATCGGGAGCGTTTAAGACTTGGAATAAAGGTGTTTAAATAGGCTCCCGGGGCAGGTTCTATAGATTAGAAATAGGTAAAATAAATCTGCAAGGGATTTTTGTAGTAGTGCATTTGCGCCCTTTGTCTCAAAAAAAAAGATTTTGGAGGAGGAGGTAAGCAAAAAGGGAAAAAGAACTTAATTCGGGATCGATTCAGAGGGGTGGATACAGTGTAAAAATATCTAGATAAAATGGAAGTAAATTTGGAGAGGACCGCGGTAATGATAAGCGAGGTTCAGGGAGGACGAGGGAGGACCGGAACTATAAGCAAATTTGGACAAGGATAGGTAGTACAGTAAACTGAAGGTCTGTAGATGACGGCGACAAAAAAAAATCTGCGCCTAACACCCCCCCGCACTTAGGTCGAACGTCCCGTCTCGTTCTCAATGCTCTTGTTGTTCTTGTGGGAGTTCTATCCATTCATCAGGGAGAGTATAGGGTTCACTGTAAGGATATGGTAGTAGCTCATTTCCAATATGATGAGAGAGTGTGTACCGTGCGATAACCGGCTCATCTCCTTGGTCAAGAGTTTCGTAGATTCGGCGTATGGTTTCATAGTGTTCTCTTATGAGCTCCTCCCGTTTCACTTCTCCAAACCTTCCAAATGTGAGGTAGTAAACGTAGTATGCAAACTTTTCTGGCAACGGGTCCAGAAACGGGTATCTGAAGGAGAAAAAAACTCGCAACATAAGGACTGAGTCCTCACGAGTAAGGTGCGCCCCGTGAATGGTCTGGAAGCACATGCAAATACTAATGGCAAAAAAGGAAATTACTTCTGCTTCTCGAGGGTCCTCTGTCATTTCGCGAAGCCAACGTCTAATTGGTAGTCGTCCAATAATTAAGGATGCATAGTTTCCCCTTGGGAGACTAGGCGGTGTTTGGGGCGATCTTCTTGGCGATCTTCCTCGCTGCTCCCGACGCCTTGCCCTCTTCGATGATCCTCCTCGATCACTTGATGGTCCTGCCCGTATCATCATCACGGTCTCGGGAGGATCTTGGTCTCCAGCTGAGGTTGTGTTTCTGAGCGGAGCAACATAAGGTTCCCATAGAGGATACGGGACCAGTCGATATTCCATATCAGGGGGCAAGCTGTAACCTCTCAGTCGCACATCTTGGTTGTTCTTGAGAAATACGTAAACTGGACGGATAATGTTCAGATATGTTTGCGACAAGTCTCCGATAGCTACCATTCCATACCTCCCTATAGAGTAATGATATATGACTTCCACAAACTCTGGACCTGCTTCCGTGAACCTTCCGTTTTGGAATGAGAATAGAACTCTGATCAATAGTCGGAAATCTTCTTGAGGTAGCAATGGTCCGTTCAACGTACGAAAACATAGGCATATATTAATGTAGAAATGGATGATTACGTGGAGTTCGTAGTAGTCACGCGTAATCGAGATGATCCATTCCCAGGCCCTTTTTCCTCCCATAGGAATCATTCTATAGTTAAAGATGAGTATTCCCCGTGGTTGCGCATAGTCCTGTGTGAGAAGGAATTCTTCAGGCCTCTGATGGTAAGGGACCAGACGACGTGCATGGATTGCCCTCCTTGATCTCTTCCCTGAGCTTGAACAGAGCTTATAATGCGGGTGTCTTTCCTCCGTGACGATGCAAGGGTTCGAGTACTTTGTTTGGAAAGCCGGCCACTTCACAGCCTGTTGCATTGCTTTTCCGTGTGCTACAAGTACTTTAGAGCCGACTGAGAAAGTTTGGACTGGAGGCTCTTCATCCTTATTTCTTGTCTGTGTTAGCGCGCGGTGTGATCTCCAGCTTTCGGTGGCCAGTAGTTCGACCTCTCTACTCTCTTCATCGATAACATTTGTTTCCATATCTCTCTGTAACATTCTAGGAGCTCTTCCGTACATTAGCTCAAACGGTGACCGTCCACTTCTTCCTCTTCTTCGACGATAGCCGTATAACACTTTTGGTAAGGCATCTTCCCACTGGATTTCATTCTCGGACATAGTTTTCGATATTGATCGTTTGATGGTTCCAACCATCCTCTCCGCTTTCCCGTTTGACATAGGAGCATATGCGAGAACTGTCTTTAGCTGAATACCTTTTTCTTCCAAGAAACGAAGCAGTGAAGTTGCAGTAAAACAAAGTGCGTTATCCGAGATGATCCTTTTTGGAAGACCAAACGGTTCAATTATTTCTTTTTCGATGAATCTCAGGACCACTTCAGCATTGGCCTCCTCAACTGCAACTGCTATTGGCCATCCAGTAAGATGTTCCACCCCTATAAGGAGATATTTGTTTCCGGAAGAGGTTTCCTTGAATGGGCCGGCAAAGTCAATTGAAAAGGTTTCAAAGAGACCGGAAACTGGAAAGCCTAGAGTTGTCTTATACTTTCGTATTGGCGTGAATTTTTGACAGTTGTCGCAGCTTTTCACGAAGTTATAGACGTCCTTATGGATACTGGGCCACCAGAATCTCTCAGTAACGAATTTCTTGGTTGTTTCGAGATCCCAATGCCCTAACTCATCATGAAAAGTCCTCAAGATCTTCATTCTTTCTTTCAAAGGGGCCACTAGTCGAGGACCGGCTTTCGTGTGTCGGAAGAGTTTCCCATTCCATAGTGTAAAAGCCTTTTGATTCCTGCGTACCCAATTTCTGTGTTCAATATCAACCTTTCTCATTTCTAGTCCATCCAGGAATTTAATTAGTCCGTCAATATTAGCTTCGTACTCGTTATTGTTCGGCACTTGCACCTCGGCAACTCCGACGATGTTCTCGGAAGCTTTTTCATTTGGAATCAGTGGATCCCTCAAGCGGGATAGGTAGTCGGCAGGCTGATTATTGCGTCCGGGCCTATACACAATTTCAAACCGATATTCTGCGAAAATGTCGAGCCATCGGGCCAAGCGGTGATGTACATCTTTCTTTTGGAATGCTGTCTTAAGTGCCTGGTGATCAGTTATCAAGACAAATTTCTCGAGTGATAAAAGGTATACGCGAAACTTTTTCAGTGCGAAGACAACAGCGAGCGCTTCTTTTCGCAGACTGAGTATCTCCTTTCCGCATCATTCAGAGTGCGACTTGCGAATTGAACCGGGTGTAGTCTTCCGTTTTCATCTTTTTGGGACAAAACGGCACCCAAAGACCGTTCTGAGGCATCTGTCTCCACAACAAATGGTCTCTTGAAATCTGGATACATGAGCACTGGGGGACACATAGCTTATCTTTAAGCTCTTCAAATGCGGTTTGCATTTCCTTGTTCCATAAAAATTTTCCGTTCTTTGTTGTGCTGGCATGTAACGGTGCTGCAGTCTTGGCGAAATCTTTGATAAATCTCCTGTAATATGAGGCCAGTCCTAAGAAGCTTCGAACCTCCGTCTTTGAAGCGGGCCTTGGTGCCAACTTGATTTTTTTCGTTTTCTCTGGATCCACTTTAATTCCCTCTTGATCGACGATATGACCGAGTAATTGGATAGACGTTTTCGCAAAGAAGCATTTGCTTAACTTAATTTTCAGGCTGTACGCAGCTATTCTCTCCACCACCGTCTTGACATGCGATATGTGCTGATCCAAGGTTTTTGAGAATATCACCACATCATCGATATAAACTCTTGCAAATGCAAGTCCTTTCAAAACCTCGTTCATCATTCTTTGGAATGTAGCTGGGGCATTCATGAGACCAAAAGGCATCACTTCGAACCTGAATGTACCGGCTTTGCTGGTAAAAGTTGTTTTTTCCTTGCATTTTTCATCCAATGGAATCTGCCAATAACCAGTGTAAAGATCAATTGAGGTGAAGTATCTCCCTTCCTTCAAGTCCTCGAGGATTTCCTCCATATTTGGAATCGGAAATCGATCGGGTATCATTCTCTGGTTCAGTTGTCGGTAATCGACGCAAAAGCGAAGTTTTCCATCCTTCTTTGGTGCTACCACAACTGGAAATGACCATGGGGATGAAACTGGCCGAATAATATCATTTTCCAGCATACTTGTAACATTTTGAGATAAATTGGTCATATTTTGGCGGTTGACGTCTAGGCCTGTGGTAAATTGGTTTAGTATCGGTAAGTTCAAATGAGTGAGTGACCGGTACACTTGCTTGTCTTAGATCGGAAACGCTCCATGCAATTACTTCGGAAGATGTTAACATGTCGGATATTATCATTGAGGCGGGGGCTGGAAGGTGCTGTACTTTTTCTTGAATTTCTCCAATTTGGCGCTGGTCCTTTTCTTGATCCTCACCCTCCAAATTTTGAAGGACCTCTTCCGGCGTGCTCACATCTTCAGATATGGAATTCGATATATTCTTGTTTTCCGTGCAATTGTAATCTTCTTTCATGCCCGAATTCCGTCCTTTGATTCGATATTATCGCAAAAAGAAACACATTCAGGTGTCAAACCTACCCTAGAATTCCATTCTTCATCTGTTTCAAACCCAGAATCATAATCGTCCCATGTCATGTTCATTGTCCCCCGAGCGTACCCTTTCTCACTTCCGAAAGTGTTAGTTGGTTCGGAATCTTCGCTGTCATAGCTAGAAGTGAAATCTTCACTGTCCGTCTCTCTTAGATCTTCCGGATGTGTGCTTTTGTCGAAATCCAGGGGCATCTTCACGTTTCTGCCGTCAACATTAACTGAAACGATTTGGTTGCCCAAGTCAATGCAGGTCCCTAGTCTTTCCATGGTAGGACAGCCAATGATTGCATCGAAAGGGAGCTCCGGCATGACGAGAAAGTCTACATCAACTTTAGAGTCCCCAAAGAACACGGAAACCTTGTTAACAGTGCCCATGCATTTTGAGACGGTTCCATCCGCCACAGTTATTCTTCGAGTAGTTGGAATAATTTCGAGACCTAAATCTGTCACCAAAGTTTCTGAGATAAGGTTTGGAACAGCGCCCGAATCGAAAAGAGCTTGGGTTTTCATTCCCAATACTTTGACTGGTACTAGTTTAAGACGTCTTGGTGCTGTCGAGGCCGATTGAAGAAACAGTTTCTTACCCTTAGCGGACTTATTAGACCTGATAATTTTTTTGAGTTCTTTTCTCGCATCCTCTGCGTCGCCCCTCAAAAGTTGACCAAACGTTATCCCAGTTGGGGCCGATGCAAGCTCAGCCACCAAATTGTACTTCTTCACATATTCTAGTACGTCCTTCGGGATACTCTTAAATTTCTTACTCTTTCTCGTCTTCTTGGCCGAAGTGTTTCCCACCCCTGGAACAACTTGATCAAGCCTCTTGGTTCGAGGAGGTACAGGTGCTGGGATATGCTCCAGCATTCCATAATCTAGCCTAGGTTTTTTCGACAAAACGTTCCCTTCCCCATCCCTTTTTGTCACATTACTTGACTGATTTCTTCAGCGATGGATACATTACCGGCATCCGCCAACCTTTGATCCTTCCTGTTTTGTAAGATTTTCATCTCTGGTCCTGACTCACTCCTCGCGTCCGATAAATTTGCTCTTCTGTTGTCTTTAGACCAGCAGTTACTTTCATGATGCCCGTAACGACCGCACTTTCCACAACGAGTGTTTCTATGTGGATTATCAGGACACCTATTTGCAAAGTGTCCAGGCTTGTGACAGTAGGAACAGACTTCTGCGGCCTTGGGGCCCCAGACTGGTTCTTCTTAATGGTAAGAGTAAGGCTTTCCAACTGCGAGGTTATCATGTCAAGTCGATTATCGAATCGGGTTTCCAACCTTTCTTCCAAGTTTTTGACATCGCTCCTGACTGATTCCAATGCTGCTGCGCTAGTAGCTGGCCTTTGATAATTCTTTTCAGGATGCACGATCGGCATAGATGTACGGGTTTCCCTCGGTATTTCACTTAGTGACTGAAACGTCTCCGAATTTTTGACAAATTCTACTATGGTACCCTTCAGTTCATTAAAAGTGTGAGGGCCCTTGATGAGGAGGAAATCGGAGAGCCGCTTATCCCCCATCGCCGCCTTACGCAGCATTCCGTACTTGGCTTGGGCGTTGAACCCAGCCTTTTCATAGAGATCACACAAGTATACCAATGAGCTTAACAAATCGTCGAAGTTGAGCCGGGCCTCTATGGCGGTACGAATCATCTCATCTGGTTCTACCTGCTTAGCATATTCTTTCACAAGCCACTCACATACCTCACCGAAGTTACGCCCATTCCCGTTAAGAGACCACCCGTTGATAAACTTGGCCTTATATTTGTGCTTTGCGTCACCATGAAGATAGGCGAAGATACTTTCGGCCTTCTCTTCATCGCTCTTCTCACGCATCACAACGTTGACATATGTATAGAGAAACTCCTCAACGTCTTCATTCTTGCCCCCTGTGAACGTTATACGAGCAGCGTTGAGATCCATGATTACAGAAAAGAAATCCCCTCGAATGGTTCCCTAAGACTGCTCAACTCGAATACCTCGGGTGCAACCCCCTCCACAAGAGTACCAAATGATAGGGGTAAATCGTCGGGAGAAGAGATATTCAGAATCAACCACCCCAAGAAGGAGGTGTTGCAAGCGACAAAAGTGCTACCGTGGTATAGTTGAACGAAAGAAAAGGAGTGGATAGGGAAGACAGTTGAATGGGCTACAAGCAAGTATGGAAGGGGCAGGGTCTACCACCTATGCTTAGTGACTAGGGTAAAATAAATGCTTCTTGGGTCTGAAGTTGACTCTCAACTTCCTACTATTTGGGACTGAGCTTGAAGTTGTCTGCCAACTTGCTTGACCTCTCCATGAGGAAGCGGTTTACTCAGCTTATATAGACTTTTGGCTACCCCTAAAGTCCGAACAAAACTACAGAAGGTACCAGGAAATGCATACAAACAATTTGTGTGGATGATATACTCTAAACAAAAGATACTTAAGAAACTAACAATCAATGAGGTCCTCTTATTTCCCATTCTCTAAATCAGATCCAAACAACTCCTCTAAAATATCCATGCTGTCCAAGCAGTCCCCACAAATATCTGCGAATGGCTCACAGCTCTCTATTCCCTCCTGGGAGATATCTAAACTACTAAAGATATCTCCATCCGGTTCCAGCGTCGGCACCACTTGATCCATACTCTCCAGTCCAGGCCCCACCAGTAAACACTTTCCATGCCCCCATTTCCCTCCTCCAACTCGTCCTCGTCCTCGTCATCCTTTTCTTCCTCCTCTTCATCCTCATCCTCATCCTCATCCTCATCCTCATCCTCCTCTTCAACCTCATCCTCCTCTTTAACCTCATCCTCTTTCCCCTGATCTCGTACACTAGCTCAGGGGCTAACCATTCCTCGAAGGACTCCCCGCTCTCCTCCTCGACTTTCTCAGTCTCATCCTCACTTACCTCCCTCGCCTCTTCTTCTATGAAGAGGCGGCGAACGAACTCGATGATTTTCTTCTTTGTTTGACGCCGGATGTAGTCGTCGGCATCGGTTGGCCCGTAGGCGGCGAGACGAAGGCCATTGATGGGACGGAAGGGCGGTTTTTGGAGATAGGGACAGAGGGGCGATTTGACGTCATGTTTCTGTAAAAGGGGTGAGCGGGGTGTGTAGGGGGACAGGAGTGCTGAGCAAAATGATCGGGAGCGTTTAAGACTTGGAATAAAGGTGTTTAAATAGGCTCCCGGGGCAGGTTCTATAGATTAGAAATAGGTAAAATAAATCTGCAAGGGATTTTTGTAGTAGTGCATTTGCGCCCTTTGTCTCAAAAAAAAGATTTTGGAGGAGGAGGTAAGCAAAAAGGGAAAAAGAACTTAATTCGGGATCGATTCAGAGGGGTGGATACAGTGTAAAAATATCTAGATAAAATGGAAGTAAATTTGGAGAGGACCGCGGTAATGATAAGCGAGGTTCAGGGAGGACGAGGAGGACCGGAACTATAAGCAAATTTGGACAAGGATAGGTAGTACAGTAAACTGAAGGTCTGTAGATGACGGCGACAAAAAAAAATCTGCGCCTAACAAAATGTGACTTTACGATATACGATATAGGATGACACGTAGTCGATCAGAAGCCAGCGTTACACAAGAACAGCGCTCTACATACTAAAAGTATCCATCGCGCCCACTTACACTGCTCTAGTTCCGAATGTACGACATCTCTGGACATATGTCCATCCTCATGGCCGTCAAGCAGAAACAGTCCGCGAAGCCAGACTGGTACGCCACTTCAGCAAACCAGATGAAAAAAAATTCTATCGCGTCTTTGACCCTGCCAACGGTCAACTTCTATTGACAAGCGTATTGCATTTTCGAACATATAAATCCAATTGCGATCCGCAGCGGTTGTACTGCCACGGCCTAACTCCACACGAGATGCAACATCCCCAACTAATGAGCTTCGCGTCATACTTAGTAAGTCACATGCGAGCAGCCATAGAAACTGTGAAGAACACTCACGGCACTACCAGATGCGTATACTACCACGAAACCTCCGCGAGACCAATCGCTGCCAAGACATAGACCAGTAACGCGCTGCATACGAAACCGAATGTGAGATGCAAGAAGGCTTCCGATCAAACACCCTTACCCAATGGGCAGTAGTGCACCCCGCTATTAGAGACAGTATGCGACTTCTTTTCTCTATAAAAGACTCAAACGGCACGAATACACGGCATAAAGACACAAAAACGGATTCCACCACGACGACTATGAGAGAACAGAGCCCATATAGATTGAAACCCCACGGTTTTACGAACCAAAATCTGTCAAAAACACCCTCGCCTTGGTTACCAAACACACATACAGAGCACCCTAGGCTACTAAGACCCTACATATAACAGGGCATTCGTTCATTCTTGCAATACAACGATCCTCCCTATCCCTAGCCACCGCAATATCCATTTCAGTACACACAGCAACGAAAAAACCATAATGATGGTAACAATTGACGACTTCGCAATTGTAACCAACATAAAAAAGATGCAAAATGATCTCTTGCGTACAATTGGATAGGAAAAAGCAGTCAAGAGCCTTGGAGCCGCCACCCATATCATGGGGTGGACAATACATCAAGACACAAACCGAAGACTGACAAAACTCTCACAGACACGTCTTACGCAATCATTTATCAATGACTTGAGAGTTCGAAACTACCAGCCTTCCCCCCCCCCCCATCGCACCTCGTCGCTCCAAACCTCTCGGATATCAAAGACACCGGGGAACCTCTGCGAACATCACGATACTCGTACTCGAGCATACCAGACTTGTTACGGTACTTGGTTGACTCATTAAGACTTGACTCAGTGCACATTACAAGCCGATCTGGAAATCAAACATCTAATCTCGACCTAGAATTTTGCCAATAGTGTATTAGGTATTGCAATGACTTAAGACTACACTCAAGAGTTGCTTGCCGCATACACAGGACCCTGAAACCCTGCAGTCCCAATCCGATGCCAACTAAAACTCATGCACTAATATTAGTCTAATAGTCAGACTACCTACGCTTCCTTATTGTGTTAGATTGTCATGTTTTCTGAATTTTTAGTCAAGTTGAGGACTCTACTCATCATATACGTGAATTTTGTACAATGAATACGTTTCGTATGCAATGTTTACGCCTTCGTTGATTTTCTCACTATCAATCACTTGTTCATGAATTTTACCTCGCGACATACTGCTGATTAAAGAATATCGCAACACAGGAAATGGTCCTCCCCTCGTGTGATACAGGAAATGTCCTCCTAAATGGGCCAGCAACTCTTATAACGATCTCGCCCCTGACTCCGCTTACCGTCCTTTCCAAATTTGTCTACCATCCTCCCTAGATATTTTAATACTGTATCCTCTTCTCCAAAACAGCATTTTAAGTCTTTTTTATCTACCTTCTTCATCAAATTCACTCCTTATGTAGAAATTTCACGCAAATGCGCTACTTCGATTTCGATTTTAACTTTTTAATACCGACTCCAGTCCGCCTGTAAGGTGTTCTTAAACCCATTTTACCCAACTTTATTTAAATCCACCAACCCTTACACACACTACTCTTCCCCTCACACCCGCTATCCGCAATCGCCCCACTCCATTTACAACCAAAATGAACAACCTTCGCCCCTCCGCCTCCATCACCAAAAATAGCCACCCCACTCCCTAAAATCCATTCCCCTGCTCCCTTTCGGACCTACTGACCATGATGACTATCTACGCCGCCAAACAAAAAGAAGGTGATCGAATTCGTGCGTCGCTTGTTCGTCGAGGACCAGGCGGAGGAGGTAGGTGACGGGCAGGAGTGGGAAGTCGAGGAGGAAGCTGGGGAGACCTTCGAGGAGTGGGCAGCCCTGGGGTTAGTCTACGAGAATGAGGACGACAGGAGGATAACGAGGAGGATAAAAAGGAGGACGACGAGGATGAGGGGAGGGGGACATGGAAAGTGTTGGAATGGTGGGGCCGGGACTGGACGGCATTGACCAAGTGGTGCCGACGCTGGAACCATATGGGAGTATCTTTAGTGGTTTAGATATCTCCCAGGAGGATATAGAGAGTTATGAGCCATTCGCAGATATTTGTGGGGACTTCTTGGGCAGCATGGGTATTTTAGAGGAGTGTTTCGGTCTGATCTAGAGAATGCGAAATAAGAGGACCAAATCGATCGATCGTTTTCTTAAGTATCTTTTGTTTAGAATATATCATCCAAAGAAAGTGTTTTATGGATTTCTTGGTATCTTCTGTAGGTTCGCTCGGACTTTAGGGGTAGCCAAAAGTCTATATAGGCTGAGTAAACCGCTTCCTCGTGGAGAAGTCAAGCAAGTTGGCACACAACTTCAAAAAGAGATACTCCAGTAGTAGCGAGGTTGGCAGTCATCTTCGGGCCCAAAATTTATAAACGGCTCTCAAGCCTCGTAGCTAGGTGAAGAGCCTGCCCCTTTAGGATTGTTGGGGGAACCACCGAGCCCTCTTCCATTTCAGCCCATTGCATTTTCCTTGTAACATACACGGAAGCAGATATGTCGTTCTAAGGGGAAGGTGCAGCCTGCCCCTTTCGGACAAAGTCGTTTGCCCTAGGTTTCTCGTCCGTATAAGCACATTTTGTTTCCAAAACTACCTTATCATGGCACTTTTGTCGCTCGCAGCACCTCCGTTTTTGGATAGTGGGCGTCGGATATCTCTCTTACGCCGACTTTCTGCCAGCACTTTGGTACTCTTGTGAAGGGCTGTTGCACCGGTAGTAGCTGGTTAATTTGCCGTATGCGGGGTCTTAAGTCTATATTTGGAGGCAAAATAGTTGATAAAAATGGATAATAACACTGCTTGCTTGATGTTTGGAGGCAGCAAAAAGGAAGACGTTGAAGAGTTTCTTTACACGTTGGTCAACGTTGCAATGCGTGAAGAGACCATAAGGAAAAGGCCACCAGCCTTTTTGCCTACCTTTCCGGTGGTTGTAAAGGCAAAATATAAGGCAAACTTTATCGAGGGTGGTCGCTCAACGACAACGGTCATAACTTCGATGAGGTCTGCAAGTGGCTTATTAATGATTATGACAAGGAGGTACAGCCAAATGAGATGATTCGTATTGCTATCGAAGCTCGTCTAGACTTTCGCGATTTGCTGAGTTCGGTGATTTCCATTTGTGGCTTGTACGACAAAGCAGGTTTTTATTATCAAGCGAAGTATGGGATGCTGCGCAAAGCAGCGATGGAGGATAAACGCCTTTCGGATTTCCTCCTTATAAAAGGCCCTCTAACTTTTGGTGAGTTAAAAGGTACCATGGTTCAGTTTGTGAAAACTTCTGAGACCAATCAAGCACTGGGTCAATGGAGAAAGGCGTACCTATGCATGGAGTATTCGTCAATCCGAACAAGAACTGTCCGAGGCCAGCGACTAGCTCGGCAGCCCCAGAAGCTGTTCGAGGCGATGTGAAAGATATGGAGCAAAGGCTGGAGACTCGCTTTGATAATCGTTTGGAAATGATAACGTCACAGTTGGAGAGCTTGACCCTAGCCATAAAGAAGAACCAAACTGGAAGTACTAGGGCACCCGAAGTTTTCTCTTACTGTCATAAGCCGGGACATTTCGCTAATATATGCCCAGATAATCCACACAGAGATACTCGGTGTGGACTCTGTGGTCGATATGGTCACCATGAGAGCAACTGTTGGTCAAAATATGGACGTCGAGCAATTATCCAAAGGGCACGAAGTGAGTCAGGTCCGGAGCTGAAACTAATACAAAAAAGTCGGAGCAGAACGAGGGAAATGCGGGAAAAGTCCCGATTGCGGAAGAATCTAGCCAGGTAAACACGACAAAAAGGGATGCAGAAGGCAACGTTTTGGCAAAGAAACAAAGATTGGGAGAGATATTTTGGAGCACATCCACGCCGCTGTAGCACCACGCACGAAGAGGTTCCATCCAATTATTCCAGGGATGGAGGCCGTAAAATCCAGAAAAACGAGAAAGCAAAGAATATGTAAGGGTATCTCAAAGGATGTACTAGGTTACGTAAGAAATACAACTTAATGGCCGAGCTGGCGGCGGCTCCAACCGGGATGAAGTTTGGACAGCTACCGAGAGGAGATGCGGATGATGCCCGGAAAGAACTGAAGAAAATTATTAAGACCACAGGCAGCAAGAGGGCTATGCCTAATTCAGCCTCCACCACAGAGGCGTCTCAAACTGTTACCGATAAAGGTTGTAGGAACCAGAGTCCAGGCGTTATTTGATTCAGGGGCTGTTCCTTATTTAATCTCGGAGAGTTTGGTGAGTCACCTTGGCCTTAGCGCTATTCCTACAACGAAGAAGATAACGGTCGCTGATGGAACCATCTCTCAATGTACGGGCACGGTTGAACAGGTCGCAGTGTTCTTCGCGGACCTAAAAGTGAATTTAGATTCCTTTATCATGTCTGACCTCCCATTTTATTTGATCATTGGCTGCCCAACGATGGAAGAATTGGAAACTTGCATCGATCTAGACAATCAAAGCGTGTCAATTCGGGTCGATGGAACGGAAGCTCGGATGCCCCTCGACTACGATGGGAGTGGTGGTTTGGGAAATTCAAGTGGAAAGAACAGCGAAGATTTTCACCGCCAGCTATGGAAAGGAGGATTCGGGGAGTGAGGATCAAAATGCCCGCTTGAATAACTAGGAGGAAGGTATCCTGAATTTAGCTTGGGACAATTCAGACTCTAGCTTTGAAACAATGACGACATGGGCTACGGGACGACACAAAACCGGAGTGCGTCACGCTTCGCACGCAAGAAGAGTTTGAAAATAAGGGAAAAAGTATAAGAGATGAGTGCTTGAAAGAAGAAATCAGGCTCATAGGAGCGGGGAAAGGCAGAATATGCGAGCAAAACCCAGCAGGAAAAGAGAAGAGAGTGGAAGAAATTGAAAAAAATAGTTCGTCACCTCCCTCCTTCAGCAGCCAAGCAATTTTCTGAGACACTTGTATCATCAGGGGTAGTCGCGTGGGAGGTTTCAGACTTGCGGCAAGCAGATGTGCCTGTGAAGCACACGTTTGAGCTGGAAGACCTGAAACCAATGTACCATAAACCGCGTCGCCAACCACCAAAGTGGGATCAGGTGAAAACGTCAACGAGATGCTAAGAAATGGTACAATAGCCCCAGTTCCTCTTTATGGTCTTTCCCAGTTGTCATCGCGACAAGAAGGACGGAAGACCAAGATTCTGCGTCGATTACAGGTTGTAGAACGGGTAAATGGTATCTGATCGGTTCCCAATTCCAAACATGGAGGAAAATCTCGAGGACGCTAAAGATGGGAAATATTTTACAACGATCGACCTTTACACTGGATACTGGCAAATTCCCTTGGAGGAAAAATGCAAAGAAATGACGACCTTAACGTGTAAAATAGGAACTTACAGATTCAAAGTGATGCCTTTGGTCTCATGAACGCACCGGCAACCTTTCAAAGAATGATGAACGGCGTCTTGAAGGGACTTCCCTTTACAAGGTTGTACGTCGACGATGTGGTGACCTTTTCAAAAACACTAGAGAAACACGTGACTCATATCAAAGAAGTGGTTCGAAGGATATTTAATTACAGTCTGAAGATTAAGCTGAGCAAGTTTCTCATTACACAGACTTCTGTAAAACTACTGGGCAATATAGTAGACAGAGAGGGGATAAAAGTGGACCCGAACAAGGTCTCGAAAATCAGGCTGGCACCCCAGCCAACTCCCAAGACAGGAATGAGGAGTTTCCTTAGCCTTGCCTCATACTACAGGAGTTTCATTAAGATTTCGCCCAAATAGCGGCCCCTCTTCATTCTGGAACGTCAAAAAAATGGAAAATTCAGGTGGAACCAAGACATGAAAAAGGCCTTTGAGGATCTTAAGGAAAAGCTTTGCGCCCCGTCGTTTCTCATTTATCCTGATTTCAAGGTTTCTTTTATAGTAGAAGCAGATGTTTCAGACCATGCTGTTGGGGCCGTTTTGTGCCAAAAGGATGAAAGAGGTAGATTACGCCCAGTCCAGTTTGCAAGCAGAACTTTGAACGAAGCGGAGGGAAGATATTCTGTGTGCGAAAAAGAGGCGTTGGCGGTTGTTTTGCATTGAAGAAGTTTAGGGTATATCTTTTGTCGCTCGAAAAGTTTACTTAAGTGACTGACCACTAGGTGCTCAAGAAAGCATTTCAAAGAAGGACGTGCAAACCGGTTGGGCAGGTTGCTTGGACTTTTCGCGGAGTACAGATTTGAGGTTTCATATCGACCTGGTCGTGAGAAATAACCGGCCGACTTTCTTTCTCGTTTGGGAGAAGACCGAAAAACGGTAAAAAGCCTTGATGAAGATGTCTTAGGTACAAGTTAAGTACAGAAAACAGAGATAAATCGCTATGAGGCCTAACTGACGGCCCTAATTTAATTTCTTACCTCTCTGGAAATAAGAAAAGTAGACCCAAAATATAAGGAATGGGTTCGGAGGAACCAAAAGGTATTTTTTTTGGGAAGGGATATTGTTCCGACGGAACAAATCAGGACTCCCGCTATGCCACGCTAGAGGAGCGCAGTAAAGTTCTAAGGACCTTCCACGATGGAATCGGTCACTGGGACCTGAATACGACGAAGCAGTTCATTACGGACAGATTTTGGTGGCCTGGCCTCCATAAGGACCCCTTCGAATTTGTGAAGAGTTGTGACGGTGCCAAAAGTTCACGGCCATCCGAAAGTAAAATCGACGCTGAAATTTCCAATCTCCGCTCTGTTCGAGAGTTTCTCCGTTGACTTTGCGGGGCCTTTTCGAGAAACTTCCAATGGAAATAAATACATCCGAATTGGAGTGGAACACGTTACTGGCTGGCCTATAGCACTACCAGTCAAGGATGCCACCGCGGACGTAGTTCTGAAATTTGTACGGGAACAAATTATAGAACCTTTTGGCCTCCCGAAAAGGATTATTTCAGATAACGCCCTCTGCTTTACACAACATTAGTGGCCAGGTTCGTGGAAAAACGAGGAATTCATTGGAAAACGTTCTTGCTTACGATCTTATGTGTATCGGCCGAGCAGAAATAATGGTCGGAACGACGAAAAGAGCGATGTAGAAGACCATATGGCGTAGCAGCATGGAATGGAGAAGCAATTCGGAAGGTACTTAATGGATATAGAAGGAGGACAAGAGTAGAGGGACTTTCTACTTTTGAGTTAATGTACGGAAAAGTCCAAGAATGATCAAAGAAGATGCGCTCCTCAAGAAAATGATTAATTGAGGATGCAAGAGAAGTAGAATTGCTATCTGCCTGAATTGGAAAGCGGAGCTTGCCCATGAAATCGGGAGCAAGTCGGTCGGATGCGCAAGCTCGGACATTATATTCGGTTCTAAAGTTCTCTTTATCCACGGAAGGCGTTGCAACAGGCAGTCAGGTGGCCATCATTCGAAGCGAAATACTCCAGTCCATGTTAGTTACTAAAGCCAGATACCCGCACTACGAACTCCGCTCGAGCTCAGAAAAGAAATCTAGGAGGCCCATCATGCTCTTCGTCTCATCCAGTACCACGAGAGGCAGGAAGAAGTCTTTATAATTGCACCGAATGTGTACCAGGAACATTTTACTTCATAATTATAGGATGATTCTGATCGGAGGAAAGAGAACTCGGGAATGGATCACTATATTCTCGCGAGAATACTCGGAGATACATGTGATTATTCATTTTATATAACATTTGTTTATGTTTCCGTACGCTGAATGGTTCATACCTTTCGGAAGAAGAATAAGATCTACTGTTGCGGGTATTTTCTTCATTCCAAAATGAGCGGTTCTTGGAGTTTGGTCCTGAATTCGTACAGAACATGTAATAGTACTCAATCGGAAGATATGAGATCTTTACAGAAGATAACCTATCTTTCTCGCACCTAAACGTTATACGAAGCGTGTATTCGTTTCTGAAAGAGAATCCTGAGATATCAAGCAGAGGCTATGAATTGGCGGCGGACACAGAATATGGATTAGTTCCATATCCTCTATGGGAACCTTATGTTTTCCCGCCACAAAATGGGAACGTTGAGGGTGGCGAAGATCCTCCTGAGGCAGTGATGATGACACGAGGAGGACCTTCGGGAGACAACAACCCGCCAGAAGATGTTCGGTCGTCCCCGAGAGGACCTCGGGCAAGTCCCAGTACACCAGGAACTGGTCGGGACTATTCATCGAGACAACCCGCCACACCTTCTTCTCTACCTCTCCTTCACAATGATACACGGCATAAGGTCGGTAGAAGGAGGTTTTTGGGTTGCGCAATATCGCCGAGGACGCGAACGATGCGCAGGTCATTTCTTATTTCATGGTAAGCATCTGTTAATGTTTCTGGGCGCTAAATGGACCGCACTTATCTTACTAAGATTCATTCTTGATGATGTTTGTCTTATTTTCTCATCGGCATCCATTCCTCCGGCATCTTCCAGAAGAGTTTGCATATCATATATATTTTTCACTCTTGGGAGATTCGGAAGAGTCACGGAAGGAGAATGTATTCAACTCCATCTCGCTGTTATCAAACCAATATATGAAGCTTTGCTACAAAGTGAGGTACCAGTGGTGGTGCAAATGTACTTTTGGAGCATTATATTAGTAATTAGTTGCATCCGTACCCGTTTGAAAGACCGTACATTTTATCAATAGGACAGCGAACACTAACGGAAGCAGAAGAAGAACAATGACTAGCCTGGATGTTCTCCTTTAGAAAGGGGGCGTGTAGCACAGGAAATGGTCCTCCCTCTACCTCGCGACGTACTGCTGATTAAAGAATATCTCATCAAATCACTGCACAGAGTTAAATGGCTGACGTCAAGCACAAAATATATGTGATTCTTCTGTTGTTGTGCCTAACCACGGTCTTGGTTTTTTCTATCTTGGTCTATATAACCTTGAACTAATCTTCTCTATGAGAAAAAATATCATCGAGTTCGTCCAACCATTCAACCATCGCCCATCTCGGTCTAGCTACAAGAGTGTATCACGCCATTAACTTGCCTCTGGTGCTCAGTTGAAATCTGCACCATAGTTCACAGAAAATTCGACGCGGAGTACATTGCAGCACGAAAACACCATTCTTCCATGAAAATGGACACAAAGGCTACTGCAGGAGCTCGACTACAGCCCATGAACATCCATTCTACACGGTATAGACAGCCATACAGCCATTAGCATGAATCAAACTCTTTCGGCAACCAAGCACTCCAATTACATCGATGAGAAGTACAACCACATGCTGCTAGCTATGGAAACGGTACTATCAAAATCATACATACTTCATCCGCCATGCTGCAAGCTGACCTACTCACGTAACCGCTCTCGCGAGATATCTTCCAAAGACACTGCGCAAAGCTCAGGTTAACGCTTCTAACCCAGTGCGTAGTGCACGACTGTAGAGGCATCATAACCTCAATCTTTTACTCATTGGCTTGGACGAGCATAGAGACAGTATAGCACGTTACAATGTTAAAAGGGAACAAATGTGGGGTGATTTTAAAATATTTGAAAATATGGTCGATTGTGGCGCCGAATATCGTACAGGGTGACCAGTAGTACCTCTTAATTCTCCCCTGAGAAAGACGCCTCATGGCCAGCCAGCGACACGCTGCGATGGACATTACGGCCGCGGCAGCGTGCCTCTGAGTAAGCATTGCTCGGACCTTGCATAGGCCTCCATCGCCTACCGGCCACGTTCCGTTGCATCGTAATGTCAGTGATGGTCTATAAACACCCTCTCACCGTTGTCGAGTATCGTGGTGGCAAATATTTATGGGTTGTCAATGTTGCACAGAAGCGGCCGGAGGGTATAATAAATTAATCAAGGATGCGGGTGGCGGGTGGAAACCTGTCGCGCCTGCATTACTTGGGGACTAAACGCAAAACGGGTAACGAAGTCGCGGAGCTCCTTTTGAGGGGAGTAATAGCGACGGAGAGCACCTTGCTGTCGTCGCCCAAGGCGTCATAGATATCAATCCCGACGGGGAGAGGAGGATATCGTTTTGGTCGCAGTAAGTGCCACAATGACGATGTTACTCGCGCTCTGTGAGTGTCGAGGCAGCGCATGCGGCAACGTACTTGGCGAGATGTATCGGCGTGCGAAGGGGTGAGCAACAGTAAGTTGATGAAGTAAAGATTAGTATAGTGCACGGACAGTACAGTACAGTTTGTCGTGTAACTCGACAAAGTCTAGCTTACAATTTCAGCTTGGCATTCTCTCATATTTGAAGAACCTTACGGCGTTTGCACTGACGCACCCTCCATTTCAAAGAAGATTCTAATGGCACCGAATTTTGCACGGTGCTGCAGGATAGGTTCAATGTACTGTGAAAGTGTTTTTTTGGGGTTTTGTTCTTTTTTTGTTCTTTTTCTCTCTAATTTATTCAATAGTTTCAGTGTTTCTACGCTAGTTCAATGTTTTTGGGGCTGTAATCAATTCAAAGCAGAGATGATATTCAGGATTTCTCGTTGTTCCCGTACGCCAGATTCCTCCGTTGTTTTCGACTGGAAAGATGTAGGCGCAGGTCAACTTCCGAGCTTACAAGAGTGCCACACTCACACTGGAGGCGGTTGGTCCAGACAGAGGGATCGGAGGGGTTGGTGTGACAAATTACAGCGTTGAGGTGCTTGGGACCGGCTTTGTGGGCCTCAAACTGGTATTTGCTCGGCGTTCGGAAGTTACACACCTTGCAGTGGTGGCTCGCTACCTTCTTCTTTCTTCTGGCGTTCTTTCTCTCCTTGTCCTGGCTAACCTTGAGTGCCGTTAAACAGGGGCGACCGACGTTGACCGTGGATGGTCCGGCAGTGGGATTTGGGGCTCGCGGCTTGTGGGCAATTTGTCGTGCCACTGGGAGTTTACCTTCCTCCTTCTACTAGCGACTGCCCTTTTCTGTCGATGCGCGGAAGCCGCTCCAGTACAAAGATGTCCGTTGGTGTTGCTTTCTAGGAACAGTTGGGAGTGTTCCCGTCCTACCTTTCGGACTTTACCACTGCCGACTAACCCTGGATTCACCTACGAATTCTACCTCCTTTTCGATGTCCTCTTCGCTACCCTCTTCCGCCTCGTCGTCTATGAACCTGCTTCTCGGATAAACAGACTCTCCCGACGTTTGGGAGTCTGTTTCCAACCGGATGCCCCTAACCTCGGGCTTGTTCTACCCCTTTTCGATGAAGGAGTCGATAATTTTTTCAATTTCCTCCGACGACCCGCGGGTTTAGCGAGGTCGGTTCTCCTGCGGAGGAGCTGTTAGGGTGGGTGTGTCGACGAGCGGAGCCGTCGGAGTTGCCTTCCTGCATTAACCCACTACTTCCCACCTCTTTACGTCTTTCCCACCTCTTTACGTCTTTCCCACCTCTTTTACCTTACCACCCTTTATGCCACTATGGCGAAGTTTCCCCAGCAGTTCCTTGCTTACCTGTGCAAACGAAGTGCTCCGCCCTCCGTAGCGAGGAAGTTTAAGTAGACTAAACTCTCAGATATCGCCGAAACGACGCCCTTGATACACACGAGCGACGCCGCCCGACGAGGGACACTGAGCGGGTTTTGAGGGCCTGCTAGTAGTGCACAGAGGGAGAGGAAAGGGGGGGCAGGTTGGGTTGGTTGCTTTCTCAGTTGCTGGATTTTTTGTTGTTGGTGCTTGTTGGTGTGGAGGGTCTGCCCGACCGCCAGAACGAGGGTTTATATAGACAGCGAAAATTTTCAATTCTTCGCTAGACAGTACTAAATCATAAAATTGCAATATAAATCAACTCCTACAGTACTAAAATCCCCTATTTTGTCTATTCAGGTGACTAGGACGAAGTGATATTTTGCTGGAAGGGGAGTTTGGTCTTCTGGTGGTTACGGACGGTTCCATCGAACGGACAGTTCCACCGTCCGTAACGTTCCAATTTGTTACGGAAGGTTCCAACCGTCCGTAACGTTCCATTTTTCCGTTATCCCTTTCCATCAGATTCTATCCAACGGGAACCCGTATGGTACTACGGGTGTCAGCTTCAGCATCCGACTTGTTCGGGATAAGACGGTGCTGAAGCGTTGCAACCGTTGACTACCGCGCCGCATGCTCCCACGGGGTCTGGTACTGTCCTGCATTCCATAACTCCAGCCTGTCCTTCATTTTCTCAGAGACGGAATACAGGAGCCTTTCCGTGGGGCAGGACTCGAGATACGAAACGTTCGTTAGCATGACCTTCGGGAAAAGGAATAGTTTCAGGAATGCTTGCGTGGCAAGGGGGTCTGCGGAATGACGAGCTTGAGCCGCGTCATTCATAGCCACAGCGTAAGCCTCGGACAGGCACCCTCGGAACTTTGCGGGGATATGCGCCATGTGTCGTGAACAGTTGGTCAGCCGTGGGCAACGGTTGCGTAGGTTTTCCGACGAGGTGCGTGCTTGTGATGTGGTCGCCTCTGGCACAAGTTCATCTGATACCAGGACTGATTCAGGCGCGGTGTCCATCATGGCGTCTTGGAGCTAAGTAACATGTAGAGGGACGTAGTGCTTCCACGTTGTGTCAACTGAGCATTGGGGGCAATTTGAATATGAGGATTCAAAGAAGCCGCTAGTCTTTCGACTAGGTGCCTTGAGCCTACATACCGGTCACGACAGCTGCAACACCAGTAGCCTACTTACGCAAGATACTTTTGGAGGCGACTGCGTTCATGCGTCTTCGGCTGCCCTGACTTGGATTCCCTGTGGTGTACGTTCCGGAGGTGGGCAAGGAGGTGAGCGATTGTTCCAATGTTTGTCTCCTCTTGCGAGCACAGCGGGCGATACCCAGGGCGAGGTGGGGCGTTATCGAGATGGGGCCACCCATTGGGCGCGTGGAAAACCATTTCCCATTTTTCCGTTCCACTGGATGTGAGGCCGCCGCGTTGGAGGTGACTGCGGTGGGTGTTGTGCATCGGGACGTCTGCCATGATTTTGGCACGTGTTACAGGGCGTATTTATAGTGAAAAATTTCCACTCTGAGTAGTGATGGCGGGGAATTATTGGTCATAGAATTTTAAGTACATAAATTTTTTTAAATTCCCTGTAATTGAATTCTTCCAAAATATCATTTTTTTCCCGCGTATGGATTAGCTGAGACCCATTTGGAGTTGCAGGTCTGCATTTCATATTAAATACATGTACCGATGGTCGAAACAATGTACAAATCATTGCTGTCGACCGCCGCATCTTCCATGCATAAGAATAACCCAAAAATTTCCCATTTGCTGTCGAATGCTAGCACCAACACAGTCTACAAGAAATTCGATGGGATGCCAGCCAGCAGGTAAGCAGCGTTAGAAGTTACTACCAACGCCGAGTGTCGTTGTAGAGGAATGCCTACCTGTGCATATGAACTCATAAAGGAATTAATGACTTCCTGAGGTCATAAAAGAATTAATGATTACCAAATTATTACCTGAGGGCAATAGACTGCACTATATCACAATTATTACTATTACCAATCAATTACCTGTCCACTATAGAGTACAGCCCTATGACATGGAGAAATAATGACTGTACTACTATACTTATTCTATTGAAAATAAATATTCACCTTAACATATCTCCAGAATTTCATGACCGGAAAGTAATTAATTACCTATGACTTGACCACCACTAGTGCCCATCATAATTTATGTTTGTACATTTATATAATATTGCCTAAAATAGCGCAGTTTTGAACATAGATCCAAGTAACCACAATGATCTTGGGCAGAGCCGTTTAAGACCAGAATATACAATATTTAGCAAAAACTGTCGAATTGCACGATTTTTTCTGCTCCAAATGAGTTCCCAGGACGCAAATGCGCAATCTGAGCCCGTAATACAAGCAAAAAACTCTTCAGTTTGCGAAAAAGTTCCAACGGCCCCTCTCCCAAAGCGAAACTCACCAGTTCAGACGACCGCTCATTTCGTACCGTATGATGGAACTTCCAACAACCTGATCTTTCTTTCGTGCAGCTTGAACGGGCTTACTCAAAAGACGAACCGCACAAGCGAAGTTTAAATGCCGGCTTTGTGCGAAACTAGGTGCTTTGGGACGAGGAACCACAAATGTCCGAAGCCACATGAACAGAAAACACAAGACAACTAACATCTCCGTGTTATTTGATAAAGGTAAGGCTGGTTCAGCTATTATATGAAGCCCGACAAACCCCACCATCAAGAAAATGTTCACTCAGAAGGTCAAAAAATCGGGTTTGGGTCAGAAGATATTTATTCGGTTATGCGCAGAATGGATTGGTCTCAATCAAAGACCGCTTTCTATTGTTGACGATTCGGGGTTTGACTCAATTTTTGATGACTTTGCTCCAAAGATCAACCACGTCAGCCGTGCGGCCGTTAGTCGTATTCTACAGAAACCCGAAGCTATTTTTGATAAGTTGAGTGCAGATACACTCGAAAAGGCTCCGATCTTAGCTGGAACTATAGATGCTTGTACAGCCGAAAGTAACGATTTCTATTATCTCTAAAAATATCGTTCATTGACACCGAATGGGATACCATACAAAAATGGTCTACACTAAGGTGTTTGGTCGCCATACTGGAAATTAATTTTCACCCTTCCTTCTTGAATCTACGAAAAATCTTAGGAATTGAAAAAAGTGGCTTTCATAGCCTCTTACAGCGCTGCTAATTCAAAAAACACGTCGAACTTACGTCGGAAGAGGAAGGTTTTGGCTAAAATTGAAGATTCTGTACTGCTGGAGTCGCGGCTCGAGAAAATCAGAGAGATTGAAAGTGGAGAGGAAACTCACGAGTTCGCCTCAATTTATGGGCAAGAAAGGGATGAAATTACGTTTAAGGCAACTGAATCTGGACCCGCTACCAATGAATCAGTATTCGAAGAAGTAGAAACTGGACTGGATGACAATGAAAGCAATGAGGACTTCAGCGAAGATTCATTCGATTATCAGCTCAATGTGATCTTGAATGCCACCTTGCTGCAGTTGCCTGAAAATTCTCCCTTGCAGATACTGCTCCTGAAAGATCCCCGACCAATCAGACAGAGTCAGCCTACACTTTCAGATCTTCTTGGAACTGAATTGCATGTGCATCTCATTCGCTTCAGATTTCGTCTCGTAAGGCATTTTCAGACAATGAAATTGACAAATTACTTCATGAAAGTGGGCCCGACTGTCAATGTTTTTAAGAAGTCTGCAGTTGCTGCACAGTACCTTATTTCCGAGCTTTCGTCCAAAAATGCGGGTATATATGCGGCCATTTTTGGATTTAGCACAAAATGGGGATCTACTACTTAAATTGTTGAGAGTTTTTTGTACTAGGAACCCTATTTTGGATCTTTAATCGAATAAATGTACGCTGAAAATGTTACGTTGAAAGGTGTCGGTCCAGCTGATAGACCTATGCTATGGAAAAGCTATCTCTGAAAGCTATTGTTGAGCTATTCAGGGCAGTCGAAGAAAAAACTTTTTGGCTCTAATGCAGGCCCGACAATGCATTTGAAGGACATTTGTTCGGCAGGAATTTTGAAAATTCTAAAAAAAAGAAGGAGCAAAATTTAATGGATTCTGTGGCAAGAAGATTGGTCATGATTTATCTGAATTAATCCTGAACCGTCGTAAGAAGAATAAATTCAGTGTCCAATGGCAGAGCATTGTGCTCATGTTGCAACTCTTCTGACTCCCAGATATTTCAAAATGAAGCACAAGGTTTTCTTGGGTGGAGTTGATGCTTACTCTCTTTCTGACACAGCTGCTGTGAAATTATCTCAAAAACGGCGAAAACTACTCACTATCACATTTCGTCAGGGTATGAAAAAGCATCCGAAATTCAAAGAGGTGTTTTATCAAGTTTCGATTCAGATGATGATGATGATGTGCAAATTGCAAATTGGGGATAGAGTTGATGCCTCCATATATTCTGAAATTAACACCGGCATAACTCGCTTCGCAACGTCATCGCTGGCCGTATCGCCCGTGCCGCCGGCCTGGATTGCCAGCTCGAGGTCCCACTCCTCGTGCCCGGCCCTGACCTGCGACCTGCCGAAATACTGGTTCACCCCTCAGCAGCTCTTGAAGGCACTGTATCCTGCATGATCGCCTTCGATGTCACTGTAGTCTCTCTAATCAAGGAAGATATAAGAACAAGAGCTAAGAGGGAAGTGGGTGGTGCTGCTGCAACTGCCCAACGCAACAAGGTGACGAGCCTGGAGGGACAACTGTCGCGTCGACTCCCCCGCCCTCCTATAACCCTGCATAGGGCCCCGATTTCGAATTTCAGCCACTGGCCTTGAATATTTGGGTTCTCTTTCCCTCGAAACCGCCCGCTTCATAAAGGGACTGTTGCCCCGCATTGCGGAAAATTCCACACGTCAATAGGAGCTATCCGTACATGGATTTTTAGGCGCAATAGTAGCAAAATCTGGTCGTCGAGTGCACAACCTATTCTGTCGCGCATGTCGCTGAACGTGGCCGACGTGGACCACCCGGTTAGCTCTTAGCTAGTAATATAGTCGGACCCTGCAGCGGACACCAGTTTTACTGATGCTGTAAAGCTACTTCCTCACCGGCCGCATTGATGGTTGTCTGAAAGTAAGTGCATTGGCCAGGGTCTGTTCAAAAAATTGAGGCGTTCCTGTATCTCTCGGTTCGAGAAATTGCTCTGAATATCGTATTGCACTGCTTCATGCACTGTACTGTACAGATGCCATAAAGTTACTGCAGTACAGTGCAACATGGAGTCATGTACATTACAGTGCATCACGTCTACGACCTCTGCTGCCCTATTTCGGCCTTCGTCACCGCCATGACTCGCTCTTTTATTCTTTTGAGACACACGTTACCCGCGTCGCGGGTCTGGATACTTGGCACGAGGTTCCGCTCCTCGTCACGGGCACTGAGCTCCGGCCCGCCGATATCCTTGTACAACCCTCCTCCGGAAGTCACAACGTTGCGCCCGTTGCGTGTGACATCACTGTCGTATCACCATTCAAGGCCGCAGTTCGCACCAAGGCGACTCAAGTTGCCAGTGGCGCTGCTGAACTGGCGGCCCGCGACAAGTTTACAACTCTGCAACGCAACCTCACCCGACACCTCCCCGCTCCCTCAACTGGCACATCTTCTGCGCCTTACACGCCGAACTTCACGTTTCGACCTCTGGCGTTTGATTCCCTGGGTGCCCCTTCCCCTGGTACAATTGCATTTATCGAGGAGTTAGTTCCGCTGATCGCGTCCAAGTGCCACTCGACAATTGGCGTTATCCGCCGCCGTATCTGCCAGCGACTTGGTTGAACCCTCTGGTCCTCCATTGCTCAGGCTATCCTGTCCCGAGCCCCGATGCGCATTGACTACGAGATACATCCGGTTAGGTCTTAGCCGTATAGTTAGGACGTAACAGTCCCCAGTATATACTGAATGCATTAATCTTCTTCTCAGTGAATGAATGTGTTGGAGACCGCTCTAGTGCGTCGCTAGGTACTGTACTATACAAATGTGGCCCAGGAGGGGCAAGCCGGGTACGGCTGAAGGGACCATCAAATAGAGTGACTACAGTACAGTTGTAGTTAACTGTAATGCAGTGTGACCGCCGCCGTGTTACTGTACGTGCCCTGGACGGGCGAAGTTGAGACCGCTGAGGGTTTAGACCGCTGAGGGTCAATAAAAGACGGCCACCGAGGTCCAACGGAGCAGTGTGCGCAAGGCACGACATCGATCGTTTTCAGACTGCATGTTGCACCTTCGTGCCAGCCCTTACACTGAAATTTTAAGCACTGTACAGTACTGTATAGCACAGTGCGGAACTATTCCGCTCGTCATGACTAGGGAATTAATTTCTTTGGGGAATTAATGACCTAGCTGGTCATACTTACCGTATGACTAGCTAGGTAATTAAAAATGAAGTCGCGATTATAGCTATGAACTCATAAATTACTTATGAGGTAAGAATTTCTGTTTTGGCCTGGGAGGGAATTAAATTACCTGCTAAAAAATAATTTTTCATTTATTGAGGGGGGAATTTTGGGGTATTTTGAATCCATGAAAATATGGTCAGTTGTTCCCTGAGGGATGTCGTGATGTGGGTAAAGGCTTACAATGGGAAGAAATAGAAGAAGAAGAAGACTTCGCCGAGCAGAAAACGGGGACTAGCGGCCTTCAAAAAGGCAAAATTTTACCCCAGCCAGGAGCGATGTTAAGGATTGACGGGAAGCCGTAAAAACGCTAGAAAACTGGCTGGAGGCAATTTATTAAGGCCCGTCATGGAATATTTTTTAAATTACCGGCCATCACTAGCTCTGAGGTCCTAAAAACAGTGCAACCTACTAAAAGGTTAAGTTTTGGGTGTTTTAATCAATAAAATTTGTGGTCAACTGTTCCTTGAGAGACGTCGTGATGTGGGTAAAAGCTTACAATGTAAAGAATTGGCGAGAAGACGTCAAAAAGATAGAAAACTGGCTGGAGGCCAGCCAACAGGCACACCGCATTAAACATCGCTGCCGCTGCGGCATGACCCTGTGTTAAGACTTGTTTAACCTTTGCGTAGGTCTCCCTTGCCCTCGTAGCGACGTTGCGTGCAACGTCGGCTACCAACGCGTGGGCGTCCGGATGCAATCCTCTGAGGGTAGAGATGAGGACGGGGACCAGCCTACTTCTGGCGGAAGACGCGACGAAGGACTAGTATCTTCTGTGTTTCGCCGTTCGTGTTGGGTTGAGCGAGGTAAGCGGGTTGAAAGTCCTTCCTCTCTTGTTCGAGTGTGCTAGGGGGCTGAAAACGGTGACATCGAAGAAGTATGTTCCGCCATTGTATCCTATTGCGCGAATATCAGGTCTGGTGCGGTGGAACCATTCTCGCAGCTCGATGACTAGATGTCGAGCAGCTTTCGCAAGATCGCTTGCCAATAAATTAACCTGACGGCCGTGTCTTCGCGTACTCTCGCCCCCGTACAATCAGTGCAACAGATGATCGCAGAAACAGTCGAGAGTTTCGGGGCAGTTCCGCTCGGGGCATGTTGTTTCTGGAGGCAAAAGCGGGACTTGGCAGTAGTATTGGAAAAATATCGAGAATTCTCTCGATTCAATGTTTGTCTTACGGCCCGGAGATCGGGTGCAGTAAACCCAATCTTTCGCGCCGGGGAGCCCTATAGAGGCACGGAAGGCCTGTCGTCTGTTGTCGCCAACATCTATATCTTCCTGCACCCGCTCGTGGATGGCGTCCGAAATTTTCTTCTGTAGTGTTGTTTTGTTTGAGCAGAGGGCAATGAAGGGGAGAATCGTGGACTGAAGGTAAGAGAGGGACCAAAATTGGTGCGCCTCCACAATATTTCGGTACGTTCTGAGATCCGTAATTTTCGCCGGAAGGAGGGCTGTACACAGCCTGTTGGACGCTGCACTGGAGGCGGGGAAGGCTGCAGGTGCAATTGACTTCGCCGAAATGAGCCCAATTCCCAGTGATGGCTTCTTGGCGGTAATCTGTTTCACAGACAACTGCAGTTATCGTAATATTTTGGGTTCGGGGACGCCCCCGGCCAGTGTGTCCACACATTTATCCATCATTGCATCAAACATTGCAGCGCCCTCCGCATTTCAAGCTGGTTGCACCACTCGTAACAGGTATCCAAGCTTACAGACCTGAAACAGTTGCGCAGTAGCTGGAACGCGATTTGTGTGTTTTTCAAGGCTGTAATAGTATCGAGGAACGGCTTCAAGGACTTCGCAGGACCTGTGAAGTGCTGCTAAAAGGAATGTTCAGCACCTACTTTGCGACTGGCCTTATTACAGTACTGTATGCTAATCCTAGGGACTGCCTGTCCTGTACGCCGGTATGCACTTCAGGCCCAATGTCCAATGCTGCCGTCCTGATACCAAGACTCCTGCCCGTTTACTAGGGTGACGCGTGTCGGTCCACTGGGACGTTTGTGAGAAGTACCGAAGTAGTTAAGGCGTTGTTCATTACTGTAGATGCTTATTCCCAATCTGTCCGCTACTAGTGTCTATCCGACCACGCACTGTCCTCATATGAGGCACAATTTGTCCTCATATGAGGACAATTTCCGTTACATTTTGGAAAGGAAAATGTTTTAGAAGCCCGAAATTTTTACTGGAAAAAAGGTTTTTTATGTTTAGATACAGTACAGTAATTTTTACTGTACATGCGCCCTCGTTTCTGAAACCCCCACGATAATACGAACTATTTTACCTTCCAAAATGAAGTCGTTTTCACAACTTCTTGCGAAGAGCGGAAGCTGGTGAGGGAAAATTGGTCTAGCCTTCACCGAGGTCAACAATCTTGAAAAGTTTGTTTTGATCGGCCATCTACACTCATGAACTAATGCGGAGGGACAAGAAATGCGCTGAGGTAAAAAAATTTTGTATTGAAAAAGAAGTGCTGAAAGTAGTCCTCATATGAGGACAACGGTCCAATAGACACTAGGTAGACTGGGTCCTTTATAAATAGTGCTAGAATAGGTCTAGACTATAGCTGCTGTATGGCAGATGCACTAAAGGATAGACGAAATTATTACACTAAAGAGAGGTGTTGCACTAAAAAGAGAAGCTAGCTAAATAATCGCACTAACATTGCACTAACTGTTGCCCTTGTCTGTGGTCTGAATACTGCGCCAAAGTTATTGCAATGTATTTACTAAGGTTTACGTCTCAAACGCGGCCAAGCTGCTAAGCCCGAACTCTGTAAGCTCGCATCTACTCCCTTAATCCTTAATTTAACATGTGGCCTCACTTCAAGAAATGACATTACAGTACTTTCCAAATAATTAGTTACCCAAAATTTTCCCCTTCAGGCCCTTGCTTTTCAAAACTGTAATTGTCACCGGTATATACGCCGATCTTGAGCATTTGACGGTTCAAACAAGTTGAGCTCGCCAGCGGAGCTTACGGGACCCCTGGTAGTTTCCGATCGGCAACGGAGAGGGTTCGAGACTAGTACCACAATTCCGGCGGATCCCCTCGGAAAAGGGGTAACAGGGCGGCGCCGGGCGTCAAAATGGGTGGGGATGTACTAAATAGAAGTGTGGAAGAAATTGTGGGGGTTGTAGTTACGGTGCAGGGGAAGCTTCGGAATGCATCATTCACAGGGCACGCGCGGGAACTGGAGTCCACTTGGATGTCGCGCTTGACGCGCTGAGCGCGCGCGTAGAGGAGCGCGCGCGAGCATCGAGGGACCCATGGAGCGGACGCGTTGTCGTGCAAAGCGGACGCGTTGTCGTGCAAAGCGGACGCGTTGTCGCAGGGGAAGGTCTGAAAAGATTCGACTCTACAACTAATTCAACATGTGTTTACTCATGATGTCTCTGAAGTGTACTGTAAAAATGACTGACAGACTATTTAGTTGAGGTATAAGTGGAGCCGAGAGATGATGGTCATCGCCACAGATGACCACAGAGCACAAGTGATGCGCTCGTAGATGCGTGTGCGAGTAGTAGCCGCAGTGGTATGAAATCGGGCCGCAATGCGTGGTATTTACTCTTCAATTGAAGGGTTTTAATGCAAAGACACGGTGTAGCAGCCCTCATTTCCAATGCGGCCTTCTTGATGGCTGGTCTGAAGGTAGCTTCTTAGATAGCGTTGATCTTTCCCCATTATTGTGTCGGTATACCTTTTTTGAGTCGATTGTATTTGTCTGGAAACCCATGGAATAGCTCAAAGATATCTTCCGAGAACAAACACCCAAACCTTTTCCCATTAAGCAGAATGTTTCGATAACGGCGCATTAAGTGAATCAATAGCGACGAGTTGGAAACGCAAACATGTGTCGCGAGAGATTTCCGAGGGAGGTACGAGGCGGCGGGAGAGCTTTGGGTCGAGGTCCTGGACCTTACGTCGGTGGGCTTGAGCAGCTGGACCCGCAGCGGATTTCGTCGCTGCTGTGACGGGGGACGAAGAATTATGGGGAGCAAGAGGTGAATTCACCGGCAATGGGCCGCTCCCGGGGTCCAACGAGAGGAAGAGGGAGATGGCAACGGAGATCTGCGGTCGAGGATTGGGCGCTAAGGAGGATACGCAAGTCTCTAACACAGGGAAAGGAAATATTCAGGTCTTTGCTCGTGTCCTCAACGTTTAGAGCGGGGAGGAAAGGGTGAGGGTTTTTTTGGAATTGTGCAGTTTAGCGGCAAGGTCGTCCAGATGGTTTTCTTTTCCATAGGACGCTGCCTTTACTTTTAGTTATCAATCCTAACAGTCAAAGGGCAGATTGGCCCCGACAGGTCAGCTGGAGGCGTGCACCTCCAACACAGAGTCGCTATGTGAGTGCCAAGTACCCATTAATATCAAAATGGTACATATGAACAATCAGAATGAAAAGTCAGGTCGGCAGTCGCCACTCGTCGCGAGCAACGCAACTACCTCCCTCAAAACGTCCAGTTATTGGGGATTCTAAGCTTCGCGCGTAGCTCTACACAGTGCATCGCGCAACGTTTGCATCCCTGTCGCTGCTGTTCAACGGAGCAAAGGTGGATGCTTTCTAACCTCGCGTAGCTAGCTGTGCGCTATACTGCCCCATGATTTTTCTGTTGAGAAGATCGTCCTGACAAAAAACTCACTCAGGAAAACACTACGCATACGCTTCCTCCTTAAGACTTTTCTTCTGAGCAGATTTTAGGTGCTCAAATAACATATTAGGGAGATCTTCAGAGACCTGCTGTAGGGGATCCCAGTTCTGTCAATCTTGTCAGGAAGTCCATACCACTCAACTTGAACTTCCCCCTGACCGTTTTTATAGCGATTGTCACACAGATCTTGTGCATCCTGATAAACCGTCTCAGTGTACCACTGAGCTCTGAGAAGCTCGGGGGTCACCTCTGCTCTATTCATGTCAGCGCGGTAAAGTAGCAGTCGGCGGGCATTCAAGGTCTAGCGTTTTCGGTCAACTGAGGTTCTTTCTCTCGAATATCAGGAACGATTTGACTGCGACAACACGAAGCGGACCAGTCCAAAAAAAATTCAACATGTTTCCTTTGTTTTGGGCCCTTCATACCAGCACAAAGTCTCCAACCTGGAAATTAACAGGCAGGATATTATTCTTTCGATTTTGTGCCTCAACATGTCGCTTTTTTGTTGCGATTATGCCCATGAATCAACCAACAGTTCAACCATCGATTACATTTTTTGCGCTCAACACCCCACATTTGGTAGCATCGCATATTCGTTTGTCAGTACTGCGAGTTCTTCCAATCCGACATTAAGTTAAAATCTCTATTAAATTTGACGTTCTGCCCGATTGCAAGCAGAGACTAACATTTTGTTTACTCTGATTCTTTTTTGAATAACGCTGAGTGCCGAAAAACAAGACTTCCAGGGACCGCCCCCGTCGCCAGACGAGTACAACGCAGAAGGCTTACAATCGTTCTTCGCCGAAATTTGCCAGGAGCTGACAACGTTCGAGTTTGAAGTGGAGCCAAGAACACCTTCCAGAATCGTGGTGGAGGAACCAAGGACACCAAGATCCTCCCTTTTCTGCCTTCCCGTGAGTGCATCGCTACCCGCTCTACCGCCGATACCGAGAAGGCCCGCCGTCCCTCGTTCCAAGCCTCAGAAGCCTAAGAAATACCTACCTATTCTTCCTGACGCGTCTTCCATCGTCATCCAGAGAACCGCCAACCACCGCATTCGTAAGAGGACCAGAAGGCCTCGCCTTGCTGTGTTCACCCTCCCGCTGTGGCTACCTTACGAACTCGCTTTCCCCAGTTCCTTGTAGTAGGACTTGTAAGTCTGTATCGCCGCCAGGTTCTAGACAGGAAAAAAACCGTTCTGTAAATCATCGGGAGGAGGGCTACTACAGCACACCCGACATGACTGACCTCAAACCCTTACGTCAGAGAAAATCAACTTTCCCAAGTTATCGACTGGGATTCGAACTCGAGACCTCTCTGGTCTTTCGCTGTTCTAGCCAACTCACCACAGTGCATACCGACTCTTAGTGGCCAATTTGAAAAAATTCTATTTAAAGAAAAAACCCAAAACTACACGTGAGACCACAGTTCGCACCAAGGCGACCCAGGTTGCCGGAGGCGCTGCTGAACTGGCGGCCCGCGATAAGGTCACAACCCTGGAACTCAACATCGCCCGGCGCCTCCCCGCTCCCTCAACTGGTCCATCTTCTGCGCCTTACACGCCGAACTTCACGTTTCGACCTCTGGCGTTTGATTCCCTAGGTGCCCCTTCCCCTGGAACTATTGCATTTATCGAGGAGTTAGTTCCGCTGATCGCGTCCAAGTGTCACTCGACAGTTGGCGTTATCCGCCGCCGTATCTACCAGCGACTGAGTTGCACCCTCTGGTCATCCATCGCTGAAGCTATCCTGTCGCGAGCCCCGATGCGCATGGACGACGAAACACACCCGGTTAGATCTTAACCGTATAGTTAGGACGTGCGCAGTCCCAGTAGATACTGAACGCATTAAACTTCTTTCTTTCTTTCTAGACTCTTTCGACCATTAGGAACAGACAATGGAAACTTCGGGCATTACTGTAGAGTCTCTGGCACAAGCTGTAAGCGAACTTCAACGCCAGCTGTCAGAGGCTCATAACCAGATCTCCGCACAACAGAACAAGCTCAATAACGCTGCTCGCAAGGTGGGAGCTCTCGAGAATGAGCTTCTCTCGTCAGGATCAATGCTGGTAGCTCAAATGGTCAAAACGAAACCAAGGACGCCCCTAAGAAGAATAAGCCGGGATCATTCAGCGGAAAAGGGTCCGTCGGGAGCTGGTGCGTGCAGATGCAGAATTATCTTGGTGAAAGATGGGCAAGCTACCATGAACATTGCACTAAGCTATCTCTCTGGAAATGCCCATGAGTGGTGGATGGTCCATTCCAAGAGCGCCGCGGGGCAGGAGATTCAAACATGGAAGGAACTGAAGACTGCCCTTCTCAATCGCTTCGAGACGTTAAACAAGGAAAAAATCGCCCGAGACAAGCTGGCTCGCTGGAAACAAGTTAAAGACGTTACTGCGTTCAATGAAGATTTTAACAAAATATTGTTGGATATACCAGACATAGGAGTCAAAGATCAGATTGATCGCTATTCACGCGGCCTGAAACCGTACATTTGGAAAGCCTTATGCACGAAAGAATACTCTAAGCTTTCTGATTTAATGGCAGATGCGGAAAGAATCGAAGCTGCTTACAGGCGTTCAGGGCCGTTAGGTAACAACAAATCGAGTACAAAATCGCTGAACGGAAGTTCAAGTACTGGAAATAGTGCTCCTGTGCCCATGGAAATTGGGAACGTGGAAATGAAACCGGGTATACAGTCCTCAAATGTTAACTTACCGAAATTGGATCAAGCAGAACGTGAGAGATGCATACGTGAAGGCCTCTGCTTG
Source organism: Kappaphycus alvarezii (assembly GCA_002205965.3). Taxonomy (NCBI): domain Eukaryota; phylum Rhodophyta; class Florideophyceae; order Gigartinales; family Solieriaceae; genus Kappaphycus; species Kappaphycus alvarezii. The sequence continues at coordinate 200,515 of NADL03000510.1, read as the reverse complement.
AGATGCAGACAGAGAGGGCACATTGCAAAAAACTGCCCAAAAGCCCGAAGGAACTGACTGAAGGTCCTCAATCAGTTCTGGATGACAGAAATCTTATTGTTTCAACAATAAGATCCCAGGAAGCATTTAGGGGAACACCAACCCCAACTTTCCAACGAAATCATAGAGGACTTCTTATTGTTAAAGGAGTCATTTCCAATGGACCAGCAAAAATTCTCATCGACCCAGGTGGTGAGATCAATTTCCTCAGTGAATTGTTCTGCGATTACCATAAGATTAAAACAAGAGAATCAGCAGAGCTTGCCGAAATGGCGAACGGTGCTAACCAGAAGTTGAAAGAAACAGCCGGTCCGGCAATCGTCCAAATAAAGAACTACACAGAACCACTGTACTTCGCCGTGAGCCCCCTCAAGAGATATGATGCAATCCTAGGAAAGGAATGGTGTGGAGCCCATAGAGCAATTATCGACTCTTCAAGCAATCAAGTTTCTTTCAACTACAAGGGTGAAAAGTACTCCGTCACTGCCAATGAAATGACAAAGCACCCTTTCGTTTCTGCAAACTCAGTACTTACTGATTTGGAGAAAAAATGTAGCACTTATGCTGCTAATTCGACCACTAGACTCAAATCCAAATGTTCCAGATTCTTACCCAGAAGATATTCAAGGTGTACTGAAAAAGTATACAGACGTTTTCCCGGAAAAACTTCCGAAGGGCCTTCCTCCGAAGCGAAAGTATGATTTCAAGATCGAATTGGAAAAAGATGCTAAGCCACAGAAAAAGGGTCTCTACAGGAAAAGAAATGATGGAGCTTCGTAAACAACTAGATGATCTACTAGAGAGTGAATTCATTAGACCAAGCAAAAGCCCCTGGGGAGCGCCAATACTCTTTGTAACGAAAAAGGACAGCGGTTTGCGTATGTGTGTGGATTACAGAGCACTTAATCGGCTTACTGTAAAAAACAGCTACCCCCTGCCGCGCATCGATGATATCTTTGATCGACTTAAGGGAGCCAGGTACTTCTCGAAAATAGATCTGAGGATGGGTTACCATCAGATCAGACTGGAGGAATCTTCAATCCCTCTCACAGCGTTTCGAACCAGATACGGACATTTTGAATTTCTCGTACTACCTTTTGGATTGACCAACGCACCAGCAACTTTTATGAATCTCATGAACGACATATTCAAAGATGTCCTGGATGTATTCGTTATCGTTTATTTAGATGACATTCTCATCTTCAGTAAGACATGGAAAGAACATTTAGAACACATTGATGTAGTACTAGAGATTCTTAGGAAGGAGAATCTGTTCGCAAAATTGTCAAAATGTGTCTTCGGTGTTAAAGAAGTCGAGTATCTTGGACATGTAATCTGTCAAGAGGGAATTGCTGTGGATCCCAACAAGATAAAGGCAGTCATGGAATGGCCCTCACCAAAGAACAAGCAACAGCTTCAGTCATTCTTAGGACTCGTCAACTATTACAGAAGATTCATAAGAGGATGCTCATTGGTTGCTAAACCTCTTACAGAGCTGACGAAGAACGTTTCATTTCTGTGGACAGCTACTCAGGACAAATCATTCCAGACCTTGAAGAAATCGTTATGCAGTGCCCCAGTCCTTAAAACTTTTGACTCTGAACTTCCAATATATGTCACTACAGATGCCTCTCAGTACGCAATTGGAGCTGTGTTGGAACAGGGGGATCCAAAATCCAGAAGACCAGTTGCCTTTGCGTCTAGGACTTTGAATGATGCTGAGCAAAATTATGCCGCTCATGAGAGAGAGCTCTTGGCCATTGTAGAGTGCTTGAAATGGTGGAGAGCATACCTACACGGAAACTTTTTCACAGTTCATTCTGATCACTACCCTTTAAGATACCTCGAGACCCAGGACAATCTGTCCCAAAGACAGGTTAGGTGGTTGGAAAGATTAGCGAACTTTGATTTCAAAATTATACCCATCTCCGGGAAAGCAAACATCGTTGCCGATGCCCTGTCAAGACAACCTCAGAATTATCCTCACCTAAACATCGAAACAGAGAACTACTCAAGGAAGTGATAACAAAGACATACCTAGAATCGAACAATATATCCGTACCTTATTTTGCGGATTCTGAGCTAGAAGATCTGGCCAAAGATTACAGGCTAGATGAAAACCTGAAAACCCAATACAAAGATCCAAAGGCACCTTTCGAAAAGAAAGGGTTGCTTTTACTAAGGAACGGAAAGATTTGCGTACCAGAAGGAAAATTTAAAGTCAAGCTATTACATGACTACCATTCTACTCCAAATACTGGACATTTGGGAATTTCAAAAACAATCAATAGAATATCACCGAAGTTTTACTGGAAAAACCTTCGTACAGATGTACTTCGTACATACGTTCGTTCTTGCCACTAAGAGACAAACCATCCAATCAGAAACCCGCAGGTCTTTTAAAACCTCTTGATCCACCGAAAACCAAATGGACTCACATAACGATGGACTTTATTACACCCCTTCCAAGGTCAACGGAAGGAAACAATGGCATCTTAACTGTCGTTGACAGATTATCAAAGATGATCAGAATTATACCAACCAAGCCCAAAATAGATGCTCCTTCAACTGCCAGGCTGTTCAAGGATCATGTCTACAGAAACCACGGAATTCCGACGAATATCATTTGTGATAGGGATGCTATTTTTATGAGCAAGTTTTGGAAGAGTCTGTTCCACCTTCTGGGTACCAAGATATCCCCTTCTTCAGCATATCACCCACAAACAGATGGACAATCTGAGATTATGAACAGAAAGATCGAAGAAATGATTCGTTCTTTTGTTAGCTTCGACAAGACAGATTGGGACAAATACTTGGTGGACTTTCGAAGTTGCTTACAACTCATCTATTAATGCCACTACAACATTCTCTCCGTTCTTCCTCAATTATGGAATCCACCCTAGAACTGTCCCTTTGGACATACTCTCCGCAGACAACCCTGCTGCGGCACAGTTCCAAAAAACATGCAAGAATCACTGAAAAAAGCCCAAGAACAAATCAAAAAATCAAATGAATCCACTGCCTTGTATGTCAACAGAAGTAGAAGACCTTCTTCTTATAAAGTTGGTGACAAAGTCTGGTTGTCCACAAAAAACCTAGCTTTTGAAGATGGTGCAGGATCTCGAAAACTGAACCCAAAGTTTTGTGGTCCATTTCAAATATCTGAGGATATAAACGGAGTTACGTACCGTTTAAATCTTTCCCAGCCAATGATCGACAGGGGAATTCACAATGCTTTCCATGCTAGTCTCCTTAAGCCGTACTTTGAAGATGAATTCTATCGCCAAATTCCGCCGCCACCACCTATACAGGTTCAAGATGGACATAAAGAATACGAAGTCGAATCAATTCTCAGTCACAAGAAACAATACGGAAAAACAAAATATCTCATTAAATGGAAAGGATATGCAGATCACGAGAACTCATGGCTATCAGAAAATGAACTGAAAAATTGTCAAGATCTGCTATACGAATACAAGAATCGGGGCGATTCTTCTTCGTAGGGGGAGTGATGTTGCGATTATGCTCATAAATCAACCAACCATTCAACCATCGATTATCTTTTGTGCGCTCAACACCCCACATTCTTGCACCAACCTGAACGGTTCTTGATTTGCTTGTGCATATCTTCCAATACCGCCTGAATCTCGTCAATGTTTAGGACTTGACGCAACCTGATATAGATTTCGGATCGAGCTTCTCTATACTTAGACAAAGGTATCGCTCTCTTCAAACGGCGGGTAGGAACGTGCCCCGAAAACACTTCTATCGGTTTACGGTATAATCCTAGCCGTTTTGCGTCACGCAGCCCTAATCTCTTCATGAGCGCATTGTTTAGGACGCTCTGGACACACTATGTCACCGCAAGCCAGTCTCGTAGCGCAAGTTTCCACCCGTTACCCAATGCTCTAGTAGCTCGAAGGACCTTTCGACAAACTCTTTCCACGGTTACGTTAGCCTAAGTTGAGTAAGCGGCCGTAAAATGCTGCTTGACACGCAGTTGAGGTTGCAAGTTCTTTGATAACTTTGTTCTTGAAGTGCGATCTTTGATCGCTAATGAGCTAGTTCATTGTACTAAACGAACCAACCCAATGTACCAAGTGATCCGCAGCTACCTCAGCGGTAGTGGACACTGTAGGACAGAGCCATACGTAACCAGAACGATCGTCGCGAATAATCAGGATGTAGATTCGGTCCCACGTACAGGAAATCAAAATCCAGTACTTCTTTTGGTTTCTCCCCATTCAATGCATGTGCCAGTGATCGAGTATTCAGGTCACCGGTTCGCATTATAATGCAGTGTGCAGGCAACCTTTGACTAATTTCCCAGCGTCAAGCTCAATATTTTTCCACAAAAAGTTCTTCTTCAGAATACTCGGTGTTCCATCAATGCCTCTATGACCCATTGTTCAGCAGTGCGAGGAGACGAGGATATTCATCTTCAATTCCAGTTCTTTCTCTTGTATCCAAATTCGGCCATCCTTTTCCAAAAGTTTTGTGTTCATGTTGAATTCGCAACCTAAACTTGTGGATGCATCCTTCTGCGCATCTCGAATGACTTCCAGGTCGGGCCGTCAAATCTCATCAGCGGATGGAATGACTTGTACAGACTTGTCCAGCAAACTGTAGATCGTTCTCAGTGTTCGCTTCTCCTTCCGGTACCCTTTGATCCATCGAGTCAGAATGTCTGCGAAGACATTAGCCTCGCCGTCATCGTGCTCAATCACGTATGCAAACCTTCAAAGGGATAATGCCTAGAGCTTCACCTTGGATAATATGTGACTTCCCAATGCAGGCTTGAGTGCCAATGGTGCAAACACAAATAATAGATTACGGTGATCTGTTTATATGTGCGCAGGGCTTGCTCCAGTCAAGACGTAGTCCAACATACCAAATGTCTGGAATATGGGGTATGCTTCCTTCTCGAACGTGCTGCATCCGAGTTGTGCATCCTTTAATTCAGCTCCGAGAAACGCTAGTGGGTCGTGTCACTGTTCCTCGATCGGTAGTTCCAGCTTTTCAGGACGAACCTGAGTAGCCACAGCGGACCAAAATCTATCTAAAACGTGTATATACACACATCTTCATCAGGGCTTCAAATAAGACAGCCTCACTGCGTTACGCAGCGTGTCTTGTAATTCATGGAGGACCTGAACATTGGTAGTGCCCCAAGACAGGTTGTTTAACCCAATGTTCTTGATAGAGCCCTTCGTGCGTTTTCCAGATTTCTTGGACGCCTTCTCTAGGAGTTCAGTAAGCAGACTGACACGCGCCGCGAAGTCGGGGATAGAATATAACATCCAACGACAACAGTAGATAAACTCCTGCAGTTCAGCAGCCGTATTCGGCTCATCCATTTGACGCAAGTCGTTGATACGCGTCGGATCAAAAGTGTATTCATCACCAGAGATAATTTTTCCACACCGCATGATTCTTGTGGCGAAGAAAACTGACTTGACCGCAGAGAGGCAGAGCCGTTTCTCCTGGCAAATTTGGAAGAATCGTTCGAAAACGCGAAGCAGTTCAGCTTCCGTTTTGCCGTGTGCGTTGAAATCATCTAACCAGGCCTTCATGTTGTTGCGAAGCTCGCTGAACAGCATCTCCACGGAGCTCTAGTGTCTATTGGACCTTTGTCCTCATATGAGGACTACTTTTAGCACTTCTTCTTCAATAAAAAATTTTTTTACCTCAGCGCATTTCTTGTCCCTCCGCATTAGTTCATGAGTGTAGGTGGCCGATAAAAACAAAATTTCAAGATTTTTGACCTCGGTGAAGGCTAGAGCAGTTTTCCCTCACCAGCTTCTGCTCTTCGCAAGAAGTTGCAAAAACGACTTCATTTTGGAAGGTAAAATAGTTCGTATTATCGTGGAGGGTTTCAGAAACGAGGGCGCATGTACAGTAAAATTACTGTACTGTAACTAAACATAAAAAAACTTTTTCCCAGTAAAATTTCGCTCTTCCAAAACACTTGACTTTTCCAAAATGTAACGGAAATTGTCCCCATATGAGGACAGTGCTTGGTCGGATAGACACTAGAAGTAATCTGCAGTATTGGCACGTACTAGAAGGACACTATTCGATGCAAAAAGGACCTTAGGGGTGACAACTACACATGCGCCATAAGATCCGGATTGATCGTAGTTTGAAAGTACGCAGATAGGAAGTCCAAACTCGCAAAGCATTGGCTTCCTTCGAAGTAGTTCAGCTTGGCTCCTAAGTTCGGCATCGGCCAGGACTCTTTCACTGTAGCAGCATTGATTGGTCTTAATTCAATAGCCATTCTGAACTTTGCCTTCGATCCCAGATTCGAAATGAACAGTGGAGCCGCTTGCTATGCAGCAGACGGCATTACTAAAGCAAAGTCCATTTCCAGTAGCTTATCTGCGTACATCTCCATAAACGCGCGTTTTCAGGAGAGTACCGTCGCGCCTTAACGTGGCTATTTTTTCGATCAGCTTCTAATCGCACCGTCATCGACTCGACCTTGGTTGGTAGGGATTTGCCCAGCTTTATTCGAAAATCGACTTGTATGAGTCGAACAAGTTGGACAGTTTCATACAACCCGATTGTAACATGCCGTTCTCCCGGGCATAGTTTACTCATTCCTTCAACGCAGGGTCCAGGTCAGTGGGATCGTCTTCGCCGAGATCCATATAGATCTCCGAATCGTCCAGTTCGTCATTGATTTCCCCCTTGTAGTGCAATTGGCACTCGTACTGTACTGGTACCGGCAGATATAGTTTTATTGATCTCCTTAAGATCCAATTTTATTCATGCTGGCACACTGCTACCAGCAGACACAGTACTGTACTGTACAATAAGGGCAATTTTCGATTGTCGCCCACCATTATTCCTGGTACTGCGTGCTCATCCGAGAGGGTTCGAGGCCATGCAGTCCGGACCACTCGCCCCCAAATTGACATCTGATATTTTCGCATGTGAACGGCACATATTGGGCCAAAAGTCGACTTTACTTATCTGTAACTTGGATCCCCATTACCTAGCTCACAATTAATTTACTTACCTTGCCGTCGTAGGTAACCCTAACGTAGCTAACTAGCATTTATAATTACCTGGGCACTAGAGCCCCAGATTAAACAATCACCCCGGTGTTGGCTCTGAACTTGACTCCCAACTTCTGCTTTTGCAGAAACCTTATCAACTGCAAATTTGGCTAAAAGCCACGTTTATCCGCCCAGGTCCCCTTTTTTATTTTTTCCCTCTCCCTCCACTATTATAGTACCCTTTTGTTGTTTTTTTTTGTATTTATTCAAACTTGGGGCCCCGGACTCCGGCTTCTATACACAAATAGGAACTTCAAGGTTGTCGTTGATGACAACATCCTTATCTCCTCAGGAGGTATTCAGCACTGCTGACCTACTACTACATCTTATTTGTTTAGTATTACACCCCTGGTGTCTACGGTTCTTTACAATCGATTCTTATCAAGGTTATAGCATTCCGCGAACCACGGTCCGGCTTTACAACCCGGAGGACAAGTATACCTTCCTTTCGTTTAAGAAATCACCCCCGCTCTTCCAGCTCCACTTCTCCTCGCCGTTAGAGAGCTGTGCTACTGCTTTGCAGGGTGCTTCAATAGAGAGAGGGACAGCTAACACCCTGTGACTTGGTGTGTGTGTGTGTTAGTATTCTCATTGTCTGACGGGGTTCCGATCCTAGACGAGAAGTAGTGCGCACCGCGCATTGCATCTCACCCCTCGATATGAAAGGAGCTTTCAAAGGACACATACCGTGCTCGGAGTAGGCTCTGGACCGTCTCGTGGGGGCGGTTTTACGTTCATTGTCGTTAGCCATCAGGTCAGGTATGTCAACCTCACCATTGAACCGGTCACTTGCTGCCATGAGAAGGACACGTTTATCAAGTCCTAGTGCGCAGAATATATTTCTGCTGAGGATAGATTGATCAACGGGCTGATCGCTAATCATACAATCGACACGTCGCAAACATAGAGTTGTATCATGGCGAATGTGCAGCTTAACCGTAGCGTTCACTCTGCGGCTGCATGTCAAGGGCGTCGCGCTTTTGCCCACCATTCCTTACTCATGCACACGTTTCAGCCTTGCAGGCTTGACACTCAAATCAATCTTTAGCCTCTCATCCAGAATCTGAGGTGGACTAATGTTCGTATCAGAACCTTGGCCCGCCAGCGAGGATAATTTAACACGCTCGGCACTAAATGTGGCTGAAAATAAGGATTGATTGCTTTCTCGTTCAGGTTTTCCGCCCTCAACTGTCAGCTTCTTGATCTCTCCATCCTTCTTAGGTATCTTGGCGGCACGGTAGTCTTAAAATAACTTCTTACCATCCTCTTCATTGGTCATCTTGCATTCCGAAATGTAATGCTTTTGGTTAAATTTCGGATTCAGGAAATCCGGTCTCCAACGATTCTTCGGCTAGTCGGCGGCGAAGTCAGCAGAACCTTCCTTGTTTTTCGACTTGTCTTGGGAATCCGCTTCCGATTTTCTCTTAATACCTCTATAAAGACGACTTTTTTCTTTCCGGCGAAGACCTGAATACCTCCTAATCGTAATTAGCCTCATTCGAGTCCGAATTATTTTCATCATAAGCTTTCAAAGCATCCATAATATCCACAATCTTGGCTTCGTCGGCTGCTTGTCTCATGAAAGCCTGATATTCTTCCCTCAGCTTGTCCTTGTTCAACCTAATACATTACTTAATCCTCTTTCGAAGCTGCTGGTGCGACATACGATGAAGCATGTAACCCAAAGCTAGCTTAGGTTGAGCTTTTATGAACTTCGAATAACCCATACCATCAAGATTCTGACTATAGTGGTATCCTAGATTCAAAATTTATAGTTCCAAGCTCCTCAAAATTCTTGTCCATCTTTACGTCCTGAATTCCTTTCTGGATATGAACAAGTTATAGTCTTCAGGATTGATGTGGGCTCCAGACTCCACACATGCCTTCAAATGGTCTTCAGTGATCTGATCAACCTTATCTACTAGAACCCATTCGGCAAGAATGTACATCTCAAGTAAGGCCTTCTACATATACAATTCATATATGTTGTCTCGGATGCTGTACTTCCTTGATCAGTATTCTTTCATCCCCACGATGCTCGTGGATCTCCCCTTCTCTTTGAAGTCAATGAAGTCTTCAGTCTTAATACCTCTCAAGCGCGGCTTCAAGACTCTCCAGAATAGTCTGTAGAATATTGTTTCCTCGGGTATTCTTCGGCGCCATTTTCCTACATTTTTCTCAACACAGTACTCTCCAACGATCTCTCGAGAACAGTAATTACTGCGGCAATGAGGAGGGAACGCAAGTCTATAACACAGGGAAAGGAAATATTCAGGTCTTTGCTCGTGTCCTCAACTCAAAGTTTAGAGCGGGGAGGAAAGGGTGAGGGTTTTCTGGAATTGTGCAAGTTTAGCTGCATCGTCGTCCAGGTGGTTTCTTTTCCATAGACGCTGCCTTTACTTTTAGTTATCTAGCCTAACAGTCAAGGCAGGTTGGCCCCGAAAGATCAGCTGGAGGCGTGCACCTCCAACACAGAGTCGCTATGTGAGCGCCAAGTACCCATTAATATCAAAATGGTACATATGAACAATCAGAATGAAAAGTCAGGTCGGCAGTCGCCACTCGTCGCGAGCAGTGCAACCGCCTCCCTCAATACGTCCAGTGTATTGGGGATTCTAAACGTCGCGCGTAGCTTTACAACGTGCGTCGCGCAAGGTGGGCATCCCCCGTCGCTGCTGTTCAACGGAGCAAAAGTGGATGCTTTCTAACCTCGCGTAGCTAGCTGTGCGCTACAAGATCGATGCCAAGTATTAGGAGTGGGGTCTGGAATACATAGTCCAAGCCTGCAGCGCAAAAGACATGATAGGCGAGGACGTTGCGGATGGACTGTGCTGGTGGATGCAGCCGAAACCCGAGGGAAAGATATCAGCCGCATGGTCGCCATAGGTTCCAGTGGATTCTCACAGTGGTAACTGATAGGGTAAATCGTCGGAAGAAGAGATACTCAGAACCAACTACCCAAGAGGGAGGTGTTGCAAGCGACAAAAGTGCTACCGTGGTATAGTTGAACGAGCAAGAAGGAGTGTATATGGAAGAGATTTGAGAGGCTACAAGCAAGTATGAAAGGGCAGAGTCTACTACTGATGCTCTGTGAGCAGCGTAAGAAAAAGGTTTCTTGGGTCTGCAGTTGACTCTCAACTTCCTACTACTCGGACTTGACTTGAAGTTGTCTGCCAACTTGCTTGACCTCCACAAGAGGAAGCAGTTTACTCAGCTATATAGACTTTTTGGTATCCTGAAGTCTCAAAGAAACATACTAAGAACCATAAAATGCATCAAATGGAATCGTGTGAACCAGAGAGACTATTACAAGATATTTCCTCAAGGTAAATATCTAGGTGGCATACTTATGCCAGCCACCCATCGGCCAGGGGTGGGAATTAATGTGTGACCATATATAGACCTTTCAGAGTCACTCTTAGTACCACCCAGAGCCTGGACTTGTACTGACATCTATTATGACAGCGTGTCTTAAAAATCAACCCATGAATTTGCCACACTCATCCAAATTAAAAATATCTTGCAAATTCAGAAACTGTAAAAATATCTTCCAAATCCCGATACTGTATCCAAATTTGGTCCTCCTCTAGATTTTTTTTTCGTGTGCAAATTTTGCGCACATCAGTAACACTGGAGCGTCATGGAATCCGTGTAGACTTCTATCCCGAGGTGAAGACGCAAAATTACGCTCCAATGTGCTGCCGAGACTTTCGATGCCGTTGTCGGGTGCGCCTGGAGGAAGGCGGCGGCAGCAGTGTTGCGAAAGGATAGGCTGCAGATACTTCGGCCAGGTCGTTGTGCACTGTGAGCAGATGGGCTGGGTACATCTTTCCATAGGTCATCCTCCCAGAATACCTTGGCCCTGGCCTCTTGCTTCATCCTATTTAAATGTCTATGAATGTTGCCGGGTGTGGCAGCAAGGGTGGCAGGGTCATACGTGCCTAGGCCTTTTTGTACAGGTTTACGGCTTACGTGGCGCACAAAGTCTCGCAGTAGCGATCGGGCTTGATCGCGAAGGAAAGACCGAGCTCCGCGGAAACTTTTGCCCAGAAGAGCCATTGATCTGGCGTTGTTAAACGTTATTGTCCGCTGGCGAGCAGGGACAGCTTCCAGGAGGCTGGCGGCAACAGCTGCAGGTAGAAATAGAGCGACTAGCGAGAAAACTTGACCTCTATGGCGTAATGTTAGATGCACATGGTCCCACGCATCGTCCGAGAGGGCGATATGATGGAGGGACGAGTATGCCGGGCACTGTACCGAATCAAATTCGACCGCAGGATCGACAGCGTGTTCGAAGTTGGCCAGCTTGAACGCGTGATTGACCCGGCACGCCGTAGCATATAGTCGATGCATTCGAAACTGGGCTAAGGGATCTCGGACTTGTTCGAGAGGATGCAATACGTGGGGATATTCCGCATTTTTGCTCCGTATTAAAGCTTTGATAAAGGTGGAGTTACTTATGGGAGCGCCCAGGATCTCGAAAAAATCTCAGGAACACTCTGAGAGCGGGAATGCCGCCAGCAAAACAGCTCTGCCGTGGCCGCCGAGTAAGGCCAGTAGATGCGGGTCTTCGTCGCGTTAAGGAGTAGCCCAAACGACGGGGCCCAGCGATTGAGCAGATAAAGGGCGCGCCGAATACCATCAAGCGTCCCATGAAGGTGCCATCATTCGCGTACCACTGGTTGAGAATGATGCCCTATTCCGCTGCAATCCGCCGAAGCAGCGGATTGATCGTGAGTGAAAAAAGTAGCATGCTCGCTGCGTCACTTTGTTGCGCTTGAATGTAGCTTTTTAGGAGCGTAGTTCCTTTCCCATTACTGTGTTAGTATACCCTTTTTGAGTCGATTATAGTTGTCTGGAAAATCATGGGATAGATCGGATGTAAAACTCCCAAATCTTTCCTTCTGTTTCATGCCCTGAGCGCTAACGAGAGTAGTACTGTCGCGGTATGGGATGAGCAAAGGTGGTTACGCGCGCCCATAAAGTATGTCCGCAAAGTGTGCGGGTGTTGAGTTCGTGTCGGTAGTAGGTCTAACATCGATTGCCGATCAACACAATTGAAGGCGTTATGTGCATCAAAGAGGACTGTGGCGACTTGCGGGTAAAAAGGAGGGCCCATTTGAGCATTACTTTGGTATAATGAACGGTGGCATCGATGCCTGCCTTGATCCCGTTAGCCGTCTGGAAAGGGGCTAAGAACTCACGGGAGGCGTCAATCGCCGAAGGGAGTAAGGTATTGGTAATTAGGCGTCCGAGCACGGAACACACTGCAATTGGCAGTATCTTTCCAGGCTTTTGCTGGATGGGTAGCAGGATGGCAGCGGAGAGCAGGGGGAGGATATCACTCGGGAGCTCCCCGTTGGCTATGCGTGTGACGAGTTTCCTCAGGACGCTGATGCCAGTAACACCACCCTCGGGACTGATGGGGGTTAAGGCCAGGAGGTGGAACCATCAGGAAGGCGCACGTTCCGGGCCCGCGGCAGTATCACGTGGGATGCTTCTTGCAGCCCGTGTGTCAGCAGCGCCCGTAATGCGCGCGGGTGGAGGAAGGCTGCCAAGTGGGAGTGGAACAATCGGCCGAGCTGGAACAGGGTACAAATCACGGAGCTTGCGATCGTGCCAGAGTCATTGATATCAGCCAGCGGGGAATCATCGAGGGAGCGCATAGCCTTGCCATAGCGGGCGTCAGCTCAGAGTGCTTCCGCGCGGCGTGACCGCTTGTCAAGGCGGGAAGGAGGGGGAGAGCTAGTGTTGAGGCCGTTCGTGGCCATCCACTTAGCTCGAGCTTGGAATTCGGAGAGAGCATCACTCTAGAGGGCCCCCATTGAGAGCCAGTATGGGCAGGAAGGCGAGAAAAACTGCTTGGTCTCCTCGCGCATTCGCTGTTGCTTTGTGTTGGAATGAGTCATTGTTGAGTCTTCCAATTTCTAATAACGATAACTGGAAAAGGAACCTAAAGAGGATAGGCATATGCGTTTTTTGTTTTATTTGACCGTATCTGAATTGAAAAGAGACAACAAACACCCGGTAGGATAGTTCGTCTGTGTTTTTTATTCTTATATCATTTATCCGAACCGTATGTGGTTTGTGGTCTAGCTCTGTGATGCAAGATTGCGTCAGCGGTAATTAGTCTGTGTGGATAGGGTGGAAGCTACTGCAGCGGGGCCTAAACTTTTCTCTAAGTAGTTACAGAGCCGGACAGTATTTACTTAGGATCAGAGAGGTCAACTTGTTCCGACTCGGGCACCCCGAAGTGGTAGACCTTCCATTTTGTCCACAACAGGTTATGGGCCAAGTTGACGTTGCCACTGTGGTCGCGAGTTCGAACCCCGCTGGGTGCATTGAGTTGGATATTTGTTCTGCGCGTTACTGTAATGCTCTTTTTAAGCCCTGAACCTCTCCACAAGCATCTTGTGTTAGTGCGTCTGAGCGAGGGGGGGTGAACATATATATGTGTGGTGATCCGCTCAGTTGCACAAGAGAGCCAGCGCATGTGGCTCAGTGGTTAACGTTTTCAACACTTTGACGAGCTTGATGAAAAGCAGCACGAACTCACTGATGCATGTGGAGGTATGTCTTGAAAAATGTCTACCTTGCGGTGTAGGGAGCGAAGGATGTCTTGAGCACTTGGGAGGGGATAGGACGGGGAGGGCGGTGGACGGAGGATGCAACCTTTGACCCGTCCGCCAGGTGGAGGGTGGTTCTGAAGATGCACGGGCCTGGATTGGAGCTCATGTCGACACGTCGGGGTCGGCACTGTCCACAGCTTGCGTCGGTGGACGCGGAGTCGCAGGCGGTACCGGAGGCAGCATAAAGCATCGGGGAGCTGACTAAGATCCGCCGCGGGCACCGGGGCCTTCGACGGAGACCTGGTGATGAGGGTGTCCAGTCGTTCACCTTCTGCGTTGGGATTCACAACACGCTCTGGGCAACGGCAACTGGTCAGAACCGGCAGGGAACCAGTGGTCGGACCAGAGGTTCACTGGGATTGGACCGCCCGACATGCCTCGGATGGCGGAGTCTCGGGGCGGTGAGTCCGGCACGCTTAATGCCCTTGCAGAGCGGAAAAGGTTTGGGTGTTTTCCTCTTGGAAGATATATCCAATCTATCCCATTGTTTTCCAGACAACCACAATCGACTCAAAAAAGGGTATACCGACACAGTAGCCTTGCCGAGGGAAGCGTCGGGCCGGGAAGGCTCACCTTGGGTGTACTTTCGGTGTCTGGGCATTTTCAGCGGCCGGAGCAATTCCGAGAACTTGGATGGGGGTAGCTGGCTGGGCCGTGGCGGGGGTCTCAGCGAAGAGCGTCAATAATGGCACGGGCATGATGACGAAGGGTCGTTGCAAGGGCCGTGCGGATATAGAGGAAGACCCATGAGCAAAGAGTTGAGTCAGGTAGACGAGTGGCCTCTCGGCTGAGGCGGGTTACAACTCCCTGGGTAGCGAAGTCATCCAGGGATGCGGCGGTGGTTGAGATCGCCGAAGTGGTCATCTCAAGGTCGAGGAGGTCCACCGAAGGTGAGCAATTATGGAGAACATTTCACTGCGGGCGGCGTCCGGGAAGTAGACAAACGTCCATTTTACAACATGAGGAATGAGGACGTGCGGGGGGAGCGATATTTTGGCGAGGGTATCAGCCTCACCGAGAAACCGTTGGGCAGCGTGGAAGGGGGCAAAAGGGCGGTCCGAGGTCGTAGCGATGCCCAAGTGGGCGCGCTGTGGGGCGGGAGGCGACATGGGCTTTAGATCTCCCGCGCGGGGTTGAGACGGCCGGGGGAGGAGGAGCCGAGAGCAACGAGCTCCCGGGCGCGGCGAGGGACCCTGATCAGCGCTTGAGCCTGAGGTAGGCACATGACTGGCCAATCAGCGCTTTGGACAGTGGAAGGCTCATGAAATTTGCGCCAATAGCATGGTCGACGCGTGGAAGCTCGACCTTGGTGATTGGCACCAGCGTAGGGGCGGTTTGCGGGCGGCGGAGCGGGCGTGCGGCGACTGCAGCGTAGGATGTACTCATCCAAGTCGAGCGTGGCGAGGCGGCGGCGCGCGCGCTCAGGGTCCGCCGAGGGGGGAAAGGGCCATGAAGGTGTGGGACCTAGTTTGGGGGTTGATGGAGGTTGCAGGGTATTGTTGTTAGTCCGTGGAGAAGAGGATCTTTTATGCGTCTGTATATAAGTTTCCGAATATCTCGTAACTTATTTGCTAAACTTCTCTGCGAATCGCTACAAAACTCTCTGGGAGGAGGATGGTTGCAGGGGAAGGCAGATCCAGGGAATCAAGGCCAGCGGTTGGAATTCGAAATTGCGGACCTGCTTAGAGTTGCCTGAAGGAGTGGCGAGTCGACGCCACAGGTTTCGACCCTGGTCAGTCACCCTGTTGCGGTGCGCAATTGCAGCAGCACCGCTCATTTTTAGTGTGGCTCTTGATCGTATATCATCCTTGAAGGTAGAGACAACGGTGACATCGCGGGCGATCTGGCGGACCACGGTGGCGTCGCCAGCTGCTGCTGGGTGGACCAGTATGTGAGCGGGTTGCAGCTCAGTGCCTGCCAAAAGTGGGACCTTGATCTGGCAATCCAGTCCTGCTGCACGGGCAATGACGTTAGTCATGCCAGTGTTTTCGATCGAACCCAGAGGGGAACAGGTCCACTGCGTGGTCTCCTAACCTGTCCATCGGGCATTTGCAACGCTCGCCTCATCTCCCATTATACCGCGGACACTTCCGTGTCGGCGAGGGGATATGAGAAGAGGAAAACGGCACCGGTGCCTTTGCGGAACGCGAGACCGCGTATGTCGCCACAAGGGCATCCTGTGGGTCAGCGAGCTTGGAGGCGGGGTCAAACAAACAGGTCGACGCGCAGGGGCGGTGCATGTGGAACTGCGCTCGCGGGTCATTAACCATGGGAAGAAGAGGAAGGGTTCAGCGGCAGCCCTACATCTTTTCCCGAAGGAAAGCATCGGCGAAATGCGGGTTGCCGAGGGAGCGCCCAGGAGCTCGAAACGGTGCGGGAATGCAAAATAATTGGCGTAGGTAGATCCAAAAAATAAATAGTTCCAACTTTGAATAAATAATAAATGTCACAATTGGACTTAGAATGAATAATGAATAGCACCAAATTTAATGATAGCTGATCGAGGGGAATATTTAGATGGCCTGAGGATGTAAAAAATATTTCTAACAACCTAGTACTACTTATTCTCTACACCAGGTTACAATGATTTTAGTAGACATGATTCAGGCTCAGCAATAAATTATTGCAGTATTTTCCAGGTAAGCACTCATCCAGATAATAATTTGTTGGCAGCATAAATGCAATAATTATAGCCTGTATAATATAAAAACCCAATTGTAGGACATAAAAACTATTACACACTGAATTCAGCATAAAATAGGGCCAGTATAAAATAGATAAAATTATTCCTTGATGATTCAAAGTAAACATAAATTGTGGCCCATATAAAAATATTGATCCCCAATTTAGTATCACTGTATGACACCGGGATAGAGATTAAAATATTTGGTCAATTTTCACAGGGAAGCATTCGTCAAGGCAATGTTCCTAGAGAATAGCCTATCGCATAAATTCAACTCTTGCGAAAAAGTTGACCCTTATTTTTCTATGGTGGTAAGTCTTTACGAGTTGAAGATCTACTTTTTGTTCACTCAAAGAACACAGGATATGTGCTGTAGCAAGGTCCGATCAACTGGGATAAATGCATGCCAAAAACCAAGCATGATGCTAATCCCAACACTTCACAGAGAATAGAATGGTTGAGTGTAGTATCTTACAAGGGAGTGCAGGTGGGAGAGAAATAGATAAGCCGGCGACGGCCCCGGTGCTCTAGGGTGTTCAGCCCAGGCCGTATGTACAGTCCTGGTGATTTCCCAGAACACAGGACACGCTCGACTATTGGCTCGCTACTTCCAATAGTATCTTTACCAGCGTACACTTACTCTTGTACACCACGCGATGGTCCAAATTACAACCCGGAGACGCGCATCCGACCAGCCTTCCCTTGTGACGTGCGCGAAAAACCGCGAAGAGGCTGAGGTGATCGCAATGTTGCCGTCGAAATATTCCGTACGATAGACTCAGACTGCCACCCCATGCGCTGCATGATCCTGCGGGGGAGAACTGCAAATTAACCAATTCATTCGAGGCGCCAATGCGGAGGCTGTGCGACTGTATAAAATCCATCGGAAGATGAGATCTACAGAACCCCCAACCCCGGTCTCAAAGCGTCTCCCAGGTCCGCAGACCCTAACCCTTCGCTTGCGGGCAGATTGAAGAATCCAGCACTCCCCGACGGGATCGATTTACATCTGACCAGGACTGAATTCGATCGTCTCACAAGCGGTCAAGCAGGGTTAGCGGTTAATGAGACGCAGTACGGGAGTAGTTGGCTTGCCCTTGCGGTGAGTGAGCCTAACGCTGATATCTCCATCCTCGAGCACTGTGACCTGGCCCGGTGCGACATAGGCGACGGTAACGGTGCGGGACTGGAAGAGGTAACCAAAAACTACAGTAGCACAGCAACCCAAGATGCGGTGGTCCTGTGTATGGGTGCCAAGCTGAACCAGCCACAGCATGAGGCGAGCCGGCACACCCACCCTGACATCGCGCGATCCTGCGGCACGACCAAACTTCTTCTCGTACGCCGAAAGGAGGCTATAGATGAGTTGATTTTTTGCCGTGGAGGGATAGCCGGCGTCTTCATGGTACCTTGATATAGTCTTGACGTCCGTTCTGGCAGACTGTGTCCAGACTCTCCTTCCAAGCATAAGCACCCAATGTACGCTAAGACGTCCCTTCCCGAGCACGCAAGGCACAGCGCCGCTCCTAA
Organism: Kappaphycus alvarezii; assembly: GCA_002205965.3. Taxonomy (NCBI): domain Eukaryota; phylum Rhodophyta; class Florideophyceae; order Gigartinales; family Solieriaceae; genus Kappaphycus; species Kappaphycus alvarezii. Next base: position 182,570 of record NADL03000510.1, on the reverse strand, counting down.
TCGCAGAAGGCAATCCATCTCTGGAGCTGACTCGAACGGTTCCGCCAAGTACTCTCGGTCCAGTCATACTCCGCTGACAGTGATGCAGCCTCCTCCTCCGATCCTCGGCCAAAATATGGAGACTTCCCGACCTAGTTTGCGCCATTACCACTGCTCTTATCCCTTCTTCCCACCAGGTCCGTAATGGACCTCCACCACCACCATTGTCCACCCTCTTTGATGGACCTCGTCCCTCCAGCGTCCCGTGCTCGCTCCTCAAATCTACCATTCGTGAGCTGTACGCGCACAAGAGCGGCACAGCTTGGTATACCAAGATTGAAAAGGCCACTTCGGCGCAACAACTACCCGTGTCCCCCTCCAACTTCCGCACAACCAACTGTAGAATGCCAAACGACGGGCTCCACAGTCGAGCTCGCCCGTCACCCCAGTACTGCTTCACCTGCGTCCGCAGATATTTCTCCAACACGACGCGATTCCCCTAGCGGCCATCCTCAGAACACCATCTCATCTAACTCGTACTCCTTCTGTAACGTCCGCACCAAAGGCTGAATCAGCCAGGCGTCCCCCGGATTCTAGGTTATTGATAATGCCTCCGCAAAGCGATTTACCGCCGTAGAGATCCACTGCAATTCTATACGAGCCCCGAGGGCCTTTAACAGTACATATAACTTCCCCAACTCGACCATCATTGGACGGGATGCGGAAACTATCGGGCTCAAAACACGTGCCACTGCCTAAATGTCCTCGTAAGCCAAGAGACGCCGAACTCGGGGTTAGACACGTATTCGGAGAATTGTCGCTGGAGTAGGAGGTGGATCGCGCGCAGTTTCCTCAAAGAAACCGGTTTCGCGCGGTTGCTCACGAGGCAGAAACCTTGACCCTCCCAGGAACCTTGCCACCCCCTTTTTTGTCGTAACCCAACGTTCCGCCGTAGCCCACGTCCGCTGCATCGCTGTTCATAGCCATTTCCGGCGGCGGCCTTAACATATTTTTCCCTCTGCCCTGACCAAGGAACGCCAACACAACAGATCCCTCAGTAACTGCCGACACAACCTTACCCTATTCGCATCTCTTAGCACCCCTTTTTCTCTTGCCATCGACCAGCGGAGCGTCTGGCATGCTCCGCGTTCGTCGTTGCACCCTCGCCTCCGGCTCGGATTCGCTGGGGACTTTGCCCTCTTTCCTCGCGCTCCACAAGCCGTCGATCCGATAGCGACATATCAAAGTAAAGTGAGCGGGTGTAGAAGCGGGACGTCGGAAGGTCAAGGGTGAGTGAAACGCAACCTCCGCAGAAACGGCGAAGAAACTTGCACGGAACCAGTTGGTGATTTCTCTGCGCCAATGCAGGAAGCTTCCACGCCATCCTCCGAACCCTCGCCAAAGTTCGCCCCCACGTACACCCTCATTGCCTCGGAATCCACCCAAACTCCAAGATGCTCAGTTTCCTTGACCCCTCGCATGTCCCTTTCTCTGTATTTCGATCAATACCGAGCCTTTGAAACAACCCACCCAAACACTCCCTCGCGCTTTCAAAATCCCCCTTCGTCGCTGCTCGGCTCGGGAGTAATGGAGCAACGAGGAAACCGTCGATGTATGTGAGCACACGGTAGTGCAGCTGCTCGCACAATTACTGCACCAACTGTCGGAGAGTTTTGACGAACCACAGCGCCGACCGCCCCAACCCGAATGGGAGCGCGATGCAACGAGACAATTTCCAATGTTACTGGAACTAAAAATAATTCCGCCAATCCGAGTGGAGTTAAAAGTGCCGATACCCGCTCTTCATGTCTCATGACATCAACATATCTCCTCTTTCCATCTCCAACGCCAACCCTTCCAATGTCTCCATCCTCACACTCCCTGCCGTCCAATGCTTGCTCCGTCTCGTGAAGTTCACCACAAATCTCCCCTTCTTCTCTGTCCCCTCTCCTTGCCAATCTGTGAACGACGACAATTCCATTTTCCCCTCCTCCAATGCTCTCCTGACATTCCCCTTGCTCACCCTCGCGTATAGTCCCTGCTCTACTCCCTTCTCCAGATCTCCCTCGCAAACTCCTTGTCTGTCTCCGTCTGAGGACTGTCGCCCAATATTAAGCCCTCGGTGAACGGCACTTTCGGCATATCCCGTATGCCGAACTTGATTGCCCTCACGACGTAATGCGACTCGCCCAATGCCGAACCGCATGCATCGGCCCCGCGCGCCGTCTTCCGCCAAAAAGGCCGTCCTTCGGCATTCCTTTTGACATGTTGTCCCACAATTCACTCAGGATATCACTCATCAGTGGCGGCCGACGGTGGGCCATCTCTACGGCTATGGCCTCTCGCTTTATCGAGTCGGGCCTTGGCCAACTGCTTGGCCGATTCAACCTCCAACTTCGAAGTTGGAGCCTCCCCTGCTGTGCGGTAAGACTCATGAAATACAGCATCATGCCCTTGTTCCACCAAGAATGCCATTTGCCAGCTTCCTCCACCCCCTGTTCAGTTATTTCCCTAAAGTGTTGGGTCTTCATCGACAGAACCTCCACCACTTCTTTCACGTACATCTTGGAAGGCATTAATCTCCTCCCCGTGTCGCCGACTGTCCCCGTTCCGTCCTCGTCACCTCAAGTAGTTGAACAGGCACGTGTGCGGCACTCGCCAACATCACTTTACTGCGATGTTCTGAAACATATTCAATAGGGCCGAGGTCTGGATGGAGTGACCGTCATAATAAAGCTGAGTCACAGGCACGTGTCGGACACAGGACTATCAATTGTTTGGTTACAGAGTAGTATTTGATGGTTTGCTTGCATATGCGTACACAACAAGATGTTACATCAGGGATGATGATCGGACAAGTTGGCAATTTTGAATGCACCAATGGGATCCATTATAACGCTAGCATCAAACAACTTGTCAACAACCCTAATAACAATGGTGGAATAAAAACATCAACTCTGCCCACACACCTGCCGCGTTGACGTACTCCCCTCTTTTGGAGATCTCCTATCCTTGCTTTTGAGCTCGGAGAGAAAGTCATCGGCCGTCGGCTTAAAGTATACCACGTGAGTAATCGGGCATGCGGCACCACGCTCGAATATACCTCCTCCTCTACCAACTTCGAGGCATTCAAATCTGTGACCACTTGCCCGAAATCCCGACTCCCCGGCTTAAGGTTTATCCATGCGAACCTTAGCGAAGCTGCCGACTCACCCATGCCACTGCCTCCCGGTCCCGAGTCAGTACCTTCAACAAGATTGTCTACCATGCCTCTGTTGTAAAGGTAAATTTATATGTTGCTTTGAGGAGAGAACTTGTGAGTATGATTTGGTCTCAGATGAAGCCGCCACCCCTGTGTTTGGTCTGTTGGGCTCATTTACTTTTTCAAACACAATCACGGTTTAAGTACCATTGCCACTAGAACTACGACATGCAACATGTCATACTGCTTTTGCAGATAACAATATTAATGGATGCCACAACATGGTGTACCAAAATATTCCGAGACACCATTAATTGAACGTGATTAAGTCCATACAATGACATATGTAAGTATATACTGAGCGGGTGTAGACACAATGAGTCAGATAGCCTCATTATCAATCTGAGTTGCTGTTCTAATGCCCATTCACATTCAACAACCCTCCTGAAATGTAACTTCTTTCTATGTTACACACTATTCTTACTCGTCGGTTCTCTCAATTCCGCTCCTCCTACCAGGTGCTAGGTTAATCAGGTTAAAGTTTGCCAAACTTTCTCTCAACTTTGGACCGTACAATGGTTTGGTAAGGCAGTCTGTAAACATATTTCGGTGTTAACCGTTTCAATTATGACATCTCCTTTTTTGATTGGATCTCGTACATAATTAATTCGAATGTCAATATGTTTGTTCCTCTTAAAATTATATATTTCAGTAGCCCATGTCACAGAAACACTGTATCCTGATATATAGATGTTTCAGACTCTTTCGGTATCCAAGGTCACTCAACAGAAATCCTAACCAAAAAATTTCCCTAGAGGCGTCTGAGAGACTGTAGTACTCGACTTCAGTACCCGGCAATGAAATTTCCAGACAACTGGTGCTCCTAGTAGAAACACAACATATCCACTGATGGATGATCAGTCAGAAACACCTCCCCAGTCTGAGTTTGCGTAAGCACATGGCTTAATACTATCAGCATTGAGGTGCATCACCAAGTGCTTGGTGCCTTTCAGATATCGAATTATTCGCTTCTTAGGCCTCTAGCGGAGTGGCCGAGGTCCGGTCACATGACGGCTGAGAACTTGAATCTCAGCGGCAATATCTGGCCGAATTTTAGTACTGGGGTAAAGTGATTCTCCAATAGCCTCCCTATATTTCACATTTAAAATTTCATGTACCTCAGGTAGGGTCTCGTCACGACGTTCTGTGAGATCCTTATATGAACCCGGATCCATTGGAGTATACTCGCCCTTGCAGTTTGACATATCAAAAATTTGCCACATTTTCTCAATATACCCTTCCTGGCTGAGGTAGCATACGCCGTGAGAGTCTCTGCCCACTTTGACACCTAAGAACTCTGTAACCTCTCCGAGATCTTTAATCTCGAAATATTTCATCAGCATACTCTTTACTTGTGACATAAGGTCAATTTTCTTGGCAACAAAAAGTGTATCATCCACATAAGGGAATAAATAAACTCTCTGTCCGTTGAGATTGGAAGCCCAGGCACTTTCAGCGTGGTAATCTCTGCAATCGATCACCAAAATTGAAAAACCATATCCTGGGTGCTTGTTTCAACCCATACAGACTCCTGTGCAGCTTAAAAACATAATCAGGGTGATCGCAGTCTTCAAGATCAGTCGCCTGGGCATATAAACATCCTCTGAGGGCTCACAGTATAAGTATGCACTTTTACATCCATCTGATGAATATATGACCCCTCTATGCCAGCAATTGTAAGTGCCAATCTCACTGTAGTGAAATCAAGCACTGGAGAGTAGAGCTTGTCGAATTGCTCCTCATCCTGGTTACAACCCAAAACAACTATTCTTGCTTTGTATCGATCCACTGTACCATTGGTTTGTATCTTAATCTTAAGAACGAACATATTTGGAAGTACTTTTACTCCTCTGGTCTTGGAACAAGGGTCCAGATACCACGTTCTTAAGAACTGTAATCTCATTGTTGACAGAATTAATCCACTCATTGCGGTTTTCGGATCTCATTGCTTCAGCAAGAGTCGGTTCATTTGAACTTGTCTTAGTCAATCTTTTCGCAGCTGATGCTGCAGCATTGCGCTTTCTTGTACTAATAGCAATGCGCCATGGCTGGTGTTCTTTTCATTCTGTGGCTTTGATTCTACTTGGAGAGGTATATGCTCAAGTTTTGATGTCAAGCTCAACGATTGCGGATTCATTTTTATTTCAGTCACAGCATTATTCGATTGTTCAGATCTATACTTGCTCCAAATCTTCTCATTTTCATCAATATCATCAATATCAATGGTTATATATTTCGCTTGAGGGCTCATGGTACTCTTCGTTACCTTTCAGTTGTCGGAACCCGGGAATACCTTTTCATTTAACTTCACGTGGCGCACGTACATGATTTGTTTCGTTACAGGACAGAATACTCGGTACATCGAATTCCCAACGATCTCATAAGTAAAGTGTGCTTCACTTTGCTATCGAGCTTCTTGCAATTTCTTTTTGCGATAGTGACCAAGCGCTTCACAGCCAAATGTGCGAAACATGGATACGCCCGGATTTGTGTCATTAATCAGTTAATAAGGAGTTTTCCCTTTTAAAACTCTTCGGTATATATCATTATATCTACTGCACGTAGTCAGTTCTCCCAAAAACGGTAGTCCAAGTTAGCTTGATTCAGCATACATCTCACGCAATCGAAAAAAGTTCTGTTCATGCGCTCGACTACACCATTAGACTGTAGATTATTTGCTGCAGTTAGAACATGAAAAGTGCCTTCAGTGGACAGATAAAGTTTCATTTTTTTGTTGACAAACTCGCCTCCATTATCTGTGTGGAGCTTCTTGATACTACGCTCATGTAATGTTTTGAATCTTCTTAAGAAACATCTAACCTGATCAGCGACTTCTTTTTTCTTAGAAAGCATATAGATCCACGTGTATCTGGTTGCACAATCAATAAACAAAAGAAAGCATTTTGCATGTCCCCAACTCTCAACACTCATGTGTCCACAAACATCAGAGAATATAAAATCTCCAAATTTGACACAATGGTCTATTGGTGAATCTCTTTGCGGACCATATAATTGCTTTCCAACAGCACAAGGTTTGCATTTGATTGACTCTGCCTTATCTTGAAGACTTACCCCTTGAATGTGCTTTCCATCCGCCATTTCTTGTATTTTTGCTTTCCCCAAAATGGCCGAGCCTAGAGTGCCATATATTTATCTTGCTTTCAGGTAAACCGCTTTGATAGTTTTGCGAATCATCATCCCATACCACTGGTGGTTTTACATCAATCACATATTTTCCGAAACTTTTAAGTTATTGTTCATCACAACCCTTGCATCACGCACATACAATCCATCGTCTTGGACTTTGCTGTTTCAATTTGTTAAATTATCGTCTGCATCAATAAGCTTGCAGACTCCAACGGAAATGCTCAGATTAATTCGATGATCATCCAACTGTGGAACTGAAATCAAATTCAATGACATGCATGGAGCATAAAGTACGTTCTAAAAATGAATCCACTTCAATTGTGATTACTCAATAAGTCACTGGTTCCTATATACTTACTTGTTGCCACTGTGCCATTACCGACTTGAATATTGTTCTGTCCGTTGTATAGTTTGTAGAACAACTCTCTCCTATAACATATGTGGTAAGTCGCACTACTATCAATAATAAACTCATAGTCTGACCTATTAATACCTGGAAAGGCAGCTGTAGAAAACTATTTTGTTCCAGGTACTGCTGCGACAGCCACTCTTGGTTTCTCAAAATCCATCAGGTTGGTTCCGACTCTTTTCAAAGCGTCTATGCTTATTTCTGTAACCTGACTTTTATTTCGTCCACTCTTCCATTGAGCGCGATGTGGCCTTCCTTTCCCACATCCGTAACAAGTTTTGGTTGTCAAAGCTTGTGCAGCCATGTGTTTTTTCTTATTATCTTTTTCACTAGTAGAGAAAATTATTCCTTGTACTCATCAATCAGTCTAATAGTTACTGTATCCCAGGATGCTTTGTTTTCATTCCATTGTCCTGATAGCAGCAACAGTAGATTCTTATTCACCGCATTCTTTGATGGAAGCAAGCAGGACAGATATCTGCATCAACTCATTAATCACAAGGACTGCAATTACAAGCTTAGTGAAACACATGTCTAGATCACCAATGTGATCGGCCATACTCTCGCCATTTTCGAATGTTTTTGAGAATATTTCATTGAGCAGCAATGTTAGCTTAATACTAGTTGAATTTCCTGTGTACCTCGCAGTCAACTTTGCCCACATTTCGACAGGGTCTTTAGAATACTTCTGTACGACTTTTAGAGGCTTACCGCCGAGGGCCAGAACCAGTAGAGCTATGGCTTTCTTTTTCTTCCTCTGGAAATTTAAAAGAAGCATCTTCATTTGCTCCACCAATCAGGACTTCGTTACCATTAACTACAGACATGCAATCCTTATTTTCAAAACAATGCTTCCATTCTGAGCTTCCACAGATGGAAACTCTCATAATCCTTACCATGAAACTTAGGACCTTTCTTTCTTCGACTCAGCCATCTCTTCAGCAAAGGGCAACAAGTCGCGATGCTACCACTGTTGTAAAGGGAAATTGATATGTTGCTTTGAGGAGAGAAACTTGTGAGTATGATTTGGTCCAGATGAAGCCGCCACCCCTGTGTGTGGTCTGTTTGGGGCTCATTTACTTTTTCAAGCACAATCACGGTTTAAGTACCATTGCCACTAGAACTACGACATGCATATGTCTTACTGCTTTGCAGATAACAATATTAACGGATGCCACAACATTGGTGTACCAAAATATTCCGAGACACCATTAATTGAACGTGATTAAGTCCATACAATGAATATGTAAGTATATACTGAGCGGGTGTAGACACAATGAGTCAGATAGCTCATTATCAATCGGAGTTGCTGTTCCCATACCTAGTCACATTCAACAGCCTCGCAGACACTCTGGTCGTGCCTTCTAGAAGATATCGTCGCCCTAATCTCTTCGGGGAAATTTCTCTGCGATCAGAGAAATAGACATGTCGACGACGTTCCCGGTGCTGTAGGGTGGTCAGACAAGGCCTTATGTACGGTCCTGGTTATTTTCCAGAACATACTGCACGCTCGGTTATTGGCTCGCTACTTCCCATGGTATCTGCACCAGCGTACAGGTGTAATGTACACACGCGTACAGTATGGCACAGGAGCGTGCGGAGGGCATTCTGAAATTAACTATGGATGCGGGGGCGGGTGGAAACCTGTCGCGCCTGCATCACTTGGAGACTAAACGCAAAAACGGTAACGAAGTCCGGTAGCTCCTTCTGAGCGGCGGAGCCACGACGGGAAGCAGCGAGGGAATCAAGGCGACAGGAAAAACCCTGGCCGTCGTCGCCCAAGGCGTCATAGATATCAATCCCGACAGGGGAGAGGAGGGTACCGTATTGGTCGCATGAAGTACCGTAATGACGATTTACTCGCGCTCTGCGAGTGTCATGACAGTGCCTGCGGTAACCGTACTTGGCGAGATGTGGCGACGAGCGGAGGGTTGGGCAACAGTAACGTCGACGGCGATATGGGTACTGTAAAGCCCGTAGGCAGCGGGAATGTAAATGTCTACTCGTAACGCGGGACTCTGAACGCTCAGACTTTTGGTGCACAGTAGAATCCATTTTGGTGTACAGGGGGAGAGAGGGGTGTCTTTATTGAGATGTATGGATTGGCTGGAACCCATTCGGATTTGCAAATCTGAATGACATACTAAATACATGTACCAGTAAATTATTATTTTTTCATTGTTTTAAATTCTACAGAGGTCATGTTATTGTAATGCGAGTCATGGGAGGGTGTTCAATGGCATCAAGCAGCACTGTATGTGTAGATCCCTGTTTCGAAGTTAGCGCAATTCTAAGAGCATCTACACCCATGGTGTCCAACAGGAAGTTTACAATTTTTTTAAGTTGGATTGAATAATATTCTCTCCCACCGGGGAAATCCAAAGTTACGTATAATTGGATTTGGATCGCGTTTGCGTTTTCTGCGTTTAAAATCCTCCAATTTGGACCACTTTTTGGAACGCGTTTCAAATCCAGTTTTGGCGGAAGTTAAATTTCAGTTATATTTTTGATGCTCTTCTAGGATGACTTTCCCGCGCATCGAGCACTCAACCACCCAAATTCCCGCGCGAAATTCGAAACGGCAAAGTCCATGCGACGATTCATACTGAAAACTCCGCCATTTCTCGCTTCAAAACCCAAAATCAATGAGCTTACCGATCTTCCGCGAAAAATCCTTCAGTAGAGTAACCTCACACTTCTCCCTTTAGTACTCCGAACGCATCTAATTACTGCAATCAGACTAACACGACAAAATAAGGGGGGAAAGCTGGCGTGGTTGGACATCTGAGGAAACTGTAGCCGCTTTCAAAGCGTATGTCGTTGCGTTAGAGAACCCGCGAGCGGGAAATGGGAAGAAAAAAGAGGTTTTTGCAGTCCAGGTTCTCGCGCAATATACCCAACTCATGAAAGAAGCTAATAAGAAGAACCCAAGGTGCCTGTATCCAGATCGCACTTGCGATGAGATTATCCAAAGATATAGGAAGATAAGGTGCGAAGGAATAAAATTCGAGGGAATAATATCTTCAATCAAGTTACTCGCAAAACCTTGTCAAATACTTTTCTCGGTATTCGAAATCTGCGCTCAAAAGATTCTTCCGGTTGTTAAGGACCTTTTTTAAAGTACCCTGTGGAAAGGAATCCCTTGGCCAAAAGTATTTGCGCATGTAATGAAGATGAAACGCATTATCCCTATGAATATTCCCAGACTTTCCTGGATATGAACCTCCCTGGGGTCCCTTGTGAAATGCAATGATCGCGAGGATGTAATCTACATCCAACAGGCAACAGCCATGGCTTCTTCGTCTTCGCAAATATCTCCTTCTCAATGTTCATCAATAGCGAGAATTGGATTTTGAAAGACTGCCGGTGATTCGGTGGAAAAAAATAGACTGTAAATCACAACGATATTAGTTATTGTCGGGAATCGAAATTAAAAGTAGAGAGGAGAATTGACGGTGTTAAACGCTTACCTTTAGCTTTACCTATGCGGCAAAATCCGTAAGAAAGCACCCAGGTGTGAATGAGAAGCTTAATTAAGAACTCCTGCTGGCGGGTGCGCTTGGATTTTAATGAATCCGACGATGAGGAGCCCTGTCGGGACGTGTTAGGCAAAAGAGCATAATGTTCTTCGGGTATCTCCAACAGCTGGGGTTGGCAAAACTTTTTTGGTGATGTTCATAGATTACTTTACCACAGACATATGCAGGTGCAACATGCATAGTCTTGAATACCCCACTGTAACAAACCTAAAATAATTAGGTTTGAATAGGGTGGCTAAACTCTGCATGTTTTGGGGCGCGACATAATACAGACGCCGCACACGTGGACCAAATTGCATAACTAAGCTGCTGATAAAGCCGAGTCTTCACTCCTCCCGCCGATCATGCGCTGCGGGTTGCGACAGCGGCCGCGTATTCGTCGATTACCTTGGACGTCGTCGCAGACGGCGATCCAAGTGAGTCGAAGGCTAGCGGCACAAACTTCCATCCCAGTTTTGATCGTCCTGGGAGGGCTTCACCGGGGATGGCTGCTACTTTGCTGGCAAGCTCCCTTTTTTGCGTCTTTCCGCTGCATTGGCAACGGCGCGCGCCTCACGCGCTCCAATGGACATGAACCCTTCTTGGAATGGCGATGTTACTGTGACGTCGTACGCCACCGGGAGGGGCGGCAAGGTGTTGATCTCTTCCGATCTCGGGTACACTAGAATGTCGGCAGGCCGTGCATTCAGTCCGGGAAGTAAGTATTTCACCTCATATTGGACGCCGACTCCTGCTGCTTTGAACAGTTGTCGGCCAAATACCTTCACCACGGCATTGTGCCGGTTAGTCCATCCCAGGCCTTTTTTGCAAAAATCCGCGGCATGGTCACCTCGGTTGTCCATGGGCCTGTTGCACTCCGCGCATTGCAGCGGCACAGTGTCGTCAAACACGTGAACTCCCAGGTGGCGGCGTAGCATCACTGACCACATCTTATTATAGGTCCGGCTGACCACAGACGGATGTGCGGTGAGAAAGGCTGCAGCAGGCGTCTCTAAGTATGCCTGGCGGCGGATCCTTCGCCGAATATCAGCTTCCGTATGCAGCGTAGTGCTTGGGTACCTCTCCCATTCGTCTTCTTTCCAGAATACCTTTGCTGCCGACTTGCACCAGGCTCGATATAAAATACTGTGTGTATTATCGGGCTTGTTTGCAAGATTGGTCGCTGTCAGCGTTTCTGGGAGACCACCGTGTCCGTCAGAGAAGCTTGGGTGGAGTCGTCGGACAAACTCGAGAAGGTGGGTATCAGCATGTGCATAGCTTTATGCACGGTGGTGCGCTACGCTAGGATCATCGGGGCATGTCAATTGTTCGGAGTCGATGACGCTGGCCGCATACGACGCTAGATTCAGCGTTGCCACGGGTGTGAATCCGTGGCCTCCGAGGCGCAGCGGAAGAGCCACTTGCTGACGGACCGCACTTGTCATCGGCACGTTGTTTGACCGCGTAATATTCCATCTGTTCTTGGTCAAATCTCATTGCCAGGACGCTTGTTGCACTCGGCGGTGTTAGCTTCATCACATGATGTAGCTTGCATGCCGAGGCACAAACGCGGTGGAGGTGGAATCGGATGCGAGCATCCCCAATCCCATCGATCAGCGATAGCGTGTTTTTGCATCCTGCAATTTTTTCATTGAGAAAGTTCTCCATGAATTCAGGCGAACCGATCGGGGCGCCGAGGAGGTCAATGCCGTGATTTGAGAAGTTCTCATTTGGAAAGCGGTGCAGTAGGGGTGTCTCAGTGGCAGGGTGGCGCGGCCAGAATAGGCGTGTCTTCGCCGGGTTTAGATACAGGCCATGATCAGGTCCCTTAGACCTCAGGATCTCGACAGCCTTGTCGAGCTCAGTGTGATTGCCTACCAGGGTGCAGTCATCCGCATACCATCTGTGTAAATGGAGTTGGGTCTGATCGGAAATTTCTCTTGCCAGTGGGTGTATGACAAGGGAGAACATCAACATACTTGCTGGGTCCCATTGCTGCATCCCTTCTTGGCTGGGGATGTCTTGTGTCGATGCCGCAGGCAAGATTAGGGACGGCATTTGACGGGCATACACCATGTTCAGAAAACTCTGCGACACTGTTGCCGATCCAACCCCGGCCAGACAAGATCCGCCCCATTGCAATTGGGACGGCCTTGCGGCGACTGGTGACGAAAGTGCTCTTACCCCAGGCATTGGAAGACACGAGGGAATACCTCGCTCCACTACAGGTGGCCAACGGAGTGCACTGTGGACTGGATTCTATCGTACACGAAGCCCGAAGATTGGTCTCCACCCAAGGTGAAGATGAGGACTACGCGCTGGTTTCAGTGGATGCTCATAATGCGTTCAACCGCTTTTCGAGACAGAAAATGATCGACCTCCTGCCGACCAAAGTGCCGCCGTTATGCCGTTTTGGTGATGTCCGCCGGCGTACCACTGCATTGCAGGAGTTTGATAGTGGGGCATATCTGGATTGAATTGCATCATCCGCATCCCGATTAGAATTTCCCGGTGGGGCGCTTCGGCTTCCAAGCAGAGTTACGTATAATTCGGCATTGGAAATTTTTCATCTTTTAGTAGTGTCGAGCGAATTTTCGACAAGTGTCCTTTTTGGAGTGAAATTAAACACGGGTGGAGATGCTCTAGGCGAAGTTGTAGATTGTTAAATCTACAGTACAGTACACGGTAGCTTGGGATTGCAACTTGTCCCCCTGCCTTCATTTCATGTACGGGACTTTCATCCGTGCGATGATCCGACGACTCCAGTGCTATAAGCAGAGGGTGTAAACTACAATGTACTACAGTAAGATTTCGTGGGACTGTCGATCTAGCCCTCTGTTTACAGCGACATTTCATGGCTAAACCGTTCGATACAAACGCCGCGCGCTCCAAGCGTTAGCAAGGTAATCCTTGGACGTACCTCAACTCACCACATTCTGGCGTTTTTGTCGCTACACCGCACATCCGATACAAGCCAAGGTGCTCAGACCTAGTTTCTGTACTTTCTAACTTGCCTTCTTTCTCTGTAGAAGGCTTGACATTGGGACAAGAGCAATGCATCATATCCTAGTGGGGGGGAAATTTTTGGGTTATTTTAATGCATGGAAGATGTGGCCGGTTATCCTAGTGTGCTGGGACATACGCGGAAATATGGGGGTGAACCTATAGTGAAAGATTTACGGGAAAAGGACGAATGGAACGGGGGGAAATTTAACCAAACACCGACCATTTACTGTTAAACAAACAGCATGGGTAGATTTGCTTTCCTTGTTTTTTAATTAGGTAAATTTCAACAGTCAGGAAGGAAATAGGGGGTGCATTGACTTTGTAGGTTCGGGAGGCTGACAACCAGGGAAGTTTTGTGACGAAAAGCGCAGTGTAACGGAGAGGATGGCAGACGTCTTCCTTCCATCTAGACTCTAAAGCGATGAGAGCAGACAGCAAACAGGCCGCGTTGAAGGAGACCACTAGTGCGGCGTGTCGTTGCAAAAGATTTGATCTCGTCGTTCCGGTCGTTACGCCTACTACTGGCCGTTGCGCCAATTAACAGCAAAAGTTGGGCGTAACGGGCAGTTGTGGCTTTGATGTACATTTGTATGTCAATTACTACGAAAACGTGAAGGTGGGCTCGGGGAAGGTGTAGCACTGAAAACCTCAATTCTCAAATTTAGACTTGGGAAGGAGGTACATTACTGTATTGTCACGGCAATGTAATTCATTGCTGTAGTTTGGACGGCTGTGTGGCGCAGCTCAACTTGCGCACGTTGACATCAAGTGGTATACAAAGCAAATATCGCCAGTCGACATTGGCATGGATCAACTTTGGGATGAAATGTACATACTAATTCTGCGTATGAAGCATACTTCATATGCAAGCCAATTTTTGTGCTTGGCACAACGGGAATAGGATTGGTTTTATTGTGAACGGTCCAATGTTACCTGGCGCATGAATTACTTTTAGGGCCAAGAAAAATGTCAATCTTACTTTGTAAATATTGCTTTGTTGACGCAACGTTTTGGCATTGTGATGGTGTGATCCAATCAATTTGGCGCAGCGCAGGGAATTTGAGGCACTGTTGATGAATGGATTACCGTACATCAGATAGATAGATAGATATGATTGAAGATACATTGGACACCATAGGAACTAGAAACTATTTTCTCTCAACAGTTTACAACAACAGTACCTAAATACAGTTGTAAAATAGTACAAAAACAAGACTTGAGACGAACTAATGCAATAATACATACAGGGGTTGGTCACGATATAGTGCCACTTTGAATAGTGCTGCACTCCTATTAGTGCCTCTAGTAAAGCCATGTACCCCATTTCGAGCAAATTACGGACCGCTGAATGCGTCTCGTCACGACTTCCGGGCTTCGGCCTCTCGTGCCAGGCTCATGGCGGACAAAAGGATGATGCGAACGACATCGTTGCTGTTCTCGAACTACCATCAGCGTCTCAAGTTTACGCGCTTTTTCAACCGCTTCATATTCTAGCGTACGACTGCAACACTCTAGAGGCAGGTGCCGGCCTTCGTCGCGCACTGAACGGCTCACTTAGCCCCATTTAACAAGCCAACACGAACAAAACGCGTCAAGTTTTGATTCCTGATCCTGAGATGCTGTCGAGAGCTTTACCGAATAGTGCCGATTCCATTAGTGCCAGGTAAAGCCCGATTTACGGGGGTAGCACTATATTGTAGGGGTTACTGTACTCTGCATACTGTACTGTATTACCCTTTTGTCCTTGTTAGCGAGTGGGGCTGGGTCTCTCAGGCGTCAGGGTCCTGAGAGACACATGCCCAGCGAAAGATGGCTTTGGCCGTTACAAATAAAACAACTTCAAAATACCGCTCGCATGCCATGTCACGGCGGTTATCTTCCTCAACCTGAGGAACTCGTAATCCCTCGTATGAAATTGTTTGAAGACCACCCTTCAAAAAAATAAGTACGAATTATTAGTAAGTATTTTTAAAATATACGTGGAGATGTCATACCGTAATAACCTTTAAATAGAGTTCTCTTTGTGCAAATGAAGTATTGTTTAAAACGGATAGTTTTTCGTTGTCGGTCAAGTTACTGTTCTTTCCAAATGACACAAGCAGCAAGTTGTTGCTGCCAACTCACTGCTTGGTGCCAACAATCTCACTGTTTGGGGCAAAGGTTTGGGGGTTTGTACTCTGGGAAGATATGCTGTACTTGATTTATCCAAAAGTTTTCCAAACAATCGCGATCGACTCAAAAAGGTATGCCGACACAGCAGTAGGGAAGGAACAACGTTTCCTAAAAGGCAACTTTCAGGCTACCCATCAAGCAGTGCTTATGAAGTGCCAGCATATACTGTTCAGGAAAAGTGAGAATGATGGGGTAGTTCATTTCGTCGTCTGACACTTCTAGCGGAGAAACCCCATCGGAGTTTGGAGAGATGGCAAGGAGAAAACTGAAACTAGTCTGCGCCTCCGTGACCCTGCGACTGTATCGACGACGTCACGGTAGGCGAGGAGGTATGTGGTATTACACAGTTACAGCTTGCGCTGAGTGTCTACGCATGAGGACCATTTTGGCTCTCGACAAGCTCTCCGTTGCCCTCATGACCGCATTTGTTGCCAACTCTGAGACGAACGCTCATGCCTCCAGGAAACCCGTATTGTACAGTACCAGCAAATAACTACCGTTGACCTGGTACCACCGCAGCGTTGAGAACAAAATCATGTGCACGACGCATTATTGTCGTTTGCTCAGGTGTGCTTTATCACAGACTAGGGAACTTCAACGTGCAGGACCACTAAAATTAACTAGCTTTGGAGGGAAGGCAAACATCTGAATGTTGCGGACTATGACCAATGGCTGAAGCTGCACACGTGGACCATAGCTCAGCTGTTGATGAGGCCGAAATCACCTTCGCCTTAGACTTTCAGATACGGGCCGCGATTACAGCCGCGTACTCGTCGACAACTTAGATGTGGTCGCCGACGGGCATCCGAGGGAGTCGAAGACTAGCGGCACAAAATCCTATCCGAGTTGCGGGCGTCCAGGTAAAGTCGGCCAGGAATGGCGGTGATTTTGTTTCGCAAAATCCCTCAGCTTCCCTAGTTTTAACTCCTTGTCCTCTTTAGCAATCCGCTGTTAGGGGACAGCTGCCTACTACTGCCGAATGACGACATTGTGAAAGCGTATCTGAGTTGTTCGTGTGAAAACGGAGGGAGCGAGAAGAAGGCTAGAATTTCGAAGATGAGATGATACTAGATGATGAGCTCTTTGACAGAATCACTGTTTATCGAAGAACTACCAGGGTGGTCAGAAATGCCAAAGCTATGGTAAAACTGTCCTGTAGGAAGTTATTCGTACGCCTTGAACGTAACGCCTCATTTCAGTTTCTAACTTATGGGCGCTCATTTTATCGAAAAGCTAGAATTAACTGTCCTTATCTTTTTTCGCCAGTCAGTTTGAGGGCATTAACTTTATCCGTTGTCTTATTGACTTTGGTTTTTGCATTTACTGTACCTGCAGCAGACACCCGTTCTACTGATGCCATAAAGTTTACACAGTACTGCACAGTAATGTACAGTATCTCTTTCAAGAGCGGTTGGGGTGGTCGTCCAGTGACCACCCCTGGATGAAATAAATGGATCCTTTTTTTCTTTTTCTTTTTCTTCTTTCTGTTTTCTATTTTTCTTATCTACCCGGCTTTATCTTAATTCTTCTAGTTCCGGTGCTATTCTTTCAGGAATCATATCCGCCTTCTGTACTTTTTGGTGAAGAGATTGTTGTTCAAGCCGATTTCTGGGCGAGAAAGATGCTGCAATCCTTGCATTTCGGAAGGTCGAGGGCCTTATTCTTCCTCTTTACTACCCTACTGTGTCAAACCTCTGGTAGCAGATATATTTTGATGTGCGTTGAGGAAGCTCTGCTTACGCACTGTTAAGGGCGCGAAGGGGATAGGTTGGCCTGTCGCGCGCTAGTGAGGGTTCGATAGGGTGGAGAGCTGGTAAGACGGAGAGGCGGATGGAGAAGGAGGGAAGGTTGTTGGAGAGGGACGTTATTTTCTTTTTGGTTGCTAGGGTACCTTTCCTCCCGTTTTTCTAGATATTTGGCCCTCGTAGATAATAAATACTCTCAAATATCCTACAGTATACAGCACCACTTCTGGTCCTCAGAAACTTCTAGAAGTCATGTGTACGGCTGGAGTGCGGCAGGGGAGGACAAATACAGTGCGAGTTGCGTACGAGCACCGTACTTGTACATTACTTCTCCCCCTTACCTTTGCCACCCCCGCTTGCACCCACGAACTTCACGACTCGCGCACCATTTCACCCACTATCAGCCGACCATTCGGTACTGTACCGCTAATACAGCACCACTCTCTCCCGCTGCGGCACCACCCTCTCCCACGACGAACCCCAGGGGCGTCCATCTCTACCAATTCGGTTGTCACACATTCTAAACCTCCTTTTTCTTGCATGCCTTAACTCCTTCGGGCTCTCCTGTCTGCTTCGCCATGGTTTCATCGGTGGCGATTCCCTATTGTGTCGGTTCGGTCTCATCTGGTTGATGACCCTAGATGGCTAGGAAAAAGCAGCTGCAAACAAATCGACTGGGAATAAGGCACACCGGGACCAGCTGGCGGGGCTTGTAGCGCGGAGGAACTCGTTAATCGACGGGACTAGTCCTTCTTGGACACCATCACCGGCCACTACTGGAAGCCATTCCATGGTATAGAGGAGTATAGAGTGGTCGGTCTCGTCTTTTTCGGATCTTCGTAATTAAACCTGTATCTACGTTACCTTCGCCAGAAAAAGCCAAACGCGAGATTACCCAATCAGGATCTGTGTCAAGGAGCCTGTAGTCTTTGTCGTCGTTCTTAGACTCTGATAGCCCAATTTTGTGAGATGAGCTTCTGTTAATCACCCTCTAAGGCGAATTGCATGATATTCTTTCTCAAGACCCGTTCCAGTTCTCTGCCCGACCTTTCCACCACAGTTCCCTCCGAGAAACTAACTCGTGTGTTCCTGTCTCCTGAACTCACCAACCTGTCCACATCGGTGCGACCGCAGAGGTCCTATAGCCTCGACGTCAAGTGCAGATTCAGTGGAGCGCGAAAATCGATTTCGCCTTCAGCAAAAGGGGTCTTGTCCCAGTAATCATGAGACATCATCACACCTTCGTGCGGCCGAATATATGCGAGCTGCCCGCCGCCCGCCGCGCTGCAAGCCTCGCAGCTGGTCCCGGGGTGCTTTACCCCAGTCGATTTGTTCGAAGTCTTCTTTTTCCTAGCCATCTAGGGTCATCAACCGGCCTGTTTGCGCACCCCGGTTGGGCATGATGAATATATAAGAAATGATTTCTCTTCCCACGTGGCTTCATTCTCAGTCGTAATGAAGGAACTCACGAAGCTCCAAGATACCCAACATTCTGTGCCTCTGCATCGAGCCTTCTTCTAAATATGTAAGATTAGCCTCCTTTTTGGACGAAAGCTTCCTATCCAGTCTACAAAGTCTAAAGCCGCGGCTTTTGATTAAATAGTTGAAAAAACACTTAGGAAACTCAATGGAGGTGATATTGATAAGGATGTGCTCAAGGAAGTACAGTTACTTATAAAGCCTTTTTCGTAACGAGAATCCGAAGTTTGGGATTAGGCTTTATCTTTCTGTGACCGCGGCACTTGTGGCGTTTCTTGCCTCTGCGCCACTTACCCGCTGCCTCGGATGATGGCTTCTCTGCTCAAAATGTTTCTACAATTCTACAATGTTGCAATGAAGAGGAATGAAAAGTTGGATAGAAAATTACCCGATGATTGCGTCATCCCGCTGATTTCGATTGACCGGCTCCTTATTTTCCGCCAAGAGCGACTTATAATCCAGCGGAAGCCGCGGTCTTTGACTGCTTAGACAAAGTCGACGGTGTAACGAAAGAGTTTCGAGCCTTCTCTATCTGTCGATGACTCAAAGAACTATCCGTACAGCCAGCCCACCTCAAGACTGGTACGGATATAGTTGACCGCAACTGTAAGGTATAGTTACAATACTATTGCCTAGTACTATCTGAGAAGTTATATAAGATCAGCATGGATTTTATGGGGATCACGCGTTGGTCTGTAACTTTGGTTCGACTTGTTGTTGGAGGTTTGATTTACAGATGCTTTTATTTACCGTCAATAGGTCCAGATCCGCCTCTCGTCCGATTCTGGAACCACAACAGGAGGACCACAGAATTCGGCCGCACATCAAGGCTTCACTTGCTCAAATGGGAGCACAATTACTGACTTCACGGTCTTCCAATCCCCCGTGACTACTGCGTGGATTCTGAACCTGGCTAAGTGCCCTGGGAATCTGCCGAAACGGGACACAAACGCGAAGGAGGCCTATTTTGGGGTTCTTAATTCGAGATTGCGGTCAGCGAAATCACTTAATATCGCTGCCGATCTCGAGCTTGGAGGTTTGCATAACGATAGCTTAAAATTGGAAGTCCATTGGCATTTGCGGTTGCTATACGAGCTGAGGTACCCGAGAAAGAGGCAAAATACCACTTTTCATTGGTATGCGGCACGATTGGTGCGGAATAATGCAAATTGACTTCTCGATGGCATTAAATGTCGAGATGGGTTTGTGAAGGGTAACTCGACTTTATTGCAAATGATGGTCTGGATATATGCTGATATTTGGTAATATATCGAGTTGGTATGGCTTGAAATGAATTGTTCTGCTTTGAATGCGTACAGTACAGTACAGTAGTATCGCTTTGAATGAGTTTGATAGTGTTGTAGTTTCCCTTCTGTGGAGCAGCAATGAGTAGCTTTTGGAATAAACCTACACAAAAAAGGGAACGCGCGATTCCTGTCCAACAATAAAACTCATTTCACAGTGTTTCAGGGGAGTATGCTGGTCTTCAATCGAAAAAAAATTGTCAATACTGTACTGTACAGTATACTGTACAGGTCTCATGGTCTGTACTGTACAGTATACTGTACAGTACAGACCATGAGACCATGCAGCAGACTTATGCAACAAAGGTCTCGGATGGACCAACCGTCACACAGCGGTGGTAAAGGTACTTGGCCAAGAGCTGTTCAAGGCAGAGTCAGCGTTCAATACGAAATGAAGTACCTACTTCCTGACTGAACGCGCGACCCGCGGACATTGTGGCGTACCCAAGGTCTGATGCAACAAACACCCAGTCCCCTCTCCCAGTGGCGTTTGACGTGACTGTATCATCCCCGTTCCAGAGAGCTATAAGTCAATGGCAGCACGGGAAGCGCGAGCTGTTGCAAACGCAGCAGGAAAGCGGAAGAAGAGAGACTTAGCTACGAAAGTGGCAGCGATTCCAGGCGAGGCAATGCCGGGACGATCAAGGCTAGATGGGATTGTACCACTAGCCTTCGACTCGTTAGGATCACCCCTTTAGAAACATCCAAGGTTATAGAGACATACGCGGCAGCAGTAGCGTCTCGTAGCGGCTGCTCGACGGGAGGAGTGAAGACTCGCCTGTATCAGAAGCTTAGCTACTCAATCTGGTCAACATGTGCAGCATCCGTTATTGTCGCGCACCGCAACACGCAGAGCTTAGTCACCCAATTCCAACTTGATCTTAAGTACTTTGCAACGTTGCACATTTGGACTGTACACCAGTGATAATCGATCATACTGTACAGTATAGGACACTGCACTGCATACCTCTCTTTTGAGTACTGTAGATGAATCTCTCGTGGTCGTCCAACCCATACTTGCAACAATGTAGTTTCTGCACAGCTTAAATTGCGGCACTTTGCCATAGATAAAATTCTTTCACCTGAATGCGGTTGACTTGATTCTCAATTCTATATTCAGACCCTCTCTCATCACCAACTGTTATCCATTGTTGGCGTAAGCTGTGCAGCCCCTGTTGGCTATACCCCTGCCCTCCCACTTGTTCGTCACACCTGCATTCGACTACCTAATTGTCGTGTCCACTTCCTACCTTTCCCTGCATAAATGTCTTCGGTTGTCGCGCACTCCTCATGTCCCAAAGCTTCCGCAATGTCTGAACGTGGCCAAACCCCTTACCAGAATACATCTCATCCCCCTCAAAAGTTCTTTACAGATACTTCCCAACCTCTACAAGATTCCTATCAGTCAGACACACCCAAAAACTCCAAGACTCATTCTTCAGCTTACCGCCAATCCTCAATGGTCCGAGCCATGTCTCCTCTGTCAAACGAAAAACTTACCTCGTCTCACTGCCGATCTTGAACCCGTCTGACAAACGTCTATACCCCATCATTTCTTCAACCCCGACTATTGCCCGCGCCAACAGCAAATACGTTTCACTCCTATCAGACGGCTCTTACGAACTTTGCCCCCCTAGTTACGCTCACCCCAGTCTTCCTAGTTTTCCTTTTTCTATTGAAGTCAACCGCTGGTTCACCCCTTCCTCTTCCTCCAATTCCGTCGACCTCGCATATTATGGTTTTGTTTACCGCGATGGCACCTCGGTTTCCTACCTCCCTCTCTCTCACTGTCTTCTTCGCTACCGCCCCGACGTTGGTGAGGACAGAATACTCGGCGACACTGGATTTGAGTACCCCTCAACTTATGGGATCGACTTTGTCACTTTGGGAATACCACTTCCATATACATGAACTGTTCGAGCAATGCGATAAATTGCGTTGTGACGGCAATAACGCAGTCTCGCTCCTCCCGTACCAAGCAGGGAAAGATTCTCGATTTGTTTGGGTTCACGCAAGTTTCCCCAGAGGATGTCCTCCACGAGGCTCTGACTCTGCGAGATTAGTCTGTAAGAACGGAACTGAGAAGACGTTTCATCGCATAGAGGACGTGCTGAAATGTGTAGAGCGCACTCTAGTTTTGGATGCTGAGGTAGCGGTACGCGCTGTTCGGAAAAGTAATAGCACCAGTGAAGCGAAACTTAAGTTTGTGTTTTATGGGGAGTAATACGAGAGCTGGAAGCAAGAGGGCTAACCACTTACAACTTCGATCGAAGTTACAATCTGTCATTTAGAGACACCGTCGCTGGGGAGAGTCCGGCAGAAGGGTCTTGAGAAGGTTGGAGCTAGATTATACGAAGAAATAAGTGTTCGCTATAGCGTCTGAAGAAGGAAAAATGTACGGGTTCAAGTGCCACACATGGCAGGACATGTCATCATCCCTGTCGAACGCAGTGCTCTTGGAGGGCGTGCATATTTCGAGACACGCGGCCATCATGTACCTCGCCTATCAATTTCAAAATTTGAAGCAGTTTGGACAATTATTTAGAACGTCGCAAGATTTTGTAGTAATTGGTACCGCGGAGAGCGGGAGGCTTGCAGCGAAAACGACTTCCATCTTCTTCGCAGTGTCCCGCTGAAGTGCTCGTTGTTAGAAGTTCTGTGCAATTTCTTTAATCCTTGTCTTGTATGAAATCCTCTTCCTCTCCTTCCTTGTCCTCGCCCCTCTGTCATCTTCATGTAAAGCGAATGGTTTCGCTTATTCAGATCTGGCCTTTACCTCTTCGCCACACAAACTCAGGGTCTTTTGTCGGTAGAGAAGGGTGGGCTCCTCCTACTTGTGCAAGCATCTTTAGAGCTCCGTTCACTGTAACTCTAATCGATTCTTTCCGTCGTCATGCTGAATCTTTCCTTTCGAGGCAATGGAGGACGAATTACTTTAAAATCACGTTTACCAGCCCACTGGCCCTCCCATCAAAGCACCCGGAGCCTCAACCTGCTCACGCGCGTAAATATCGCCAGAGTCGCGAGGAACGAAAGTGCCAAACGTTTATCGCGGAGACGGCGTTAAATGTTTGATACCCTTCGTTCTTCGCGACAACGGCAGGATCTAGGCGTATCCCATTTCCTATGCCCAGACTGGAAGGATAGAACCTGAACGCTTACGCAGTTTTGACCGACATTGCCGGGAATATGGTTTTGAAGAAGAAGTATAATGCATTCAGTATCTACTGGGGACTGCGCACGTCCTAACGATGCGGCTAAGATCTAACCGGATGAACCTCGTCGTCCATGCGCATCGGGGCTCGTGACACGATAGCTTGAGCGATGGATGACCAGAGGGTGCAACTCAGTCGCTGGCAGATACGGCGGCGGATAACACCAGGTGTCGAGTGACACTTGGACGCGATCCGCGGAACAAACTCTTTGATAAATGCAATGGTACCAGGGGAAGGGGCGCCCAGGGAATGGGGGAAAGGTTTGGGTGTTTTTCTCTTGGAAGATATATCCGATCCATCCCATGGGAATCAAACGCCAGCGGTTGAAACGTGAAGTTCGGCGTGTATGGCGCAGAATATGGGCCAGTTGAGGGAGCGGGTAGGCGTCGGGCGGGTTTGCGTTCCAAAGTTGTAACCTTGTCGCGAGCCGCCACTTCAGCAGCGCCACCGGCAACCTAGGTCGCCTTGGTACGAACTACGGCCTTGAACGGCGAGACGACAGTGCTGTCACACGCAATGGGGCGCGACGTTGTGCCTTCCGGGTTGGGGGGGCTGTACAAGGGTATCGGCGGGCCGGAGCTTAGTGTCCGGGACGAGGAGCGGAACGTCTTGCCAAGTATCCAAACCCGCGCGCGGGTAACGTGTGTCGCGAACGCATAACAGAGCGAGTCATGGCGGTAACGACGGCCGAAACCTGGGCAGCAGAGGTCGGCGGCGTGATTCCCGAGGGTTTTCCGAGCCATGAAAACCCATGGAGATAAAAAATCGATTTGGTTCTTTCATATTGAAAAGGTGTCGTTCAGCAATCCCCCGTTGTATGCTAAACGTGTTCAGGGTAGTGGGTAGTGTCAGTCGTGCGCCTAAAGGGCTGGATACGTGATCTGTTTTCAGACAAAGGCACACTATGGTAGCTGTCACGACCAACAATGCATGCCTTATGGCCAGTCTCACACCACTCTCCTCAGGAACCCGATTTGGCTTTGGTCAAATCCCATTGAATAACTCGCGGTATCCGGAAGTAACTGGTTTCGTTTCTTTACTACAAGGCACTCAACTTTTTCCCCATGTACAAATGTAGTAACATGGATGAAATCGAGCAACCTGCTACTTCGTCCATTTTGTTCGCCACCCTTCGTTTTCCAATTTACTCGTCGCCCAACGGGAAAAAGGTTTGGGCGAAAGGTTTGGGTGTTTTACTCTTGGAAGATATA
This sequence comes from Kappaphycus alvarezii, assembly GCA_002205965.3. Classification (NCBI taxonomy): domain Eukaryota; phylum Rhodophyta; class Florideophyceae; order Gigartinales; family Solieriaceae; genus Kappaphycus; species Kappaphycus alvarezii. The sequence continues at coordinate 158,123 of NADL03000510.1, read as the reverse complement.
TCCGGTCTATCCCATGGTTTTCAAGACAACCGCAATCAACTCAAAAAGGGTATATCGACACAGGTTTGGTGTTTTACTCTTGGAAGATTTATCCGATCTATCCCATGGTTTTCCAGACAACCGCAATGACTCAAAAGGGTATACCGACACAGTAATGGGGAAGGAACTACGCTCCCTAAAATGCTACCTTCAGGCCAGCCATCAAGCAGGCCGCATTGGACATGACGGCTGCTGCAGCGTGCCTTTGCATCAAAACCCCGAACCTTTCCGTACTCTCCAGTGCCCTCACGGCCACGTTCCTTGCCACGTCATTTAGCACTGCACATGCATCTGGGTGCCACCCTCCAAGAGTGGAGATTGGCACAGGCACGAGCCTACCTCTGGTGGAGGTCGCGATAAAGATTGATATCTTCTCTGTTGCATTTCGCGCCGCATTCAGAGAGGACATCGGGTTGAAGGCCCTCACTCTCCTGTTGGAGGGAGCGAGGGGATTCACGAAGGTAACATCAAAAAAGTCGGTCCCTCCGCTGCTTCCCATTGCCTGGATGTCGGGTCTCGTGCGGTGGAGACCATGGCGTGGCTCTACGACAGGATGACGAGCAGCTCTTGCCAGGTCTTTCGAGAAGGTTACTTGGCGATCATGTCGGTTGATCCTGTGGGCTCCATGCAAGCAGTGCATGAGATGATCGCCATGTACATCGAGTGTGTCCGGGGAATTCCTTCTCGGGCATGGCGTGCCAGGGTGAAAAAGTGGGACTTGACAGTAGTATTGAAGCCACACCGAGAATTCTCGAGGTTCAATGCTTGTCTGTATCCGGGGCCGGGATGGGGGACAATACACCCATTCCTTAGCTCCCGGGAGGGCCATAGACGCGCGAAACGCCTGCCTCCTCGAATCCCCAAGAGGAATTCGTTCTTGCACTGCTTCATGGATTGCGTCCGTCAGCGTCTTTTGCGATGGTGTTTTTTGCGAGCAAATTACACTGAAGGATAATCCTAGACGGCAGGCAAGAGGTCGACCACCTCCGATGGGCGTCTGCAGCTGCTTCGTATGTTCCAGCTCCTTAATAGGAGTTGGGAGCAAGGTCTTGCAAAGCTTGCTAGATGATAGAGCTAGAAGCCAAGAATGCCGCAGCCGCGATGTTCTTCGAGGAGGTGAGTCCGGTCCCGAGAGATGGTTTTTCGCGTCCTTGGGTTGACCGGCAGCTGGAGTTCTCGGAATACTTCCGAGTCCAGTACTCCTCCTGCCAATTTTCGAACACAGTCCTCCATCATCCTGTCGAACCCTTCCGCTCCTTCTCCGGTGCAAGACGGGGGCACTACGCGCAACAAATAGCCTACTTTGCAAACGCCAAAAGAGTTACCACCGAGCTCTTATAGCGCTGCTGTCTGTGCCTCTCCCTGGCGAGGACTTCCAAGTCAACCGCCTGTGACCCTGGCATGGCCTGCCTTCGCTCCGCTTAAGGAGCCCTTCCTCAATATCTCCTCGAGGCTTCTCCTCCCCAAACGCGGAACAAACAATCGATTTGCAACCTGATTCGCCCATGTCTCCCTCCGCCTGCGTCGAGGACTCTTCCCAGTACTTTTGTTGCCGAGTTGCTCCCGTTGCTTCGCAGGACTGGTCCCTCTCTCAGACTCGGCTGGCAGACAAGCTGTGATCAGTACCTACTAATAGACTGGATACCCCGCCACTGTCTATTACGGAACGCCAAGCACAGAGACTGTAAACGCCAAGCACAGATGCTGTACGGATTTGATGTTTCCGCCCCGGTTGAACACTCGCTTCACTCAAACTATGGTTCTCCCTGAATCCTAGCGCATCAGTCCTCGCATCCCAGTTCCTTGCGCATATACCTATTCATCCCAGGAGCCCGTGGTCTTGTTCCCCGCGGTACCACGAAAACGCACAACGAAGGCTGTTTGCCAGAATCCTCTGTACACGAGGCAACATACACCGAACACATCTGGTTTTCCGAACACAACTGGCCCGCCTCCGGTAAATCCTAGATCTCCCAACAGTACTGCTCTACCACGCCCATCGCTTCACCACCAAACTCCGCCAGCTGAACCTCTCCTCACAGCCCCCGTCGCCGCCTAGCCATTCGCTCCCTCCAGCACCTCTCTACCCTCGGGACTGACACCATTGTCCACCGTGATAATGAACATCCAGCTCGACCGGGCCACCTGGCCGACATACTTCCGCCAATCTTGGAACCCTCCTCCCTCCTCCCTCCCACTCCGACCTACTTCCCGCCATCCGCCGTCTGTATCCACTATCGGCGAAGTCCCCACCTTTTTAACCTCTCATGTGCTTCATGGCCACAGTAGAAGACTCCTTCGTTGGTTCTTGCACTGGTTCCTGTTCTACCACCGTCGCTCTAGCACTCCACAAGGCAACCCCATCACCTCCACAATGCTCTCAAACGGGGAAAGGTTTGGGTGTTTTACTCTTGGAAGATATATCCGATCTATCCCATGGTTTTCCAGACAACCGCAATCGACTCAAAAGGGTATACCGACACAGTAATGGGGAAGGAACTACGCTCCCTAAAATGCTACCTTCAGGCCAGCCATCAAGCAGCCGCATTGGACATGACGGCTGCTGCGGCGTGCCTTTGCATCAAAACCCCCCGATGCTCTCAAACTGCTTCGCTATTCATCGCTCTCCCGTCAACAACTCCAAAGGCTTTACACCGTCCTCACTCCCTTCGTTACGTATTAGCAACTTAGTGACTTAGCCCTTAGGGGCAGCCCCCAATGCTATGGCCCACGTCGGCCCCTTGTCGGGGGTCCCTTCTTCAATAAACGTTCACCCCACCACGCCAGACGTGACATTTTGCATAGCCTCAGGTTTGTTTTATTACAGATTGTAATCTGTATTAGTTTATCACTGATGTACTTATTTATTCACCTGTCTTTTCTGCGAGGTACGCTGACGGGACTGTACATAAGGCAGAGAGCTAACCGGTCGAGCCAATGAATGTCCAATGCCACAGAGATCTCTCAAAAATTTAAGTTTGAATCGGGTGACTAAACTCTTCATGTTGCGGGGCACGACTTTCGTGGCCAGGTCCCTCTTTCTTTCGCATTTCTGCTGCAGTGGCAACGGATCGCGCTCCCCGTACTCCATCGACATATAGTTCACTTGGAATGGCGATGATACGGTGATGTCATACGCCACAGGGAGAGGGGGCGGCGTGTTCGCTACATCAGAACGCGGGTGCACCAGAACGTCTGCGGATCGCGCGCGCTCAGTCCAAGAAGCAAGTACTTCACCTCATTCAGGACGCGGAACCCTGCTGCATCGGGCAGCTCCTGGCCGAATACCTAGCAGCGTACCTTCACCACTACTGCGTGCCGGTTGGTCCATCCAAGATAGTAGTCGCTGTGTGGGAAAACCTTGTGTCTTTTCCCAACTCTATTTTTTGTAATATTTTATTCATAAAATAATATCCATTCTTGATGCTGATAAGAATAAATCGCCGAGAATGAGATTCTCAGAGCCAGTTATTCTTCAACGACAGTGTTGCAAGCGACAAAAGTGCTGCCGAAGTATAGCCGAGGGAACACGAAGAGGAGGATACGGACGAAGGGTCAAGGGGCTACAAAAACTATAGAAAGAACAGTGTCTTCCACATATACGCAGTGAATAAAGTAAAAGAAACGTCTGACCATCGAAAGTCAACTTCTGAGATATTCAGCTCTGTAATAGAAGTTGTCCCAAGTTTCTTCCTCTCTCCCACATGAAGCGATTTACTCGTCTTATATAGACTTTTAGGATAACCCCAAAGTCTAAAGCATACTAAACACCATAAATGCATTAAAAGGAATCCTGTGGACGATAAGACTAACAGTAGATACTATCAGCATAAATATGTAGATATACTCTCTACAGTCTTCGTTCCCGAGACCAGAGCCAAATAATTCCTCCAAAATATTCATAGCCCCAGTTCAGGCCCTATATATTCTATCGAAGGGCCAAGAATAATAGATAGCGTCCCCGGCCATATCAAGATCCTGCAAACCCCCTAAAGAACCTCAATCTACGCTCCATTCCCAACAGAAAATTTACGGCATTACGATTACAGCCTAATTCTCCCCTCCATCCCCACAGGTACTGTCCTATGTTTTCAAACCGGTTTGTCTCATGGATCCACCCAGTCCTGTTCATCTTCGGATCCATCCTTATCTGCCTCAGCCTCCTCCGGCTCCTCTGCTTCCACAGTCTCCCCTTTTTTTCTCTGCCTTCTTAGCCTACTCCACGAACTGACGGCAAAACTACTCCAGAAAGCGTCCATGGTCCATCCTTCTGTATAAGTCCTCTTATTCAGCTGGCCAATTGTTTATCAAGGCCAGACAGTTTATTTGACAACGGGCTCTGGTTTATTTGACGATGGTAAGGTACGGGTGGAGGTTGGTCATGTTGAAGCTAAAGTTGAGTGAGGCGATGGAGTAGTTGAAGGCGGTATTGTTGCTTAAACGATGTAAATATCGAACTTGAATAGGGAAATGTATTCAAAAAGTGTTCGAACTTGAGCTCAATGATAAAATGCGAGGCATTTTTGCTGCTTTGAATTTGCACACATTCGGGGTGATAATGAAAAATATGTTTGATAAAAATATGAACTGAATTTGGAGAAAGAGAAAATTACGAGTGGAATGGTTTAATTTCAAAAAGAAGGGCAAAATATTCAAACGTAAAATATAAAATGGAGTTGTGCAGTGAATTTGAATCATTAAAGTAAAAGTAGTTTATGATTATGTTCTTAAACGAAATGGTGGAAAGATCAATTTAATGAAGTGGAGGTTAAGAATGGATCCTGGAGGCAGAAAAAAGCAATTTGCGGAAAACAGGTTCCGTATTAACATAGGCATTGGCTTCTCCTCCATGGATGACGCTGGACTTTCCCTCCTCTCTTTATTAGCGGCAAACTTATACACTATCCTTTCTATCAGACAACACTATGGAAAATGGATGTTTTTGGAGTGAAATGAAGCACACTTACGCACTGAGAACGAACAAGAGGGGATCTTATTAGACTGGGGTTATTCGTGCCGTGGAACCCTCTCAACTTGGACAAAACGGCTGCGGAAGCCTTTCTTCAGGTAAGTACGGATCGGAACCGTTTCAATGTTTGCATGGATCTCACAGTCACATTGGTAGTAACGTCATTCAAAAACTCGAATTCGTCAGAGTACAATATACCGTTTGTGGAAGTTGGCACTGGGACAAGTCGGGACTCGGCATTAGTGGCGATAAATCCTTGGTACCTTGTGAAATTTAAAGGGCTTTCCACATTAAATAATGCAAAAAGGTTCAGGCAAGGAATTGTTATGTTTCGGAGGAAATTGGATTCACGAATTTGAATAAAATGAAATCCGTTTCTCCACTTGATCTCGTAGCCCTCATGTCCAGCCTTATGCGCTGCTAACTGTTTGGGCGGGGCTAGGTGGCCGAGTACTGAGAGTAATTTGCTGATTCGGACGTGAGGAGTACATCGTGGCAGTCATGTCTCTCAGTTTGCTCTCGCTCATGCAAGCAGAGCAGATAAAGCAGCAAAACCTGTTCTGTCTGGAAATCCTCCTCCGTCAAGCATCTGGTCCCTCACAGTCTTATCCGCACGGAATTCACCACCATCATTTCCGGCGTCTCCTACTGGTACTATCACTGCTTGTTTTCTTGTTTCTTCGATTTAGACATTTACACACAACTTCCCTCACCTTGTATTGTTAGAAAATCGGTCCTTTCTGTAGGAAAGATGTCATCTCCACAAACTTCTGTCTTCTTCATCCCTGACCTTTGGCTTTTCAATACAACTGTTCCTACCTATTTTTTTTCAAGATCGAAATCCTAAAACGCCTTTTCCCCTATGAATCCAAATTCACTGTACAATTCCATTTTAAATTTTATTTTTGATGGTTTTGGTCCTCTTTTTTCAGAAACAAATCTTCCGACTGGTGATTCTCGTCGTTCTCCAAATTCAGTTCCGATATTTTAACAAGCAGATATTTTTTCTTCCCCAATAATTAATGAAATTTAACAACGGCAGGATGGCAGCACATTTTCGTGAAAATGATCGAAGAAATCCCCTATTTAAATTGCTATGGAGCGGGAGCGTGTTAGGGAATGGGTTCGTCGTTACTTTTACAAGAGGAAGAGGAGGATGAGGGGATATAGAAGGATGAAAACGTGTTCACCGGATCCGTACCTTTCTGCTCATTGTAGACGTCAGTTTTCTCGTCCTTTTGGGAGCAATAAGTGTTCTCCTCGTTGAGTGCGATTGGATCCCGACCATCGTCATCATCACTGAACATCGCTTCTCTGACTCATTGACATAACTCGAGGAAAATTTGCCTAGCATTGCCAGGAAACATTCTTTGGGCTTTACTATGGGCATTAGTGACATTGTTTGGTATAGAGAAGTCTCAACTAAGATGATTTTGTCTCTGCAATTGTAAAAACTACAAAAAATGCCGAAAGGACAACACCAGTCTTCTCATTTTATCCAAATTTGCCTTGCTCTTAATTTTATGTTATTAAAATAAAATCCATACATATTCTAAGGGATATCCGATCCCAACAGAGGTGCCAACTTTATTGGAAGCTGTGCGTCCTACTATTTTTTTCAATTACTTGTCGGTTTATGTGCCAACTGGAATCGAGAGAAATATAGAGTATTAAGAAACTCTGTCTCGGCGCTCCAGATAATGCATTTAGGATGAATTCATTTTCTCAGGATGCACCAATTACATTTTTGTATTGGTATTAGACTTTATCTTCCTCCGATCTGTACTTCGTAGGAACTCGAGGAGAAAGTTTGGTTATTGTAACTCTCAGATCTTCCAAGCCCCTGGCACAGTGCAGAGATTACTTGAGATTACAGATATTAACCTTAAGCTTTGCAGATAGTTCCAAATTAGATTTTGAGGAGCAAAAGTATATTAATCCATCCTAATTTCGAATAAAAATTTTGCAAATATCTGTGAAAGGATGACTCTACCTCTACTTTACTTGAAGCTACTGTCGTCGTCGGTGAGCTTAAAAATGTCTTTCTACTGTACTGTTTGAATTTTCGGAAATGCAGTGCGGAAAAGCAATGTAGTCATGATTACGTTTGACAGTCCCCGGTTGCTACGTCGCATTTCATCGCTGGGTTGGGGAGAACGTTAAGCTTGTTGTGGAGCTCTTGAAACCGTGTGCGATGGAGTGGTTTCGAGAGGAGGTCTGCTAACATGTTTTGAGCATGCACTGTGTTGTTCGATCTGCGGTATATGTCGTGATGTTTTTGGGGTCAAAGTGTAGACCTTGTTTCATGAGGTCGCCTCGTAGATTGCAATGCGCTTTACGACATAAGATGTGACCTTCTGCTGACCTTTTGTAACGGTGTATCATCATGAGGGGGAAGATTTTTTCTTTAGGCGGAACTAAATCGGCTGGTAACCATTGGATTCTGGCGTATTGATCTACGTTTTGGAGTTTTCTTCATGTGATTTTTGCCATTCCTGTGAATAGTTAGCCCGCGGGTTCATGTGATGTTTGGGATGGCGGCGGTCGTTGCAGTCTTCGTCTGTGAGAATAGATGGTATACCAAGTGACGTGTAGAATCGGCATGGTATAAATCCAGGCGGTAAGCGGCGTGTAGTAAATAAGATTCGACGGTTGGGACGAAAGGTACGCCTGGGTTGGCCTCGACCACAATAGTCCCCGGTGAAGCTCATGGATGCGGAAGCTTGTGGGGTAGGGCGGTGTGTTAGGGTTGGTATAAGGTGTGCAGTTTTTTGAACTTATGTACAAATTGCTTCACTGTTTTGGGTTTCTGAATAAGAATGGATCCTAGTACTTGATGGAGCATGCTGTTCTTTCGAAGTCCATTGATTAAGAATTCCACAGTGGTTTCTTCATCTCTGATATTGGGATAACGAGCGGCGATCATTTTTTGACGGTTGGCCGCGTGGGCATTCACATATTCTTCAATAGTTGTTTCATTCGTGAACAAGATGTTTTCTGCTTCGATCTTTAAGAATTGATGATTGTCCTTGGTGGATTGATTGATGTGCTCTTGATGGCTTGGACTAGATCACATGGTGTGGGACGGTCATCGGGTACCAGAAGCAGTCCGAAAATATAGGTTGGGACGCTACTGAGGACTGCAGAGAGTAGTTTGGACCTTTTCGTAGTGATTGATTCAAGTTATGCAGGGTCTGTTGGTTCGGAGGGGTTGCTGACTAAGTGGGAGCTGGCTTTGATTATTATGGCGCACGTTTCCAACGCTAAGTACCATGGTGCGTAGTTTGATGGATCTCTTTCAGGGAGTTTTGGATGACGGTCATTGTCCGTGTCGTTGATGTCGGGAGGTTTTTGTGTCGTATGTGATTGTCGTTGTCTTCATTGATTGCGTTGTTATCTAGTTCTGCTGTGATTTCGTCGATTTCTTTGGTGTGTTGTCGTCTTGCGCGACGGAGAGTACGGGGATCGTTGGAGTTCGTGGTGAGTAATTGATGACGGTACTGCGTGTGATGTTGTGGGTGGCAACTTCTTTGTTTGCGTCGGCTCATAACTGTGAGAAAATGTTTCTATGTCCACTTCACTTGACGCTAGTGTCGTCTTCAGTGAGCTTAAAACTGTCTTTATACTGTCATGTTTGACAATATCTCAAAGAGTCCTGCTAATCGGTAACTGTAAAATCTTCTTTCTTCGCTATAGAAAAACCATTAGAAGTTAAAGCCCCTTCTCTTTACTGAGATAATATATGTTGCGGCATCAATATAATTGATTTTTTATCCAATGATATCCTCACCAAACTTTGCAGTAAAATTTTTAATTTATTTGAAAAGAGTAAAAAGGTTATCGACAAAATGGCGGAATTTATCATTTCTGCGAGCAGATAAAGATAAATCTGAACATCTTGTCGCGCTGGATAGTATAAGTATGCTTCTCTTTTATGATGTCCCAGCCGATTAGGGAGACACGATATTTCCAAAAGATACGCAAATTTTCCAATACTGCGTAAATTTCATTTCTATCAGAGTTGGTGACGAAGAACCCTGAAAAATGTCAGTATGCCCGAAATAGGTTCCGTATTTTATATTATTTTGATTGGAAGATCATCGCAAATACAGATAATCGTATACACATCCAATGGATGCAGATCAGTTTTCACGTAAGAAAAAAGCATCTTTGACACCCCACTGCGTATAATATGTTGTTCAGTAGCAATTGAGGGAGCTTCAAATGAACTTCGGCGTAATCATTATAAAGCAGCCCCTTTTCGATGTATCGGATAGTGTAGGTGAAAACGGGGTTGAGAGATGGAAATCAACGAGGGTTTAGGATATCTCTGCGTTGACTATGCAAGTAATTTTTAGTGTATTGTGAAGGGGAGGCGGTGTGGAAATGTCTTGAAAAAGACCCAGTAAAATAAGCTCGTCCTTGACAAGATTTTTAGAGGATTGAGACGTACCTCGTCACAGTTCACCTCTGGTGTACTTTTTAACAAAAAACAGCGGAAAAGTTCGGCTATTCCATTCTCTAGACCTCGTTAAAGTGATACTTCCCTTTCTTTCAAAACTGTTGTTGCTTATCAGAGGAGAAATTACGGTCACAAGCATCTTTTTTCCATTTCCCTTTCTCCTTTTGCTTCCTGATACGATCTTTCACAACAAAAAAACGTGATGGGCAATATTTTTGCTGATGGGCTACTGGTGACGAGATCTAGAGGACGTAATGGTTGGACAGCAGCTCAAAGGTACGGACAAGGCGACGGATAAGGGAAGACTGTGGATTTTTTTGGGGGAGCAGACGATATAAAAGCAGTACGAGATCTTCAGTATCAAATTGGACAATTCAGAGGTCAACGACAGGCGTTGATGGTGCGGAGAGTAGAAAATTGAGCTTGGTCGACAATGGGATCAAACTCTTCGGCAACTTCCCTATCGGTCCTTACTACCTCGCCTTCGATGAGCGCAGGGACCTTTTATGTTGTCTGATCAGAAAGTGATTCAACTGAAATAACTCCGGAAATACACTGGTCAGTATGTTTAATACCTTTTTATCTGCAGTAATTTAGTTCGTATTATTTATAATATACACGTGTGCAATACAGCATATACTATATTTGCACACGCGGCGTTACTCGCAGCCAGCTTCGATCAGAAGCAGGGGGAAGCGTTTCACAAATTGAAATTGCCCTGCCCGGATCGGGCCTGGTTCCGAGCATCTTTTCGCTTCTCAATGGGCGGTCGAGGTCTCCTGCAAACTTAGGACATTACCGAGGCTTCTTACGCATAATCTGTAATTGATTAATTTGGACTTATCTCCGATCTGCTGACACTTTCCCACTACCGCAACCTGGAAGAGATCCCTCGTTCTGCCACCTCGCTCTTATTCTCTCGCCACACGCAGCTGTCTTCGTCACTTACAGCTTCGAGTGGTGTCAGTCCAGTCTGTGATCACAATTGAAGTTATGGTTTTGTAGTCTGACGGGTTGTTCTTGTCCGTGGCGGCACCCGACTGAGCACAGCTCCTCTCCGTACGCATATCCTCCTCCTCTTCTGTTTTCTATTCGCTTCCTCCCACCGCGGTACGTACATGTCCTCCCGTGGGTGTAAGGTCGTTCTGGCTCTCCGTCTCGGTATTGCGCTATTCCCTGGATCTACTTGTTGTACGGTGTGATCCCGGCGCTCTGTCGACGTCGCACCAGCCTTAGATCCAGGCGGCCACCACGCTTTTATATCCAAATACGAAGACGGTATGGCTTGTCGACATCACGTACTCCACATAGCTCTCGCACGCTTCTGTAAGGAAGTTGGGATTTTCGCCCTCTTCGATCCTCCTCTCCTCTACCAGGTTCCGAGTTTGTCTGTGAATTTGGAATCCACGGCGGTACGAATGGACATCTACATTACCGCTGCCTATGGCCTTCACAATACCGATATCGCCGTCCACATTACTCTTGCTCACCGCTCCGCTCGCCGCCACATCTAACCAAGTACAGTTATCTCACGCGATGCCGCAACACTTGCAGAGCGCGAGGAAATTCTTCACTACGGCAATTAGTGTGACCAAAAACATATCCTCCTCTCCCCTGTCGGATTTATATCTACGGCGGCTGGTGTCAGAAAAACTGGCTAACTTAAAAAAAATTACTATGCTGGCATGCTGCACTGTCTAGGTTGGCATGCTGCGCTAACTAGGTTGGCATACTGCGCTGGCTGAGTTGGCGTGCTTAGCTGACTGTGCTGGAACTGTATTATCAAATTTATTGTCAATTATTTTTAGTGGGATACTGAGTACTGTAGAGTAGCGGAGCTGCGCTGGCATAGGTACTGCTCAGGTACCACAAATTTCTGGAGTTTGAAACTGTATATAAGGAGGTAGGAGAGATTCCCGGGGGCACCGGTCATGGAGATGAATAGGGATATTTTTGTGGTCTAGATATTGCAGTTGGAGACCACTGGAAGCTTTGAACCACTCGAAAGAATATTTTTGGACTGTATGGGTACCATAGATATTTGCAGGAATTTCGTGTTTCTGATCTTGAGGATGACATTTGGGAGGGGTATATGTAAATATTTATCTTATTTAAGGTAATTTTATGTGTTTTGAGTGAATTTTGGCTTGCAGGGGAGCCCAATGTTGATGTTTCAGGGAATATGGAGATGAAAGTGTAGTAGAAGAGGAAGTTTACTGGCGAAGAAGTATATTTATGCTTTAAAATTTGTGAGTAGACCTGTGCTGAAGAAATTTGTGGTGCATCATGTCACCTGTACAGCACTCCCTTTAAACTTTTTTCGCTTCCTCTTGAATACATAAAAGTGCAGAAAATCGTACAGTATGTTTCCAAAACACTTCCTCAATAAGACGATTGAATCCCGTATCGATGAAACCGCAGATTAGGAAACCACTTTATTAGCCTGTGACGCTCTTTACTATAAAAGAACTGCCTAATCAGACGTAATCCAACAAAAGGATAAGTTTCCACATTTCTTTATACCTCTCACTTTATATATTTTCAAGAACGATAAAATTGAGGTCACTCAATGAGACGAACACTTTTACTAGAGAAGATGGACAGATTCTACTGGAATTGACGACTGGGTGAATGATTACAGATGATCATTTTGTTTTCACTCTACGCAAAAATAATGATGCCTCGAATTTTATCAACAGAGAACTGTAAATTCATTAGGTCCGATTTTATGAATGAGATAACACGAAAGTTAATCCAGTTACAAAAGATTGGTTCTGAAATTGGTTAAGTACGGATTATAATTGATGTTTATATGAATTAAAAGGCAGAAATCGGTCAGTTGCGCCTCGAAATACCAAAGAAAAGTATTCAAAAATTTATCATGATCCTGTAGGGTATATTAAAAGTGTTTCACAGAAATGAACCATCAAATCTGTCACATTGCTAGCGTAGAAGCAACATAGAAATTTTATAAATATAAGGGAGCCCATTAAAAAAAAAGCGCAAAAATGGTCCAATTAATTTGGAAAACGGCGAAGATTCTCTCTACTGCACCAAATATGGTACTTCGTAGGCCAAAAGACATCTCAATTGAGGCCATTTCTTGTCTGACGTCTTAAGCTTTGTTTAATTGAATAATGCTTCAACCATATTGGATGAAGTTTTACTTCATTTCTGCCCACACCACGCGTCAAACGTGGGCAGAAATGAAATTTCAATGGGATTGCAATCAGTTTTGCCCCATTTTTTACCACGTTTTATCGTAATTCCGAACTTTGAGAAGCTGAGAATGGGTTTTCTATTCTTATTTAATGCATAAACTTTGTCTCTAAAAAGCCTGATGTTATCCAGCTGCTCCCTTCTTATCCGCGACGCATCATCTTGACAAATTCATCCGAGACTACACATCCGTTTTCCGTCATTTATATTTAGATATTTTGTTAAAAGCAAGAGAAACGAGAAATACAATCACAGGATCCTGTAATTTATGAAACGACCATCTTTAGAATAGTAAGTCAGTCAAAAAGATAAGTAAGGGGGTTTTTTACTGAAATTGGTAGGAATTGGGTCTGAGACGAGGCCCCGGCGGGATCCTGTTGGCGAATCCTCCAAAAGGGGAGTATGAGGGATCTTAACGGACCTTTCTCATTGTATTATCTCCGCTTTCTCTCCAATATGTCCCTTTAAACGAGTTAACGACCACTACAATCTTCTATTCTTTCGATAGAGCCAATCGCAAAACTTCTTTGTTGCGCACAGTTCTAGTTTGTCCTACTACCTGAATTACGGCCCCATCCGTGCATGTTATGGTCACCTGCTTCGCTTTTCTAGCGCATACTCTCATTATCAGTGAATTGTAGCTGGTCATACCAAAACGCTTTGAAATGTAGTTAACCTAAACCACCTACGAGACGGCGGAAGAAGCTGGAATTATCGTCGTCTATTGATTCGTAGACGGTCAAAGCCGACAAGGAGGGGATTATACTAGGAAGACGGCAGATTTCGCCATAATGCGGATACTTTGCACGTTCTCCGAGAGGAGGGGTAATTTGGGGTCCCTCCCTGATTAGAGATACGAAATTTCTCCGCTTGAGTAATAGGGGATCAAATCTGTATATTTTGGGGATTATTTAAGAGACTAGATATTTCAATACTCATATTATCCTCTTAGCGATGCTATTTAGGCAGGTTTCAGGCCCTACCGAAGTAAAATTTATACCTAACGTTACGATATGGAACTAGTAAAACTCTGTTGGTAGTGTTGATCCGCATTCAGAGAAATAGCGTAAAGACGTAATCAAAATACAACAAGTCAGTTAAAAGAAGTTCATTGCGATGAGATTTGGCTCATCGAATCTGGTACTTGTATCAACATTTTCAACGAGACTTGCGTCATATGCAATTAATACCCTCTTCGATGGGTTCCTAGTTTAATAAGTAAGATCAATAATTTCTAATTATTAATTCCTTATTAAACACTTATATGTCATGCGCATCGTTGCATATATTATTTTTCGCATAAATTTTTAGTTCAGAGATCAAAAACTGTAAACCCGAGAATGAAGCCTAATAGTGTTTCTGATTACTTTTGTACCCCAATCGCACTTTAAATAGTCTATAAGTGTGGCATCATGGATATTTTAAGCCATATATCGATACGGATGGACCGAATCATTGAGAAATGCTTTGAAAGATAAAATAGATATTAAAGACATTTAGATCTACTATTAATAAATACAAGTAACATTTTTCTGCCTTTCCACACAATAACAGTTGAAACTACAAAAATTTATTTACTTTAGCGTTAAAATATCCCAAGAGATTTTCTAGGTATGATTAATCTCTGAGTGTAAGGTACCATTGAACTTTTTCTATAGTTACATGAAAGTTTGATGGAATACGAACACTCAATATTTTTGCATATCAAGTATCGCATTGGATACTTTTATTACTTTGCTATCCAAAAACGTTCTTTGCAGTTGGCTCTATCCCCTGTCTTTGCTTCGCTTTTGTATGTAGCTACTTCAACTCAATCCGATGTTGAAGAAAACGTGCGCCCCTGAGATATCTCTGTGAACAAACCTAGATATGAATATGTATATGCATTTTTTCGTACTTTTTAACTGCATCAAATACCATATATTTCATGAAAAAACAGAGAGTTTTCTTCTCAAGAATACCCGTCTTACTTGGGTAATTAAAAAAGCTGAGCATTTTAGTAAGTTATATTTCGTCAACGCCATGGATTCTCCAAGCGTAATTTTAAGATTACGCTGGTGATTTGGTGCGTAAAAAATTGATCTTGTTCAATGAGATTCAATTATGCATCATATTGTAATGACGGTAGTTGGAAATGTAAATCAAGTTCCTTAATATACATTAGAATACTATAGAAGCAAATTATACGGCATCTTCATTGTGGTAGATTTATTTTCATGTAAGAAGCAAGGAAAAATTAAATGGTAACTCTGTGATGCTTTATTATAAAACATTTCCAACGTATGCTCTATAAACATCTATAATTATTCATGTTTTATATTTATAGGTTCATTTGGATTCTTTTCTCGAGGACTTCATTTAAAGATATAGATTTTTTGTCAGTTCTTTATTTTTTATATCCATTTTACCAGATATATCCTTTTATATATCATTCTAGTTGCCGTAAATTATCACAGGTTATACTATGTAGTTATCTCATCTAATTGTACGGAAGTAAGCTCCTCTCATAAAACGACAGAAGAGGGCGGAACAAAAACTACCTCTTCATACATGGTAGGTTTATAGTCGAGATTGTCGGTAGCGTAGGCAAAAATGAGCTTTAGGTGACTAACTTTGACCCATCGAGGCAAAAATAAACGTCAACAAAAATTCTTAAGATCAATCGTAATTTGAAAATGAATCTCTGTTAGAATTAAATACTATATTCATCTATTAAAGACGGTGGAAGGAAAAGCAATGAGAAGATGAGGCAACCATGAACGATTATGAACAAGAGGAAATAACCATTGAGGTAATTTTTTCTAAGTTGGCGAGAAAAAATCCCATAAACTTTGCCATTGAGCGTGGGGGTCTGAGGCACGATCATGTACATTTATACATTGAGCGTTCGTCTTGATTAACTGCCTACATGGTCGATTGTATTGAATAATTATCTACCGTAAAGTAAACAAATAAAAAATCGTTTTACAATAAGCTTGAAATATATTTTGAGTGTTGTACGCAATTTAATGAGCGCATAAAGCTATAATATTGATATAAAACGTTAAATAAGCGTATACTAATATTAGTATGATCTTTATGGAAGTTATATAGTAGCACACTGATCATTTTTGTAAAATTTACATTATAACTCATTTGAGTAGAAAAGGAGCTACATAGAACCAAGCAAGAAAGTCCATCACTTACTATGTTAAAAATTGCTTGAAATCTCCTGTATATGGAGTGTCGTCTTGTCACTATAGCCCCAGATACCCTGAAGTTCTATGGGTGAATTTTACCATCTACTGATAGGGAAAAGGAAATATTAATTTTTTTTGTGATAATAACGATAATATTTTGCTGGTAAAATAAAAGAAGTTATGCGATTTTGATTTTTATTCATACGCTACTGCATACTTTTTCACATTAGACACAGAAATTTGAGTAGCGTTCACTGTGATCAATTCCCCAAGCTTATTATATTGCTTATTGTTAAACTTCCTCATGAAATATTGAAATTCACATTAAGTGCATAATAGATTATATCAACCTGAGATGAATTACATGTTTGCAAAAGAAAATAAATTCTTCTGCCATAATTTCGAATTTTTGATACAGTTTTTTTGCAAAAGATGAAGACCATAAAAAATTATGTAAATTTCATTCGTTGCTTCAAGGTCGAAAATTTTGCATAGACTCTGTTAATCTCAGAACCGCCACCAGTGGATACAAGTCAAATATGAATTTTTAGGATACTGCATTAGTATCCATGGAATCCACTAATCCCATTATTGTTAGGACATCCATTGGTGAGTGCATATTCGAATTGAGAGCAAGAAGGAAAATAGTAGAATCAATTTTTCAGTGACTAGTTAAAAGAATTATTATGAATAATAAATATAAACGAAGTGATGTAGCACGAGGATGGCAAATAAGGAATGATATGAGAGTTTATGAGGGTCTCGTTAAATTCATTGAAATTAAAGACTTCAAAAAAATTTTAATTGCTCTTATAATCTTAATATTTCAACTTCCATAACGTACTTCTTTCTTTGGAAAGTAGAAAAATTATGAAAGTCACAATATTCATATAATGCGATCTTCGTCGATTTTTATATTCTTTAATCACTAATAATTTTCTTTAAATGATCTTTATAGTCTATAAGCGGAACTAGAATATATTATTTTAACGAAAATGGTTCTTGTTTTTGCATATTACCTCCACATTTCTAATAATATTGTAAAAGAACATTGATATTGCTCCTCTTCCAGAGTAGTTCAGTAATATTTATATACTTAAATTATCTTCCTTGTAATAAATGTTCAATTCGAAATATTTTTAGTTTTTAGGAAAAGACTGATCCAAGAGCAATATATATAAATATTTTCGTGATTTGTTGCAGAGCAAAGTTTTACATGTAACTTTAATAATTGTAGTTTTATATATTTTATTTAAATATTAGTGGCAAAGTACCATTGAAGGAGAACGTTATGAATTGTGAAATTTTAAAGTGAAAGAAACGTTTAACTACAAAAGTTATGCAAATATGTGCTTAAATATTTTGGTAGAAAATTAATTATCATTTTTTTGCAAAGTTGGCACAGAAAATATTTTCGAAAAAATTCCAATAGCACAATTAGATCACATACTCTTATATCTTAATTTATCATAATGTGGGTCATAGGACATTAACGGGACCTATGTTTTATACAGTGGAATGAAACATTATGAAATATGTCACGAAATATTAATTGTTGATAATCAAACTGAGAAATTATAAATTTCTATTGTACAATAACACGTTGAGAACCGTAAATTAAATCTCTCTAAGATCCCTAATTGATCAAAAAATACGAAAATAGTCTCAAAGAACTTATGTCAACTTTTCACTGTATTTTCGGCCTTGGCTTTCCGTTGTAATTTCAGGGACTATATTTTACCAATCCAGTTCTTTTAAGACTTAAGTACACTTTACATTATGAATACGCTGAGATATCCCTTAGCTCAAACAATATTCTTACAAAAATCGAAAATTTTGAACATGTTCGCTAAAAAGTCTAAAACATGTACGTACCTTTCAATTTCGATATTATTTTTTTCTTTAATCCGACACTTTTCATGAGATACTGGATTAAAACAAGAAACTGAGTCAATATGTAAAGATTTGATTTTATCATAAAATTAACATCATCCACTTTAGAAAATGCTTTTCAGATTAACTTGAGCCGATAAAAATTTATTATTTGTAAATAAGAATAGTTATTGTCATTTGAAAAGGCATTTTTGGTATCTTTTTCATCAAAAATGGTTGCATTCGTGGAAAACCCATTCCCGAGTATCAATTAAGTATCTGAATGTCTGCAAGCGGCGCGACCCATGAAATTTTTAGTTCAAAGGTTGATAAAACCCGTGTAAATGGTATTTTAACTAATCGCAAACGTTAACGAACAGTTTAATTCTTTAAAGGGATTTTAAATGTTTTCTTTAATCAAAAATAAATAAATTGAACCTCCCGAGTCTCTTTGACCTTCATGTACTCTCGAAGGTATGGATTTTGAGTGCATCGGTTAAGCTTTTGAAGGCGTGCACTTACTTGGCAGGCTCAGTTAAATCTTTAAGTAAAAGTCCCAGTTTCTATCTTTCAAGGTTATTTTTCAGTAACGAGAATCATTCTGGTCATTTGAGCTACTATCTTTCATTGCTGTTAACCTTTTCCCGTTGTTATTTGTGCCACTTGAAAGGTCCTACTGATACTTTATCCCCTTCAATCCACCTTTTTTCCTTCCGAAAAGGGTTCATATGTCGGTGTTGTGTGTTAGTTTGATAATTTCACCGTTCTAACATTTCGATACAAAAAAAATGTGGTTATCATTCTATTTTTATGTATCAACGATTTAATATGCTCTGCAGGAGTTTATTTAATCCAAAAAGACCATCTGGGGCTTTACTAAAAGACTTTATGAACGATTTTATTATGGCTTAAGACACATGCATGGATAAATTTAGATTTTACTACACTCGCATTTATTCTCTATAATTCACATAGGAACAGATTTTAAAAATAATTTACCATCGTGACTTTATGACTGTAATTCGTTAAGTTATTTTAAATGGAACTTTTCCAAAATTTCGTGTAGAAACGAGTTTACACATATGCATATTCATGTCACTATCTATCTAAACGTATCTTTCAGTTCTGTGGATCTATTCAACGATAGAACTACGAAGAGGAAAATAGTAACTGTGAATCAAAGATGATGATAGGAACTACGGGCCAGATATCAACTATTCTTCTTAGAAGGCAATAAAATCATTAATCTAGGATAAAAAAGTTTTGCATTTTGATCTAAAGCCAATTCCTCTGCAAGTAGCTTATTAACTTTCGGCGCAGATTTTTGCGCGAAATATTTAATTCCGCTTAATGTTGGTTACATCATCGCGTCGATAATTTTATTATTCAAAGTAGTGTATGCGTCCACTGGAGGCCATTACAGACCCAACTGTCATTAAATGCTCCTGAATCATCAAATTAAGCAAAACAATTAGACACCAGCTATGCTTTACGTAATGGTTTCCGCCAAAAATTGTTTATATACATTTGTTTTAGTGTAATTTATCAGCATCAAAAACTCTTGATGCTGATAAATTACAGGAAATAAAAATATTTTGAGAAGAAAAAATAAAGGTAAAGGGCATTAAAAACGGTAAAAAATTTCATTGTTCTGTAATAATTCCTGTTTCTATACAAGTCCTTCTGAAAAGGGAGGACTTTGAGACACAGTTACAAGTATTAAGGTTAAAATGGGGATAAAATTCTCATCTGGCACATACAATATGTACTTCTGATTTACTTCGACAGTAAAACTGAATGGAACTAAGTTTGCGTTTAATTGTTATAAAAATTAATGATAGTAAACTGCGATTAAATTTGAATTTCCAAGTGATATGAAAAACTAAAATCATTATTGTCTATTATCATTACTTTCTCCATGATGACCTTTTCACATCTAAAGATATAAAATTACATAAAAAATACTTCTGTCATACTAGAGCAAAATTCTCATGCGATACGGTAAAACAGAGCCAAAAAGGTTACCATTTCGAAACTTTTAAGTGAAATTTAACTAAAGTAATCATAGAGCGGGAGAAAAAATTTATCGATTTTAGTTTAACTACCTAGTGCGCTTTAGATACTCTCCTTAAGAAAAGCGGGGGAAATATGGGTTGATTTAATTTTTGAAAGATGTGGTTAAGAAAATTATTGGTCCGAAATTGTTTCGACAAGTTTTTTGTTCGTATCATCTGAGTCTTTGGTTTTGAAAATTTTCACGGGTGGATATATATTAATAGAAATGTTACCCACTTTAAACGTTTTGATTAAGTGCTTAATTCCTTATTTGTGTATCAACAATTTGAAGAAATGGAATTTAATAATTAGTCTGTAGATAATGAAAATTATCAGAAAGAGATTTCAACGTTGCTGAGTTTCAGTTTACTTAATCCCTTACCTATGCTGCGTATCTTTTTTTTTTGGGGGATAATCTATCCTCATCCATTAGTTCATTTTAATCCTGTTTCTTAAAGACCCGCTACCTGTAGGGAATTATTCAAGTACCAACTTGTTCATTGCCCTTCTTATTGGTGATTACATAATTGGATGACAGAGGTGAAGCTATAGAATTTATATTGGGTTCTTGATAACTTCTAGACATGATACTCCCACAATACATATCAAAACCAAATCGAAAACCAGTAATAGGACTAATAATTCTCAAATACCCAAATAGTATCATGGATTTTACTTTCTTAGGCTATTTAGTTGTCCACTTGGAAGCTATTCTCCGCATTAATCCCTCAATTTAAACTCTCCACCACTTTCTTAGAAGTATTAGAAGCTAATTTTTGCTTACTTATAAGTATTAGTGGCTGTTTTTTGCGTAGAGTCTGTAGCATACATATGTACCTACCTCCCATCATCAACTCCATCTTTCCCCAGGGAATCATTTTCTTTCATATATATACTATACCGACGCATTAGTTACACGATTTGGTCGACTTTAGCGAACACTGTAGTGTCCCGTATACCTGTGCTTGTGGCCGATGTGGAACACTCGGTCAGCACTAAGCTAGCAACATAGTCGGTTCCTGCACTTGACCCCAGATATTAATTCAGTAAAGTATTCACATCATATACGATACTATCACATTTATCCCTATTCCTTTCTTACTACGATACCCATCTGGATTGGAACAAAACTGGTCCTCCAAGGAGACAGAAAAGCTTTCGATTCAACACAAGCACTAAGAAATTGTAGTTATACTGCATTACTCATCTGAGCTCCAAATGCGCTCTGGATCCAAGTTTACATTCCGAAACTTTCTTTTATGTAGTGAATTTATTGAAAAGTACTTTTTGTTTACTGAACTGAAAAGTTATTACTCCAGTGCCTCAAAAACATAACCTTAAGATATTTCTATGTTGCTTGCTAAATCCAATGAGGCCCTAAAGTAGGGATATGGTTAGTTCAGGCTACAGGAATTGGGCACAAAAAGACTGAAAATAGAAATAAACTCCAACTAGGTCCTTTCGTGTCTAGTACTCCACATGACCTATACAGCAACCCAAATATGTGTTCGGAGAAGACTCAGTATGCGTTAAGTCTCACTGAAGCCGAAATAATTGACCTTATAGAATAGAAAAAGAGCAGTTAATATTTCCTGGAAAATTGGGCCTTTGTCGTGCTTTTTGATGAGAATCGGCTTGCTCGAAATAAATCAGTCGGATAAATAACCAAAAGCTGGGTCTAAGACGCCACAATGAGCTCCATTCTCTTTTTGGGTAAGTAGATGATGGCCTGTTGGTAAGAGATGGATTTTTTAGTGACTATATCTGCGATCTGAAAGATTTTTGAGCAAACAGAACGTCAGAAAGAAACACGAAACTGATGCCTCAGGATTGTTCCTAAAAAGATCGATTTAAAGGTAATCATTTGGGGTTTTCAACAATATAATTTCCGATTCAAAAGAGCAGGAGAAGATATACGGACTTTTTCTTGGAAGGAAGGATTTCGTTTATGATTTGGCCGTTATAGGCATCAGATTTTAATCCAATAAAAATTGTGAAAACTCCTAGCGATTCAATTGAATGCGGATAAAAGAAAGCTCACCTCCATTGCTGAGCTCAAGTGTTATTTTTGAGCTACGGGAGGATATTAACCCGGAAACTGTTTATAAATATTTACCTACAATGAGCTGCGTACATTTGAGAAGATTTCAAGCGTGTAGGTCAAAAAGATACCATTTTGCTGCTATTTTAATAAATTTTCACGGCAGATTTGGAAGGGAACGTGTCGCATACTCTCAAACGAGAATTTTTTTCTGTTGCGGTCGTAGAGTAGTATTTTTTAACGTAATATAAAATTTGCATCTTGTTTAAATCTTTTGGACTGTTGAATTCATTTCTACAATTTATTTTTAAATATTTTCGTTAGGAAATGCCATTAGGTAGTTTCATGATACGAAGGAGAAGTACAATGAAAATGTTGACAACCTCCAGCAACCGTATCAATGTAAAATTAATTAGCACTGGTAGTACAGTGTTCATTTCGGTACTTTCAGGCTATATCGGCGGCAATTATAGACTATTACTATCACCATTTCCTCAGTAAGGTCCTATTGACTTCTAAAATCTTTCTATTACTTTTCAATATATTTTATATGGACTGATGACTGGAGGCTTCTAAATTAAACTAATGCATCACTATACTGTAATATCTTCAAGATAAGAACAGTCCCATTAGTACGAGCTACTAGTTTAATAATTTGTGTCCAATACTTCGCCGATGGTACTGGTCATCAGGATCACGTGGTGTAAAACGGTTTTGAAGTACTAGCAATTTATGGTAGGAACCATCAAACGAGCAATATCGAAAACTGTGTCGGAAAATGAAACCCGGTGGGAAGATGCCTTACTAAAAGTGTTATACAGCCATCGTCGAAGAAGAGGAAGAAGTGGACGCTCACCGTTCGATCTAATGCATGGAAGGGTTCCTATAATGTTAAAAAGAGACATAGAAACAAATAATATCGACTAGTAGTGTAGAGAAGTCGAACCACTGGTCACCGAAGGCTGGAGATCACATCTGTCTTTAACACAGACAAAAAATGAGGGTGCAGAACCTCCAATTCAAACCTTTTCAGTCGACTCTACAGTACTTGTAGTACATGGAAAAGCAATGCAGCAGGCTGTGAAGTGGTCGGCCTTTCAAACAAAGCACTCAACCCTTGCATCGTCACGGAGGAAAGACACCCGCATTATAAGCTCTGTTCAAGCTCGGGAAGAGATTAAGGAGGGCCTTCCATGCACGTCGTCTTGTCCCTTACCATCAGAGGCCTGAAGAATTCCTTCTTACACAGGACTATGCGCAACCACGGTCATACTCATCTTTAACTATAAATGATTCCTATGGAGGAAAAAGGGCCTGGGAACGGATCATCTCGATTACGCGGGACTACTACGACTCTACGTAATCATCCATTTCTACATCAATATATGCCTATGTTTTCGTACGTTGAACGGCCATTGCTACCGAAGAAGATTTCCGACTATTAATAAGAGTTCTATTTTCATTCCAAAACGGAAGGTTCACGGAATCACGTCCAGAGTTTGTGGAGGTAATATATCATCACTCTATAGGAAAGTATGGAAAGTAGCTATCGTAGACTTTCGCAAACCTATCTGAACTTTATCCGCCGATTTACGTATTTCTCAAGAACAACCAAGATGTGCAACTGAGAGGTTACGCCTTACCCCCTGATATGGAATATCGACTGGTCCCATATCCTATGGTAACCTTATGTTTCCCCGCCACAAACTGGGAACGTTGAGGTTGGCGAAGATCCTCCGAGGAAGTGATGATGACCCGAGGAGGACCTTCGGGAGACAACAACCCGCCCAGAAGAGGTTCTTGTCGTCCCCCGAGAGGACCTCGTGCAGGTCCCAGTACACCAGGAACTGGTCGCGACCATTCATCGAGACAACCCACCACATTTCGTCTCTACCTCTCCTTCACAACCATGCACAGCATACTGTCGGTAGGAGAAGATTATCTTTTTGGTTGCGCAATATCTCCGAGGACGCGAACGATGCGCAGGTCATTTCTTACTTTCATGATAAGCATCTGTTTATGTTTTCGGGCGCTACATGGACCGCACTTATCTTGCGACGATTCATTCTTGATGATGCGTGTCTTCTTTTCTTATCGGAATCCATTCCTCCGGCATCTTCCAGAAGAGTTTGCATATCACATGTATTTTTTCACTCTTGGGAGATTCGGAAGAGTCACGGAAGAAGAATGTATTCAACCCCATCTCGATGTTATCAAACCAATATATGAAGCTATGCTACAAAGTGAGGTCCAGTAATGCAAATGTACTTTTTGGAGCATCATATTGGTAATCAGTTGCATCCGTACCCGTTTGAAAGACCGTACATTTTATAAATAAGACAGCGAACACTAACGGAAACAGGAGAAGAACAATGACTAGCCGGGATGTTCGCCTTGAGAAAGGGGCCATGTAACACAGGAAATTGTCCCCCCTCGTGTAATACAGGAAATGGTCCTCCCAAAGGGACCAGCAACTTACAACGATCCCGCCCCTGACTCCGCTTACCGTCATTTTCAAATTTGTCTACCATCCTCCCTAGATATTTTAATACTGCATCATCTCCTCCAAATCAGCATTTTACGTCTTTTTTATCTACCTTCATCAAATTCACTCCTTATGTAGAAATTTCACGCAAATACGCTACTGAAATTTCGATTTTAACTTTTTAGTACCGACTCCAGTCCGCCTCTAAGGTGTACTTAAACCCATTTTACCCAACTTTTTTGAGTTCTACCAACCCTTACACACACTATCAACCCCTACACACACTATCCTCCCCCTCACACCTTCTATTCTTCCACAATCGCCCGACTCTGACAACCAAAATGAACAACCATCGCCCCTCCGCCTCCATCACCAAAAATCGCCACCCTGTCCCCTAAACTCCATTCCCCTACTCCCTTTCGGACCTACTGACCATGATGACTACCTACGCTGACAAACAAAAAAAAGGTGATCGAATTCGTACGTCGCTTGTTCGTCGAGGAGGAGGCGGAGGAGGTACCTGAGGGGCAAGAGTTGGAAGTCGAGGAGGGAGCTGGAGAGACCTTCGAGGAGCGGGCAGCCCAGAAATGGTCTACGAGGTTAACGACGAGGAAGATGATGAGGACGATGATGAGGACGATGATGAGGACGATGATGAGGACGATGATGAGGACGATGATGAGGACGATGATGAGGACGATGATGAGGACGATGACGAGAACGATGAGGACGAGGACGAGGAGTATGAGGGAAAAGGAGGCATGGGAAGTGTTGGAATGGTGGGGCCGGGACTGGAAAGTATGGAACAAGTGGTGCTGAAGCTGGAACCGGATGGGGGTATCTTTAGTAGTTTAGCTATCTTCCAGAAGGAAATAGAGAGCTATGAGCCGTTCGCAGATATTTTTGGGGACTGTTTGGGCAGCATAGATATTGTGGAGGAGTTTTTTGGATCTGATGTTATGAGTGGGAAATAAGAGGACTATATCGATTGTTCGCTTCTTAAGTATCTTTTGTTTAGAATATATCATCCATACAAAGTGTTTTTATGAATTTCCTGGTATCCTCTGTAGTTTTGTTTGGACTTTAGTGGTATCCAAAAGTCTATATAAGCTGATTAAACTGCTTCCTCATAGAGAGATTAAGCAAGCTGGCAGAAAACTTCAAGTCAAGTCCCGAGTAGTAAGAAGTTTAGAGTCAAATTCAGACCCAAGAAACATTTTTCCTACGCTGGCTGCAGAACATCAGTGGTAGACCCTTCCCCTTCTGTACTTGCTTGTAGCCCTCTCAACTCCCTTCCTTACCACTCCTTTTTTGTTCATTTAACTATACTACGGTAGCACTTTTGTCGCTTGCAACACCTCCTTCTTGGGGTAATTGGTTCTGAGTATCTCTTCTCCCGACGATTTACCCCTATCACAGACCCCGTGAAAATACCGACATAAATTCAAGAACCTTCCTTGCTGAATGCTCTCCTTCCGTCAGTCAATGATGAGTTGCACAGCCCGCTGCGGCACTTAGAAATCTTCGAACGCATCCTCGGGAATTGCAGGAATGGCCTCACAGTTTTACCGTACTTATCTAATTTTTTTGCGCCGCAATTAATGCACGGAATCCTAATGGAATCCACTCTGCCTTCCTCCGGATACACCTACTTCCCACTGCAGCCTTACCGCGTTTAATACGTATGGAAGCCGGTAGGCAATCCAAGACAAGAAAGAGCCAAGGACTCCGCGAACACATCCGCCGCGCTTCAGGAGGCGAATAATCCAACTTCTAGACTGAAGCGATTGAAGCAAACGAGATGAAAAAAGAGTAAAGTGTCTAGAGTCGGTCTACAGAGCGACTTTATGTGCGACCAAAAATTCCGCAGAGCGCCCTATTTCACTGCAAATGCGCAATATGGGCGTGCTATGCTCTGCACCCCGCACCAGTTGTGCATTGCTGACGTGCGCAACCCGTAATTTATCGAAAGGCTGCGAAAACTGCATTCAGCACCAAAGTCTCCAGTGAGACTCGTAGAAGCGAGAGACCTGCCGCTTCCTTTCGGCGTTACTGAGGAGTTTATTCTTCGCGCTGTTCGAAGCCTGAGCCCATACTCCGCATCAGGCCCCGACAGAATACCCCGCGGCCTCTGTAGCTGCTGGCCAACAATGGTGAGTCCTGAAGCTGGGATGACGTTCACCTCGTTTCTGACGGCTGTTGTGACGAGATTAGCATATGGTATCCTGCCACATGAGACAAACCTTCTTATCTCCTCTGTGACGCTGCTGCCCATCCAACCTCTGCAAAATAAAACCGCCTCATTGCATATAACACGGCCTTGAAATGACTGGTGACAAAGGTGCTCCCACCCCAGGCATTGGAAAAGACGAGGGGGCAAGGCATTGCCTTGCGCCCTAGTAGAGTGCCAAAGGTGTGCGCTGCCGACTAAATTTCATGCGTGAAGTCCGAAGGCTGGTCGAAAGTAAAGGCGATGAGTGGGACCACAAGCTCGTCTCAGCGGATACTCGTATAGAGTTCCACCGCTTCTCGAGACAGAAAATCACAGTCCTCTTGCCGACCCAAATTTCGTCGTTATGCCGCTTTCTGAAAATCGCATACGTATGCCAGATTCCGTCGCTAATCTTGCCTTTGGCATGAATATAGCACATCCTCAGCCAGGGAGGGCTGCAAGGGTATCCAGCAATACCGATTTTTTCCCTTGTACTACATCTACTGGCAAGGGAAGTTACCGAGTACATACACTTGATTTACACTGATGATATGCGGATGACTAAACCATCACGGGCAAACATGCTGGACTCGATGAGGCAATCGAGATCCTTTGCTCTGGAGGACCAAATCATGGCTTGTACTTGAACCAGACGAAAACGTTCCTATTCTGGCCACATCAATCTGTCACTTAGGCATCACCGCTGTTGAAACGCTCTCCGAAATAGAACTTCTCCAAAAAAGGCATTGATCTTATCGGTGCCCCGTTTGGTTTGGTTCTCCTCAATTCATGGAGAACTTTCTCAATAGGAAAGTCAACAGATGCAAACATACATTGTCGCTGATTGACTAGATCGGGGATGCTCGTATCCGATTCCACCCTCACCTGGTGTGTGCCTCAAGATATAGGCTACATCATGATACAAAGCTAGAAACCTAAAACTGCCGAGCGTGATAAGTACCGTTGCTATGAGATTTGACATAGAGAGGGTGGAATATTACTCAAGGTCAAATGTAACAGAGAAAGTGCATCACTCTTGGAAGAATCTAGAAGCTGTGTGTAACCGGGTAGCGGTTTTATTGCTGAGTAATTTTTTCTCTACAGTATTTTTATTTGACGTGGAGCCCACGTCATCGAGTTGTTTATGTTTTAGAATGTACTATTATTTAGTTACAGCTCTACTTTCTACTGCTTTATATTGAGCTGGCACAACTCTGAGCGTTGTTTAGAAGAGCTGCCGTACTGTCTATAAAAGGGGGGCTCATCTGGATTCTTGTGGGAATCCAGGGACACTCCATACACCCTTTGCCCCCAACTTTCTGAAAACCACTACCATCGTCTCTACTGTTCCTTTAGCAGCACCCCGGCTGCTTCCCTCTCTGTTTCATCAAACGTGTAGATTAAAAACGAAGTCCGCACGCAAGTGACATTTCCGCTGCGCTCCGGCGGCCACGGATTCACTTCCGTTGTGGCTCTGAATTTAGCGTCGTATGCGGCCAGCATCACCGACTCTGAACAGAGGAGATGTCATTAGGAGACTGGTGTGGCTTGGCTCCGTGCACAAAGATTTGCGGACGGCGATAGCCACCTCGTTGAGTTTTCCGACGACTCCACCCGAACTTCCGTCAGAGAAGTTCGGTGAGTGACAGCGGCCAGCTTTGCATCCAAGCCCGCTACAGTGCACGCAGGACTTTGTGTCCAGCCTGCTGCCAGTCAGTAGCAAAGCTCCTCGGGAAAGGAGAACATTGGGCGGGGTTTCAAGCTCATCGTCGCAATTGGAGCATGAAATTCCGCGAAGAATCCACGGACAATCATTCATGAATATATGTAGTAATCCGAACCTACGATACGGTGTGGGCAGTGGTGCTAAGTCGGCACGTGGGAGATCGCGTGTTTGATGGCACGGCGGCCTATGCAGTGCGCAGAGTGCAACAGGCCCACTGCCCATTTAGGAAGCAATTTTAGGCAAAGAAAGCTCAAGATTGACCAGCCGGTACGAAGCTGTTGTGAAGATATTTGGCCGATAACTCTTCACGGCACCAGGGGTCGGCGTCCAATGGGGTGACGGTCTTACTTCCTGGACAGAACGCGCAGCGTTCTGAAATCCTTGTGCATTGGAGGTCTGACGCCACCAACAACTCCCGTCTCTCCCGATGGCGCACAAAATCCCAGTAATATCGCTATTCCAAGAGGGCTCCACGTGCATGGTAGCACGCGAGGCGCGTATTGTTGCCATTCCTGGCGAAGCTCTGCCAGTATGATCGTGATTAGGAAATATGTGCCATTAGCTTTCGACTCGCTAGGTTCACAGTCCGCGATGGCGTACGAGGCAATCGACGGATATGAGGACAATGTCACGACTGGCAGTAGATGCTTGAAGGGAAGAGCGTAGACTCGGCTTTATCAGCAGCTAATTGCGCAATTAGGTCCACGTGCGCGGGATCTCTGGTAACATGTGTCGCACCCCGCAAAATGCAGAGTTTAGCCACCCCACTCAATCTATGAAAGAAATCGATACTTGCCCATTCTTTGAAAAGTTGGAGATAGTACCGACTGACCGACTACTCAGTTGAGAGCTATCTTTTTGAGGTTTGCTCTGTTGTTACCTCAGTAGGGTTTTGAATGACTTCTAATGTTGCACCTGCAGTCTACCAGTGCCTCCAGACTCGATGCCAATGAAGTGTGAGCACTGCCAGCAAACACTGGATGTGTACGATGATCGCGCTGATGACCTCTGCCACTTGGGGTTTGACCGCCTACACCGTAACTCCATCCATAATGCCCTCACTTCCGCGATGCGGGTTTGGAGTACAAGTTCGAGGTCCCGCTGATAATTCCTGGATTTTCGGCCTGTTGACCTCCTCGTGCAACCCCCCGCCCTTGCCATCGGCCCCAAGGAACGGCTGATTGCCCGTGACAGTACTATAGTTTCGCCGTTTAAAGCGGCCTCCATCACGAAAGAAACGCAAGCCATCCCAGGCGCAGCCGCTCAAGCTTACCGCCACAAGGTCCAAGACCTTGGGCGCAAGCTCTCCGCACCCTTACTACCATCATCTACCGCCACCCGGATTTCCGCCTCCAGCCCCTTGGTCTCGACTCCTCAGTGCGGCCTCCTTCGCAACGGTATTTTCTATGCAGAGCTGCAAACCGCGGATGGCGACTAGACACCACACCACTTATGCCATTATTCGTACAAGGGTTTCTCAGCGCCTCAGGTGTGTTTAATGGTCCTCGGTGGCTATGGTAATTGTATCGCGCGCCCTGCTGCTCCTGGCTGACGTCCATCATGCAATTAGGTCGTTAACTGAATTGTCAATCAGCAAGTGCATCCTCTGGTCGTCTATCGCTATGGCTATCTGCTCGCGCACGCCTCTGTCCGTGACCGACTTGGGCCATCTGGTTACTGTAGTTCGGACCATTAGGCGGATCCTGCAGTGGACACCGTAGAAACCATTTGATGTAACTAGTTTTCAGTTTACAGTACAGTACAGTACAGTAGAGCACAGTACTGTACTGTACACTCAGGGTAACGAATGAGTACAGCACAGTACTGTACTGTACTGTACACTCAGGGTAACGAAGGAGTAAATTCACATCGATTTTTGGTTGTACAGTACCCGAGTGGTACTGTACGGGTACAGTTGTGATTGGGTGTAGGAAGGACACTGATGCTTGTAGTGACACGTGGACATCTATCGCCGAGTAACCCTAGATGTCGAGGTCAATCCCAGATTTGAGTGGAACTGTTGTGCATATGTGAATGATCCATCCCGCGGCTTGCAAAAATGAAAGAGTTCTGCGAAAGGTTGCTGGCATGCAACGGTCAGGCATATCAACGCATCGCACTGGGCCATGAAGATGGAAGGGTTAGGTGGCGTGCCACGAGGTATGCATGAGGCCTCTCCAAGGACTGTAAAAGGCAGATACTGCGTCGGACGCTTGCGCGCATCAGGCCTCACTGTTAAGTTGTGAGTGCAGAGAGTGCATTGGGCAGTAGCAGACCAGAGAAGATGCACGAGGCCCCTCCGGGAAGTTGAGAGCGTTACTGCAATAGACGCATGAGATGCTATTACCTGGAATGCAGTGAGGTATCCCAGACTGAAAGGGGTACAAGGATTACGTGGGCGATTGAGGAATAGTAGGCATCTCTGATCGACAGCGGCTAGTAGTTGCATTAGGTACGAGTGTTGATGTGTAAAGCCTTCCGGGTGTGGAAGTGGGCAGTCTACAGCAGGCGGGAAATAGTAATGCGACGTTCTCCATTGGTTCCAATGGACATTTGGGTTCGAGCTGCCGACGGGGATCACAGCTCCGGACTAGTATAAAACTGTGGTACACCACAAGAATTGGAACAGTCCACCCAGCAACCACGCTGACCTAACTGGCTCTTCCTGCAATTGTAGCAACTACAGTACTAGACCACGGAATATTTACAGCATGACTCCACACACATGGAGGGAGCACATGATCGACGTGAACCATCCAGTTACAGTAGATCTTAACTAGTCGGTCAGAGACATAAGGGTTAAATCGGGTGGTTTACTCAGGTTTCGTGATGACAATTGGATTCGTCTGTGTTCCCAACGCTCTTCAATTATTGGCTATGTCGTAAACATGAATGAACATGCCTTAGCAACCAACGACTTGACCATCACCGCAACTAGAGCTGTAAGGGGCGGGTTCACAATCTTTTAGAGACATTAGTAAAGAATGCTTAGAAACAATAGTACTGTACAGTACGTACAGTACAATACATACTGTAGGTGCCTTAACGGTACCTATTATGTCCATCACAAACCAAGTCGGAAATCGTCCTTCTGAGCATTTTCTACGGCGACCACTGCGATTCATCTTGTTTTCAAGCCCACAGGTCGTGTGAGCCATGGGCAATCGGCCTGGTTTTGGAATGAGAGGAGAGTGGCATGCAGCAAAATGCGACGTCACTAGGGCGCCAGAGCTACATTCTCGAGCGAATATTAGCCACTAGCCACTCCGCAGAGCTGCGCCACAAGGGCACCTCCAAACGGAGATACGCTGATGGAGTCGGCCGAAGCTGGCAGTGCGGCGTGCGTATCATGGACGTCCACTGGCTCGCATCAGTTGTGGTAGTGAACTGGTACACTCACAACTTATTACTCATTTATTATCTGGAGTCGAACACAGAGAGTTGACACAGCTCTGTAGCATTGCTGGTCAATACGTGGCGGGAACTGAAGAGGCAGTCAAGGGGTTCGCCGTGAGAAATGCAGTAGCAAGGCCATGCTGAACCGCCCGGCTACAAATTCGGCGACGGATCTTTGTCATTATGCTGGGAGTGGCTACGGGTGGTTATCCTCTGGCTGTCTTTCCCGTAGACTCAGGCGAATGTGTCCTGCTGCACGGTGTGTTGTCGGGACATGGTGTTAATCGATAAGACAGGCAGTAGGATGAGGTCAAGGGAAGCAGTGAGTGGCGAGATGTGTTTTTGACGGGAAGTGTGTTAGTGTGACCTGATTTGGCCGAGTGGGAAACTGATACCCCGGGCACGCTGAATCCAAGAGTGCGGACGTTTGGTGCACGGAACGTGGACTAGTGGTGTAGTCGGCAAGCGCAGGCTCTTTGATGCTTGTGGCTTCGGTTTCAAGAAGACGAAATGCAAATTCACGGAGGCTGCGGCCGCGGAGGCGGACAAGGATGCGTTTTCTGTGAATGAGACCCCGATGCGCCTCGCATGGAATGCTCGATGCAATCTTCAAGATTCCTTTATATCAGCGAGGAAGCACTGTATGTCAGAAAGTCAGAAAAGCGGGTGGTGAGGCAAGCCAAGACGGACTCCTCGGTTGCCGACATGGCATAGCCGTTGAAAGCAGTGTCGGCATGAAACCATCATTGCACAGAAGCAGTTCTCTGTGAACATCAGGTTTCCAACTGCGCTTCAATGAGTTCAACTCCAGTTTTAAAGCATTCTTGACACGCGAATTCTGAAAAAAGGGCGACGCTCGTCGCACTGGAATATTGGACTGAAGAATGAGAGTATTGCGCATGTCTACCGGGAGACGAAGGGGCCGACGGTAGTGCCAAAGTAAACGGAGTACCTGGCGGAGTGAGAGAGGGATCGCAGCCAGCCCCCAACGTCGACCAACTACTACTTGAAGATAATGTCGACATTGTACACAAGCCTGTGGATGAAGGGTTTGCTCAAGAACGCGACCAGCCTTGCTCAAACAATCCCGATGCTTGGTTCCACAGACGGCCACGGTAATCGAGTGCCTGATTTGTGACAAGGACATGCAGTTGCAAACCGCCGTCCATCGTACTGACAGAACCGGGCGACAGAGGGCCTGCGGGCCTGGAAGGGACGTGGCAATGTATCACATGTGTCGATGGGTAATGCAGCGGTACGTGGAGCGTGGCAAACCCGTTTCGCCCCCGGCTTTGACTCGGTTCGCAGGTCAGTAGGGGGCTCAGAATCGTGCATGACCATGGCTGGCACAAACTCGGTAACGACGGAGCGAAACGCAAAGCCGATGGGGATGCAACGAATTTGACGAATGTGGGTGGAAAAGTGAGAAGGGTTGGGACGGCGTCGTGGAAGTTGCAGTTGGCGATGCGGGTGACAGGTAGGGTGAGGGTGGAGAGGCGCATGCCGGCTACTTGTGGGCTGGACGGGGTTCAATGGACGGCAGTGACCGAGTGGCGGCGAAGTGCGTGCGTGGAGCGGGTAGTGGTGGTGGGAGTTGGGGGAGGATGAGGTGAGAGACTGCGTTTGGGGTGTGGGTGAGCGGCGGGTGGGCTGTGGGGTTGATTCGGTAGTGTCGGGCCGCATGTGAATGGGTGGTGTCGGGGTTGTGGACTGAGTGGAGGTGGAGGTTGGTGGGGAAAGCGGTTTGTGCGGAGTGCATGGTCTTTCCGTAACTGGCGGTAGAGCATGGCGCTTTGGCCTGCATTAAATATAGATTGTGGATGGAAGGGCTGCAAAGTGACGGGAGTCATGTCATGGCTCGAGAGGAGTCCTGCCGTTGTGGTACAGTACTGTACAGTACAGTACAATGCAGGAACTACTGTACTGTAGAGTACAGCAGGTATTCCTCGCTGTGATCACTCGATAAAAAAATTAATGCTCTGGTGGATAGCAAGTCTGCAAATTGCTGCATTGTATATTTTGTCGGGTGAGAAAGACCCCAGGCTATACTGTACAGCATAGTATTGCATGTAATGCTTTACCGGAGAGTAATTATTGACTCTCGCTACATTATTATAAATATTAAGTTGGTGATTGACAACAAGCAATATATTATTCAATAATAAATAATACATTTTGCAGTTACGGTATGGGTTGACCTTATGGCTTACAAAAAAAATGTAGACGATAGGAAAGGTGGTTAAATAATGTGGTAAATTAAAATGCTATCCTGTCCTGTGATGCAGATGATACGATAATGCAAGAAGAAAAATAATTGCAGATGTATGAAACATGCTTTACAATAATGGAGGACTGCAGTAGCTTGCAAGGAAATTGTCATGCTTTGCTCGATCCAGTGTACCCACTGTACAGGGGGGGGTAAAGGGGTTTGGTTTTGGGAAGGTTGGGAGTCCTCTGTACTTGTAATCAAACCATTGGCAGGACCTATACCCACTGTACAGTACTGTACGGTATTCAATTTCCTTCAACGGGTTTTCTGACCTTACAGTACGAATTGGCTACTCAATGTCAGCAGAGCGTTCCAGATGAAGAATAGAGTCGGTTTCTGTCAGATGCACTGAAAGTTTCAATTTGAAAGCTTGTCAGCAATGGTGGCCAAAATAAATTCTAGTTTTTCTTTCCAGAGAGTATAATTATGGCTGATTATGATTCTGTTGAATTACAGCATTGGACAGTAAAGCGCAAATTAGCACTTTCCTAATGCAATATTGTACTGTACTGTACTGTACACTATTAGTATCTGGGTGTTCAACTCGTACATCACCCTGGCCAACACCGCACCCCAACCCGACGGCAAACGCTCGCCCATAAATACCTCTCTCATCGCCTCCCCCTCCCTTGCCCCCAGCGCTTGCCCCACCAACAATCCATCAACAGCGCTTTTCCATCTTCAACCACCAATGGCTCCCTTCACTCCCACCCACCCGTGCGCCCAAACCTCCTCACTCCCTTCAATCCACGCCCCGAGTCTACCCCAGCCTCACCAAACTCCTTACCCCGATATCCCTCTTTCCTCCTTGCGTGGCTACACCCCGCCCGATCAACCATTCTATCCCTCTCACCAGCCCTCCCAAACCCATCCCTATTCTTCCGAAAATCGCATCCTTCCTCGCCATCCCTATCTTCATTCCCGCTCCTCAGTCCCCAAACCCCTCAACTCACCCCTCGTAACTACAAACACATCTCGCTACCGTCAACCCCCTTTTCACTCATACCAACAACATCACTATCACTTCCAACATACCCAACCCCCACAGCCTCAACTTCAAAGAGCCATCGACCTTGATGTTTTCGGCACCATCCCTTCATCAACACACCACGCTCCCTCCGATACTCTCTTCCCATCCCACCACCCTAACTCCTTTCTCTCATCCCACCTCACGCTCCATACCCTCGTATGCCTCCGCTTCCCCGGATAACCCCTTTTCTCTCAACTCTCTGCCCAGCCCCACAACTCTTGCCATCCCCTTTGCAGCCCCCGCCTCGGATCTCGTCCCAACCTCGATAGACTATGACCTTCCCCACCGCCAAGACTAACCTTTCCGACCTCGCAAACCTTCCCTCTCTAAACTTCCTACCTTCATCTCAACAACCCATTGACTCATCAGCCGCCGCTGCCGCCGCCGCTGCCGCCGCTATGTCCCTCTCAAATTCCAATATCCTCGCCCCTTTCCAATCTCAACAGCCCCCATCCGTCGACCTCACATCTGTCACCCGAGTGCCAGACATGTCAGCAGCAGCCGTCTCACAAGTTCCAGATCTCATGGACCCTCATGCACCCGACCTCACTGGGATCCCTGCCTCCTCTCAAAATGCGATATTCGACAGCGTTCCGAGTGCTACCCCGATGACAGAGGATGATGCTGCTGTCCACTCTATGCAACCCCTGGAACCCGTGCGCGCTCTCGGAATGCCGGCATTTCCTTCCCATTTTGAACCTCCTCGTCCGCTAATACCGGAATCTGCTCAGGTCAACCCCGGGTTGACACCCGTGCAAAAGATGGAGGATCATGCGGTTGCCGCTCCAGCGGATGCTTCCGTAGGGTGGACTCGGGATTGGCATTGGAAACAAAGACAAATATTCCTCAGCGCAACGTGTCCAGCAGGAGTTCGACAAATGTCACTGAGGACGCTGCACATATTGGGGTGGGCAGAGTTTCCACGGCAACGATGGCGACTGGGCCATGGCAAACACAAAATCTTACCCTCGCAGGGAGACACAAACTCAAACGTGTTTGAAGGCCAGGACAATACAACGCAGGGGCACGGGAACTTGAACAATAACATGGAGATGCATGGGAAGTCAATTTGGGGTTGTGAAGGTCAGCGGTGAAGCGGAAAGAGAAAGGGAGACAGAACCATCGGAGAGGGTACACGAAAAGGAAATGGCGGAGATAGAGGCAAGTAGGGCTGAAACGGGAAGTACGGCTCCACAAGCCGTGAATGACACAAGTGTAGACGAATTGATATGCAATGCTGAAACCAGGGAAAGGCTACAGGGTGAAGAAAGTACTGAAAAGGCAGGAGAGGTTCCAATGTTTGGGACAGATCAGCAAAGCAGCCAGGATAAGGATTCGGAAGTGACACGAAAAGGCCTAGCGTCGCAGGAGATTGCGGAGTGTCACACACGTGAAGCAATGATTTCCGAGGAGGCCCGCATCGAGAGCCAGATCGCAAAGGGATCACAGAGCGGTGCCGAGCTTGAAAAATCGTGCGAAGGGACTGGCGATTGCAGGCCGACCGATATGGGGACGGAGGGTACGCGAACAAGGCGATTTTGTCAAACTCGTCTTCTTGCTCCGGGGGCGAACCAGCAGTAACGGACCTCAGGATAGATGGAGTAAAGACTGTGAAAGGAGGAGTGGTAAGCGAAGCCGGGCAATCTCATGGACCACAGGCATGCAGGGGGACAAGAAGGTGGGTTGCGCGAATGCTCCGAGCACAGCAAGAGAGTGTTCGTTTGGGATGATGTCACAAGCATGGGAAAGCACAGCATGGTCAGGACAGAAAGATGAACAGGCCGGAGGTGACGAGGACGTGAGGAATGTGGCCATGTCTGGCGACCCTGCGGTTACTAGGCGCATGGAGTCAGAGACGACGAAGGCACTCGAGGTTTCGCTCACGCCAGTGAAAAGGAGTGTGCAGACCGACAGACACGGGTGGACGACAGATGTAGGAATGAAGGAAAGCGCGGAGGGAACTGAGCAACCCAAAGATGAAGAACCCGCGACGGAGAAGAGGGTTGAGAAAGAGGTGGGTGAAATAGACTCGAGAGGAAATGGGCGGCCAGAGCGGGACAACAAGGGCGACGTGTTGATAACACAAGAAGAAGAGCAGGTGTTGATGCAACAGGGCAAGAGAGGCTAAGCATGAAGAGAATGGCGAGGTTGGTGAGCAAACTAGTGATGGTAAGATAGGGCGTGAATCGGCGATGGCAGATGTAGACGAGGTAGGGCGGGAAGATGAGGCTCAAGGGGGTGAGGCGAAACGGGACAAAGTTGGGAGAAACGTAAACGAGGTGTGGAGGGAGGAGTTGAGACACGGATGACACGTAAGCGAAGACGGAATGCTGAGCTGTCGACGAAAGCTGAGGTTGGAGATGAAGTGTCGGTTTACTGGGAGGATGATAGGCAGTTTTACGACGGGATGATTCAAGAAAAGACGGCCGAGGGAAAGTTTCGCATTGTGTACTTTGACGGGGATGTCGAGCTATTAGACTTGAGCGATCCGAAAGAGACGTGGCGCTTCATTAGAAGGGAAAGGAATAGATGCCTCTTCTAGAGCCACTATTGATACAAGTTCCGCAGAACAAAAAGAATACAAAACATACCGTTCAAATTGAATTGCCTCAACCTAGTTGTTTACAGTACGCTACTAATGATTTACAGTACCTGTTCGATGCCTTTGTCGATGCTTTTTTGATTCAAAAGCATGACAGCATGTACTGATAGTACTGCAGATTACGAATTGTACTGTACTGTCCAATGGACAGTTTCCATTTGTTCACAGCAATGCAACCTAAACATATGTATCTCTGTTCGTAGCACTCAGCAGGAACATTGCCCGCTTCGCTCAGTTAAACATTAGACCTTTTTGATAAATACAGTGGTATTGCGCAAAGAGCTAACAGGCTGTCTAAAACAAATCCTTTATTGTTTGTCCTTCAGTAATTAGCTAAATGCCGCTTTTATGTGTACTGTATGACACTGTATTAGATCGCCACGTTGAAAAAAGGGCCAGGTAAGATGCGGTCATGCGCGCCAAAACGCAAACATTGCTTTTGAAATCTAAAGAGACCGCCTTTTCAGTAAGGTTCAGATCATCACGTAATAAAGCCATCTCAAGACCCCAACTCGCCGTCACAAGCCTCGACCAGCTCCACCCAACCTCACACACTCTCTTTGCAATACAGCTTCACCCTACGTCACCATGACCGACCTTTCCACCAAACATGGCCAGAGTTGTACAACCCTTTTGGGTGAAGCTGATTTGCCCCACTAAAATGAGCTGGAATTTGAACATCAAGTCATTGAAGAATTTGATGAGGACAACGGCTCTGACTGTACGATCTTTGATCATTTTAATAAGACTACTGGGGCAGCGGCATTAGCAGACATATGCAATTGTGATCCCTACCAGTTTCTGAGTATTTGTTATGAATTTTCGCCTTTCTTCCTTGCCAACTACAGTACAACCAGGGGCCGTGCCCGAAAGTTTCCGTATGAGGTAGAGGGTCTTCTTTTCATGAAAATCTGTGCCTTGATGCATGCTACCATTTGGGACTTAGTGGGGAGGATTTTCAGTATCAGTTAGCCAACATTCGATTATTTGGTAAACCAATTATTTGTTTTGGTTTCTGAGAAGTTCTACAAGAATTATGTGCAAAATCACACCACCACAGTGAACATGGTATTGTTTTTGTCTCAGAACAATTGCCCTAGCCATTTTCTATTGGTATCCTATGCAACTGATGTTACTTTTCAACCGTCCTACCGTCCCTCTGGAAATGTAGCTGGAAAGAAGTTTACTACAGTGCCCAGCATAAGCAGTACGGCTTTAGAGTAAAAGTATCTGTCCTCCCAACTGGATTCGGTATTGGCTGCAGCTGCTATCATCCTAGTGGAGTGTCTGATCTAGGAAAATTTCAGGTCATGCAACGGTGTCATCAGTAAATGATGAATAAAGCTACCTGAGGAAAGGATACAGGAAGAAGGCCGGTTGGCTGGGCATGACATAGCTAGTTCTGCTGTGATCGAAGATAAGGGTTATCAGGGGCTTCTGAGTTTTCCGCATAATCTCACCGACGAGGAAGCCGCAGGGAGGTAAGTAATCGCCGGGACAGGGTGCGATCAACCATTGCATTTCGAGTGAACACATCATTGTGGAGCACTAAATTGCGCTACCGTGCGGGCTTTGAAGAGCCATGAGGCGTATGTATAAATGGGCTGAGAGATCATATTATTAGGTCTTCAATTTATGTTTAGGTTTAACAAATTGTCACGTTGGATGCTGCCATCTGCATCGCAAGGATCGGCTAACTGGTCGCTGTGCATTTAATTGCCGGTACTGCGTTAGCAACCAACAAGTTCAAAACCGGCGCCAGGTAAACCAGAAGTATCGCTGGCGCCGCAGTCGCATCATGGAGATGTGCTGTACATCTATTTAGACTGGTAGGCTTCCCGGTAGTCAAATAGAAGCCTAACTGTGAGATATTTATGGGATGATTGAACTTTAACGCAAGGAGATAACCTTTTCAAAAACAGCCATCTATTACTTTTTGTTTAAAAATAATTACGCAACACACTGACAAATCCCGGAAATATAACTTTTTGTGAATTGATAAATGATCTGTTTATTGCGGGAATCATTACGTAAACTTGCTGGAAGTTAAACCGATATCTCTTTTATTATCAACCAGCTTTTGATACGACGACGAGCTTTTATACTCTTTTTTTGTCGGGACAGATTGTCTTGGTTACTTTGTGTGAATTTGATTATCATTTTTTGAAGTTTCTTGGTTACTTTGTCAGCCCTGAGGGAATAAGATGGCTCGAATTCACACAGAGCGCCAAGTTGTTGGGGTGTGCTAGTCGGTGTATGCGGGTTGATCGGAGGCAGCGGAACTATGTTGAGTTGGCTGCAGTACGTCGACACCTTAGGTTTCCTACGCTATTTCGTGAATATATCCGCCTCGTTGTGCTGATATGTAAATGCGTTGGCCGTGCGTGTGTACTGATCGGAGATATAACTTGTTCCTTCGCGCAGCGGGTTAGTTGAAGTTGCCCATAACTTGTTGGAAGATAGACCGACACCCCTTTTATTATTAAATAGATTTC
Source organism: Kappaphycus alvarezii (assembly GCA_002205965.3). Lineage (NCBI taxonomy): Eukaryota > Rhodophyta > Florideophyceae > Gigartinales > Solieriaceae > Kappaphycus > Kappaphycus alvarezii. Next base: position 118,072 of record NADL03000510.1, on the reverse strand, counting down.
GACACAACAACGACATTTTATACTCTTTTTTGTTGAGAAAGTTTGTCTTGACTCCTTTGTCAAAACAATCGGTCTTTTTAAAATGACCTATCTATACTTGATATCATACAGTATACAATACAGTACTAAAGATGTATATCGGTAGATGGCCGCTCCATAATTGTCCATTAGCCTTTTTTGCCCCAACATTAGTCTTCCCATATATGGGAAGATTTAATAACAGCTGAAGAATCGGCAGATAGAATTTCGAATTCCAGAATCGAATTTCAGAATATGAAAGACCACAAACCTCTACTTTTACTTATTGTTGCACGAATTGCTAGTTGCGGCAACATCGCAATGGGTTTCTTACCAACCGGGATGAAATAAAGTTCGAAAATGTCGTTCATAAAAAACAAATTCTGCAGTAACAGCAGAGCCAGCCAGAAGAAAAGTGGTTCAAGTGATGCTACAGGAACTGTATCGAAAATCCAAAAGCTAATAGAAGGAAAAGGAAATAGGTGGTGTTAGCTACGAGCCCCCAAAAACGCAGCGGCTACTGTAAAGCGTGGAAAGATTGAAGGGGATGACACACATATGTTTAGAACGTTCCGGGGGATAGTCTACCCCTATTTTTCAAACATAGAAGAGCCCAACCACTTCTTTTATTCGTTTTGTAACCTTTTTCACTTGGATACATACAACAGTAACATATTTTTTTGCGACAGGGCATTCATCACACAAAACATCTAGGCAATGGGAATCAATGAAGAAATAGACTTTTTGTTGTCGGCTTCTTCAAACTATTCACTCCGTCTAACAGGAGAATGAGGGCCTTCAAACAGACGTTCTCTCTGAATGCGGCACGGAATATGAAACAGAGAAAATGCCAATATTTTATGGCGACCTTTATCAGAGATAGCCTCGTTCCAGTTCCAAATTCTACTATTGGAACTTGGGTAAATGATGTCGCGAGGAACGTGGACGTGAGGACAATGGAGACGGATGGAAAGATTTGCGGGGTATTGATGCAAAAGCAAGATGCAGCAGCCATCATGTACAACACGGCCAGCTTGATGATTGAACGCGGCCAGCTTGATGGTTGGCTTTCGAGTGATCTTTCACAGGGCATAATTTCTCCCCATCACAGTATTGGAATGCTCTTTTGAGTCAATAGTGGTTTTCTGGAGTACTTCAGGATACAGTCGAATATATATATATTCTAGGAATAGGACACCCAAATCTTGCCCCATTTCTTCCATTGGAAAGAGCACCCAAAAATTTCTACCTCCCTACGGACTACGCCTTGCGTATCTCTCTGTATAAAGGTGTCAGTGCCGCTTACCAGTAAGACACCCAAACGCCCCCATATTTCCCACTAAGTACCGCACTTTTCGCGAAAGTTCAAGGGATAGAAAGAACAGACTGGCGGCGTTAGCAGCGAGTTTCAGAAAAACTGTAGATTTTTTAAATGGGCAGTTAGGTAGATTGAAGAAAAATGTTGATTGGTCTATTTTTACTTCGATGTCCAAGACTTTGAAACGAATTTTAGGAAATTAGGTGCCTCATTATAGCTCTAGCACACCTATTTATCGAAAATCTACTATCCATAGCGAATTTTCTAGGAAACTTTGCCATAAAGCGAAATAGGGAGGGTGATGTAAAGTATCAAGTTTTCGGTCCGATTTGGTCGGTCAGCTGCGCTGTTCTGGCCACTATGCCACGGTTGAGTTTATCGTCTTCACAGGGGATTTATGTAACGATTACCCCATTAATTACCTCAAATACTCTGACAGTATCCCTGCAGTAAGCGTTACCAACGATTTACTCTACAAGAAGAATTCAGTACAACTTGGGCACTGTACCTACATACTAGTGTAAAACAAAAGATCATACCACTTCGTCCCAAGCCAATGACATGAAACCATCTTGGCTATCTCGCGTGGTTCTTGAAACATCCCGGACCTCACCAATCAGCAATTAATTTATGCCTCCTTGCCAATTGGACCAATGGAAATTTTCCATGATGTTTATTGCTGCAAGTGTCACTGATGGCTGCTACATGAGCCTTCAGAACATTGTAGTTTGATACATCTAGAGTCTCTTTTTCTAGAATACCTTTGAATTCAGTACTGTTTGCTTACTATTTATCTCTGCTGGTGTTGAGTACTTTTTCTACATAAAGCTTGGTCTGATGCTTCGGCATGTTTTACCGGAAGCATCAAACAACGGTTCAACCATCGGTTACCTTTATGCGCTCAACACTACACATCCGGTAACATCGCAACAAACACTGTAATCATTTAAAAATAATATAAATAGATGAATGGGATAGAGAAAAATAGACTATCGACAATAAAGTAGTACGGTATAAAGGGCAACATTAAATATGTTGTGGTATTGTGAATAGAAAATAAATAAATTTTCGGGCAACTATCCGGCGGGACTTACTAGTATTACTTCCTACGGTAGCCTAGGCCTAACGTATACTGTACTTTGCTTATTTTCAATCTCATATATTTATTTTAGAGCTCCCTACTCTGTAGAGCATACACAACACAATTGCCGAAAATGTGAATGAGGGATTTTAGTAGAGAAAGTATGGACTTCCAAAAGTACAGATAGCTTCGAGAGTAGTAAATGTTCTATAAGTAGTATATTATGTACAATATAAACCGTACATATCCCTAGAACGTGAGATCATGGCTCTATATATATGAAAAATTCTCCGTTGGGCCATAAATACCACCTTTCCTCGGTCCCCAGTGGAACATTTTTTGCGTGTTTTCAATACCCGTATCAACCTAATTCGTTAACATTAAAGCCTCAAATAGCGCATAAAACACACATTTTTTTGTTGTTTGTACTGTTTTCGTAGACCATTTCCCCACTGAACGTGATTGCTCATGTATATTGTTCTCGCAATTAATTTCAATAGTGCGTTTACTAATTTACTTGCATTGAAAAATGTATCATTTCGCTCATTATTTATTCTGAAATTAAAGAGTAAAAGATACGGCGAATTAATAATTATGTTGGGGTCTCAAATGAAAGAATTAATTCACATTTTCCTGCAAATTTATTTATGTTCTTTTTGTCTCCACTGAAACTTCCTCTGTACACAGAGTTTATTTTGTTGTATTCATAGAATAGGGGCGAAAATTCTACAAAACAGCATTTTTCATGAGATCAAATTGAAATTAACAGATGAAGCAATTGAGGTTAGCCTAAAACTTTTCCGTTCCTTATTAAATTTAAAAAAGAGATGTAAATCAAATCCAGAAAGAGTTTCGGTCTCATCTCGGTTCAGATTTCCTTTTCCTAGTTTCAGTCGTCTCCTTTACGTATTGATGGATATATCTCTCTTTCAAAATGGAAACAGCATGTCCATTAAAGTCGTCAAAATCATTTGCTCTCGTAATTTCATGCAAATAAATATAAAATTTCATTCTGTAATTCTTTGACTTCTCTGTTATATCAATTATCAGATGTTTCCATTACAGAGATTTCGGGTCTCAACTCATCTTTTTAATGAACTATTTTCTCTCTTACGTTCACCTGCATACTAATGGCACATTATATTTATCTGCAAACGTATTTTCTGTTTTCAGGCAATTAGCGTGTTTTAACAGGAAAAATCAACAAGTGACATCTTACTACTACTCTCTGCGATAATACAGGTGCTCTTAGAGATCTTCTTATCTTAAAAATAGAACAATTCCATCACATTATCGTCAAATATATCGGTCTCAATAATTTGCTTTACAAAGGGCTGAAGAATTACCGAATTTGCAATTTTCAGATTCGATATCTGCTCACTCTCGTTGCACATATCCATGTTAAGATTAAGCTGCTGTACCGCGGGAGGATGTAAATATTTGATTCCTGTTCCAATTTGCAGTATCAAACTAGCTGAGTTTTGGTTCCAAATATCTATTTTAGAAGTAAAGTTGATGGGAAAAAACTTGTCTAATATAAATCTTTCAGTGAATTGAAGTTAGGTTCTAGTACTGCAGAAAGTGATGAATATTTTGTGTCCCTCACAAAGAGTGCAAATAAAAAATAGCCAGAACCACCAGAATTTGTTTAGAACTCTTGACTAGAACAAAGAAAGGAGATTTATAAACATCTTTGTTTCGTTTCGGCCATCTTTCTGTCAGATAATATATGTTTTTGATGAATTGAACATCAATTTAAATACTCTTTCACGGCTTGAACAAAAACTAAGTATAGACACATAAAACTTTTACGTATGTCTTTTAACTAAGGTGGATCCATTTTATACGGTTCTTTAGCTAGATTATCCGTGTATTTCACAGAATCTTTAGTATCAGACCTTCCGTTGAGCCGCTGTTTGCGGGTTTTTGAGAGGGAATGATGAGTTTTCACTAGTTTTGATTGCATAATATTCTTGTAATAAAATTAAGTTGTATTGAAAATCTAATTCGAGTACAATGTGCCGTACATCGTGAATTCGACCTATCATTCGAAAAATAGTACAAACTACAGATGTAAAGACCCAGAGACCTCTAAAATAATTTTGATGCCAATGAATGAAGAATTTCAAATACTGTTGGGATGTTTCCTCCAGACTTTCGCCTGCTTTAGGAATTATCAAGGTGTATTTTGTGGCTGTCTAACGAATAACCTCTTTCTGATCTGATTTTATAAAAGTTTTCCTCAGAGTCCGTGCATAGTCGCAGAAAATTAGTTCATCTTTCATCTTCTAGCTCCAAATAGCAGTATGATAATGTCAAAATGCCGTTCCCAAAGGAATAAAATAACTAAGGAATATCTCATAGTGAAATTACAGGGGTTTAGAGGAATTCAAAGTTTTCATATTTCAATATCCAGCATAGTTTTGAATGCCTGCAGCTATGTAAATTTATATCGCGGCTTTGCTGGTCAATAAATTTCGAAAAATCACAAGAACCAATAATAAAAAAGATTAAGTTATCTACTCATACCTTAGTTATTGGACTGAATATCGGAAAATTTCTAAGAAATATAGGGGTGTGTAACATTTTAAGTACGAAAAATTTCCACAAACGGAAAGTTGGCGCTGTTAAAGTACTCAACTTTTAAAATAACTCATTGTCAAGAAAGCGATTGCAGAGCCTACTGCGATGAGCAGTAGACGGGAGAGTGGGCGTATGTAGTGCACGAATGGGGTTAATATTTTGGGATTTTGAAGGGAAGAAAAACAGTCCTTTCCTGTGAAAAAGGTGATTTTTTCACTTGATTAGACTCTTTTGATCACTCTTTATGGTTATTTGACCTCTCGAAATAAAAGAGACGATTTAAGTGCTCTTTGCGTGAAACCAATAGCTTGGTAGCTTGGAGCTTTATTTTACAGAAACTTCGTTTAAAATGAAGCTCTCCCAATAGTTTCCAATCACAATAAACCGTCCCATTATACGAGGTTCTCCTTCTTAAAATACACAGAAACGGCCATTACGATATTTAGTCTTGATGTGATACTCTTTAAATTGGTTTCCTGGAAGGATACTCGTACCATAGACTGATCAGTCTAAATCGGAAAAAAGGGAAGTAACTTATTTCTTACCATATAAAAGACATCTTTAGATACTGAAGGAAAGTTCATGCATCCTATTCATGAATTTTTTGACGACTAAAAGCTTAAATGTGATAAGAACTCGAAGAATGAGACCGGTAAGCAATACTTTAGGATTAGATGCTCGGTAGATCCTTTCCAATAAAAAATTTTCTCGTTATTCGATACTAATAGGGAGCAGTTGTGGTCGATCCGGCCTTCACTATTTTTTGTGAAAATTGATGTATTTTATGTAATTAAAGATATTCATATTCAAACAGAAAATAAAATCGTATGTAATAGATGTCATGCATTCAAAGAAGCACCAAATATCATGGAGAGAATTTAGAAAAACCCGTCTTCCTCTTTTTTGAATATTTTCATGTAGTTTCTCCACAAAACGTTGAGAATGTCCTTTTTTGAATAAAATTCTTCAATCAGATATTTGATTATTGCCATTGAAAACCCAGAAAATGTTTTATGGGCCTTTTCAATTATTTGTTGCAGAAAAGAGGTAGATAAAATTTGTAATGATTTCAAACAAAGCCTGGAAATATCCATTCGAGTTTTAAATCCTCAAAAAACGTAAAATGTTATTCAACGGCGAATTTATTCGAATTCTTCAAGATGTTACATATTTGGGCCACAACTACAACAAAGCTACGAAATTAAAAGGAAAAGAAGAATTAAGAACGTATTCAGTGACCAAAAATTCAAGGACGAACGTGATACGTATAAATTTAGTAAAAACGTATTTTATTGAATGTAGCATTTGTGTCTTTCAATCCTATATGTACAAAAGTGGGGTTTGTCTCTTTACTGAACCCATATTTACGAGATCTCACCAAAACTTCTCTCCGAGTCATGGCCTATCCCGTATGATTCATAGTGCTCAATTATATGTCATTCATGTTGGTATTATTTCGAGACCAGAATCGCTTTTAGGTCATATTGACAACTATGTTTATCTCGAATAATATTTATGCACCAGAAATAAATTTTTATGTGGCCTTGAAGTTCAAGAAAAATTTGGAAAAACTATAAAATTTCAGTCCTAATAAATTAATTATCCAAAAATAAATGTATTCGAGCATTCTTACCTCGTCTTGCAATTTCAGAGAGGGATAATTTTTCATTTCGTAGTAAGTATGATTCGGCAGTTTCGATAATTCTATCTTTTTCTTTCCTCTTTTTCAGACTCATTCATTGTAATGTCGCAAGAGAAGACAATTATGCGCCATCTACGGACAAAAAATTGATTTATATAGAAATATATGCATTTCAGGCCTATTATAAATCGACTGAACGGGAACATTCACCATACTGGTCTACCGTTTCAACATTTGCTTGGAATAATTTGTGTCCAAAGCAGTTTTATAAATATTGAACTCTAGCCCTGCTAAATTCACTTTATATTTACTATAGAACTCTGGAAGGCGGGTAAAAGGACAGAAATAATTTTACTGGACAATTTATTAGTCCTTAAATTTACCAGAAGGGCTTTTCCTTATAATGACAGTTCATGATTTCGTTCCGAACTTTTTGCCATATTATTGTCGCCAGGAAGCCTTCCTTACCTTCCTCCTATCTTTTACCATCTCTGACTCATACCATACTAGAGAACCTCCCTCTGATGCGAACTTAGGAACCCTTGATCACAGAAATTGTAAAGAAAGGTCCACCTCTTCATTTAAAGGTATTTGCTCTTCTCTCGCGGTCAGGTACAGCCTTTTAAGCAATCATGCAAGTTTTGTCGACACCCTCTGGGTTTTGAGAAGATGAAGCTTCTATCTGTGATTTCAAGCCAAGCTTAACGGAGCCATAGGTTGCGGGCAGCGCAATAGGCTTTTTTGATGGCGAATATGATTTTAATACGAACTTTAGTGATTTCATATCATTTTGGTTGTCTATAAATGTTTTTTTGCGGCATGAACTGGAGCGCAAAGAGGAATAAACAGCACTAGAACCAGATTCGGAGGACGAAGTTTCATGAACGACGTCTTCAAATGAGGGACGACAGGGGTAGAGCGTAGCTCGTGATTACGTCCCTTCCCTCTAACCTACTCCAACTAGATTACTCACTGGGATTGTCTCTTCCGTGCAATCATTCTCAGTGGTCCCTTGTAAATTTTCTTGAGACTACGCGGCTCTTGGTAGCATCCGTAGTCTTCCGGGATGCAGAGGGTTTTTTGCAACCCACCAGCCGTGGTTTTTGTAGTAAGTTACTCCTGTAGAAAATACTTTGGAATTAGAGAGAAAGTTTCCAACAGCATTATATTAGGTATTGCCTCTTTGAAGATTGGTTACTACACCATATGTCCAGGGGAAAAAAGGGCTCCACCGATTGGCAAATGACTTTAGCTGACTTGGGCCTCCTGGTACGAGTTGCAGTTACTTGGTGGTATTTGTTGCATATGAATAGCTTTTTTTCGTTCGGCAGAATCAAATCTCGACCACTCTTTACACAGACAGCGTTTAAAATACAAAACTGCACTGAATGATAGAAAAAATTCTATTAAAAGTAATCTTCAAAGCTATTATTTTTCTCATCAGTCTATAAGCCACAGTCTTCCGCTGTGCATTGTACTTAATTAGTAGTATAGAGCCATGAAAAGTGCTATACATGGCTCTCGGTAGCATAGTTTTTGATTAAGTGCTCTACTGTAAAATACTGTGCTTGTTTTTCTGCCAGACAACAGCACAGTAGAGAAAATTAGCAGGCTCATTTTTCATGGGTTTAGCACTGACTAAGACGAGTCAGTTATTGCACTCCACAATGCTGTACCGAAAAACCAACTGGACAATATTGTACAGTTCGTTGTTCAATACCTTTAGTTTAACCTGGGTCTGTGCGGTACACAGCTGTGCATAAAGTCCCGCTTCGGGAACCTCAGATGCTACGTCTTATATTGTATGGTAGAACAGATACAATTCACCTTATTGTCGAGACTGATGGACGAAATGTGCTGTGTGGTCGCTCGCACAATAGGCAATTTCGTTCATTCGGTATTTATTGTAAGGATAGTCTCTACAAACCGCAATTCCTCCGTCTTTATCAGCCCGACACAGTAGCTTGTGTAGCTCTACTCACCGATATCCAACCACAGCAGCCACAGTCTAGACTCATAGCTGCAACAAAGGCACTCTGAGCGTCCATAGCCGCTTCACCTGGACCCAGACTCGAGCTTGACTTTTCTACTTGATTCACTACTACCGGTTATTTGTGCCCCGCTTTTTAGTAGCCAAGTTACCTTGTTCATTGTTTACTTAAGCCATCAGATCACATTTCACCATTTTCATATTTGCTCTTCCTTTAATAACCTCTTCACAGTGGTAAATGCTTAATAATGCTATCAAATATTTCACTACTACGTTATCTTAACCAAATTTGGTATTCAAATTTTTTCATGGCCAAAAGAAAAGAACAATCAGAGCAAAATGAAATCTTCATAGTATTGGGAGCTACCGAAAAAAGCCGAATATTCAGAAACACTTCAACCTTCCACAACCACGTGGAGTGGAGCATGTATCGACATTAAACCCAAAAGAAGGTCTTTTTTACCCTCGAGGAATAGATTACTGCCAATTCATTGGAGCGAAAATCAAATACAGACCAATTCAAATCCCTATCGTTCCGAAAGAAGAAAACGTTATATATGTTCCCTCGATATCAAACCTCACGATTCCTTAAAGCCAACCAACGTCTATATCATCCCTGTAGACATAATTTTTCTCCTAAGCCTTGATACATTGGATAAATACCAAGTGCATTTTTGAAAACTTGTCAAATGTCGTGAAATGATCACTTTAAAGTTGGGAAATTACAGTCGTGCGCAAAAAGTAAATTGTTCTTTTCAACAGTGTTTGGGGACCACCCTTCACAGAAATAAAAGCCTATTATTTCAATAGGTCGGAATTGCTCAAATTTTATTGGGAATTCCATCATCCGAATAATTTCAAACTGATTGACGGCTTGAAACAAGCTGTAAATATTGAAATAGATAAATCAAATCAGCAAGGATGATTCTTAAAGAATTTCCTATTTCCTATTAACTATCAGCGGTAGAAGGCGCGGCTGTCCTCATATAAGGCACACTTTGTCCTCATGTGAGGAAGAAACTCTTTTCTTACAAAAATATGCAGTAACTAAAACATTTTTTGGGACCTGTAAATGTCCCTAGAAATGTACTCTAAAAATATAGAATTAGAGTAAGGGTAGGTTAAGTGGCTTCAACTCGAAAATCTTTCGGCTAAAGCATTTACTTGCAGGTAATTAAAGATTAAAATATGTTATATTGGCAAAAAAGGTTATCAAGTGGAATAAAGTAGTTCGTAACCTGACTAGTGCTAAAATTACCGAAAATTTTGTTTTGATCGAGCCTCACCGCTATAAAAAATACAGTTTGGCAAAGAAAAAAACGAAAAAGAGAATTTTTAGATAAAACGTTTGCCCTAAGCTTTGTCCTCGTATGACGACAATGCCCGATAGACACTAGTGCGTGTGATAGTTTCCAATGCAGAATTCTTAACTTCTTAAGTTTAGGAGTCTCCATGACGATTTTGCAAAACACTTTCTTCATTGAAGAGCTCCCAATAAAATTGATGTGCCTTGACTCTACTGCATGATCGCATATTTTCGATACCATAAGTCGATTCTCAGCTGCAGTATTCTGTTATAAGTATGTAAATAGTGTATAGAGAAATAAGTTGGCGTTTATTGAAGGGTGGCTCAAAATATAATCTGAATATCTAATCGAATAAGAACCGACACTGGCTCTGATTTAACTCCCCACGTGAGAAAGAAATTCATAATAGACATGAAGCTGAACTACATACATCGAAAGTGGATATCTATTACTCTCTAGGAAGGTGAGAACGACTGCATGAACCTCTACTTCTAAACTGTGTGAAAACCTGGAGGGAACTACCCCACTTAAGAAGATTCTATCCATTATAATTACCGATAAAGCAATGAATTATACATTTAGCGAAATTGGATTGGTTCTTTTAACACCCGTATTCTTAATTATCCTAAGTTTACCATTACGTATAGTGCTCTGCCGAATCAAAGGGAAAGGGATATGAAAGCCGTCATTTTCGGAAGAATAATTTAAAAACCATTCAGTAGATACGTTATCAATGCAGTGGACAGCATTTATGACAATGGAGACGATATTTTCTACCAAGAGGAACTGAAGCAATGAAAAGGAATATTTCTATGCATTAAAGTGTGTGAGAACACATGTACTGTTTTCGGAAATGTTTTCATCGAAAAAAATTTCAGTTACCATCAAATACAGCCTTGCATAAGATCGTGTATCACACCTCTTTCAGAATACGTAACTATTGACTAAACCAAAATCTTCCATTAAAAATAAGTACATTTATATTTGACATCACAAAAAGGATTTATAAGTAAGATATCTTCATGATGATGGTAACCCACCCAAGAAATCCAAGATTCAAAGACAGTCGAATTGACGCCATTGATTTGGAAGGAAATAGAAGTAATGACTAACCGCGTAAATTGTAAATGGTTTGGAATGATGAGGTGCTATGTAGTTCCAATGTGTTGGAATGTAGTTTACTTTAATTATAAAAGACTGAGTGACGAATCGAGAAGTTCAGAGAGTCAGGTTCGCTGAACGGGGGTATCGAGACCGGCTCAAGGCTTCTTTAGTCTAAAACAAGCCATATGTGCTACAATCATCTATCCGAATACTCGTTGGTATTGCTGCCATTTTCAACTTCAGACTTTAATATAGTTATTTAATTCAAGCCTATCTTCAAAGTGCATATCAAATAGTGACGGATGTCCATTTCAAGTCCACTGCAAAATTTGACTTGAATACAAATGAAATTCTCAAACTGCTGACACTATATGTGGCCGAGCTCATAATGAATATTATTGAGGTAAGCCTCTTTCCAATTATCTCCGAGAGGAATCTAAAATAGACTCATCAGTGGAAGATGAGGATATTTTCATAAAGTTCAAGTCTGATTCACTCCGTGGGTGTGCGCAACATACTTTATGTAGATGACATTTTACAAGATTGGGCAAAAGTACAAACTTTCGAAAAAATCCCAACGAAATTTCCTCCAGTATGACTACTTGTTGTTTTTAGATCCTTTATTTACGCTACAATAAAAAGGTTTGAAACTTCAATTGATATCTAAAACTTCAAACTTCTCGTAATACAGGTAAATTCGCGTACATTCTCTACTCTCGTTGACAACAAACGAGGGACCAATACCGTGTGCTTCATTGTCAAAATCACATGAGTACCAAAGAGCCAGTTTCATAAAAACCTTTTTTTCGACACAACATGTCAACAAATCAGCTTCCATCTTTGATAAAAAATAGTTTTGCTTACGATTTGCGAAACTAAATTCCGAACACCCAGGTTCCCAAGGATATTCAGACGCATTATACGCAGAAGACTAACAAATTCGTCGCAATTACATTTTTATATTTTCCTTACGGACGATACCAACATATGCCAACGAAAGTATGATTCACCTGTAGAGTAATACACAAGAATGGGATTTTTAATGAAAATTTAAATATTTTTAAATGCTTTTTTGCCTGCTTGAATTTAATTTTGAAATATTAGGAAAAGTCCATTTGCGTAAGATAGGGTATATAGAATTATTTTGGAGTGAGCTTCCTATAAGGTCCGTCATTGAGAACTGCAACTACCGGCTGCCGGTGCACAAAATTACAGCAAGAAATAAATTTTGGGCCATTGATTTGTTTTTTTCTCATAACTGCTGCCCAATAAAAACAGGGAAGAAATTCAACCGTTTCGAAAGATTTTATTCCAATTAGGACCAATATGCATTTACCGCAGACTCATCGTGCATGTCCTGCAGAGTAATTCCTTGACATCAGGGAATTACCTGACATCAGAGAATTACTCTGCATCCAAACGTTGTCAACAATACCCTCTGCACACGGTACTATCTGGCCTAAAGGGGCTGCTGCTTTCCTCCATTGCCTTTTTCAGTAAGGTATGCTCCCTCCACTTCAGGCATGACTCTTGGCCGCCCTCGATACAATTCATCAAAGACGGTAAGATACCCAAAGATAAACCGATATTTGGCTCAAATGATATGGGACGTGAGGAGTTTCTTTGATTCTGAGAAAAATGGAAGAGCCATTCCACTACTTCTAATCGCTGAGCGCACAGCCGCTGCAACACGAGTATCTAAACGCATTAAGTCTAAGCTTACCACAGCTAATGATGTTCAGAACTTTCCATTGGACGACATAATTGACAGAGAGAAAAGAGGTAAAGTGCCCAATGCCTTCACTTCTTTTTACGCACGCTAATCCGAGACCTTATATCGGAAAAGAAGCTGCCCTCCTTGGGTTCAATACATGAAAAGCGAAGGCGGGTAATTTTAGCAGATCCCAAGACAAAACTGATACGCCGCAGCTGCAGTGGCTACGGCGTAAAATCAGCCTTTGGCGATTTATACGGAACTCGGGATTCTCGTATGAAAAACGAAAGTCGCATTATGAGTACACAAGGGAATGGGTATATATTTCAACTATGAGAGATAACTACTTGGAACAGATTGAGAAGTACCGTGAAGAGGGATACCGCATATTCTATGGGTACGAAACCTGGATGTTTAAGAACATGGCTTCATCTAAGCTGTGCAGCATAAATGCATAAGCGACCCCTGTGGAATTGACCAAAAGGTTCCATCCGGATCCGGCGATCGCTCAATTGTATCACATTTAGGTTCGTCTGAGACTGGATTGCTAAAGGGATGCCTACTTTTGTTTACGGGACAAAAGAGGGAGGGCCCACATTACCGCTCCGAGATGAATGCCCAAGTTTTTCTAAATAGGTTAAAGGAGAAGTTGTTTCAAAAAACTCAGTCTGGTGGGAATAAATTTGTACTCGTTTGAGACAGGGCTAAGTATCACACTATCCTTTCTGAACAGACTCGCCCTCCGTGACCTCTTGGAATAAAATAAGAATGGTGGATGCGGCTAGGAGGTGCGGGGAGTTTAGACAACTGGCCCATTGTCTAGTGGCGTAAGAAGACCAAAGGACAGATTCTAGATCACTTACGGACTGTGGCTCCGGATCTAAGGTATGAAGTCCAAGAGCTATCTGACAGTTTTGCAAATGGGGATTTCAAAATTAGGATTCTGTTTTGCCTGTGGCACATTCTGAGCTTAATCCTGTAGAAATGGTTTGGGGTTCTGTTAAGAAGGCACTCGCTGCTGGAAACATGACTTTTAACCTGTCCAATATCGAGCGGAAACCAAATTAGAGATCGAGAAGTATACAGCCGAAGTGTTTAAAAGGTACTACGAGCATGAAATGAAAGAGGAATAAAGATAGGGAAGATAGGCAACATACTGAACGAGCTACATATGGAAATTGATGCAGACTATGATGCTGATTATGAGTGCTCCAGTTATGACAGTAGTGAGAGTGATATGCATTAAACGCATCTATAGGTATCGTTGAGGTATTTAGAGATAGTAACGTTGGTAGCAATTGGTTCCTTCATTGGTCCTTAGGCAGCCAGTAAAATCTTTCACAGTTTGAAACACCTAAACTGTGCCGAGAAAATAATTAGCTTTTTTAACTTGCGCTACCCGTTGTTTGTCCAAAAATAGCAGAACATTCGTCAATTGACGTGCATTTCCAAGTAATCCAAATAATTCAGGCGCTCGTCAGATATGGGTCCTTTTCTGGAGCGAAGAATGTTTATTTTTGAATAAAATTTGAAATAATTTCAAATGACCCGACATGTGAGCTCGACCTTAGTTATCCATGCTTCTCACAAGTAGAATTAGGTAACAAGATACGTCCTAAGCAGCGAGACCATGGCTCTTACCGACATATTTGATGTCGTGTACATGTTAAAGTACGACCTTGAGAAAAGATGACTTGCTAATTGCTGAAGACTTCCTCGGAGACATCAATAGCTCACGACTGCGAGGATCCCGAAACAGATGAAGAGGATGAAGATTAATCAGCTCTTTTTCGTGAACAGTTTTTTCAAAAGTCATGGTTGACCAACCGTCTCTGAATGACTATTATTTCTAGCTCAATGTAGTGACACAAGCTGAAATGCTAATAAACAAATGCAAATTGTAAGGGAACGCGAGAATTACTCCACATCTATCGTGAGAATAGTGAGAATAAAATAGAAATTAACGCCGAATAAAAGAGGAAGGTTTGGAAGCAATTTTTAGTTCCATGAGAATTTAACTGTCAAGAGCAGCAAACTGCCCAAATCCGAAAAATCCGAGAAAGTCTACATACGTGGCTCGACACTGATAATCATAAATCAGTGATTATAAATTACAAACGCAATCATATTTTGAACTAGCTAAAACCAGAATGAAATGAAATCACGCAAATAAGTTTACAAGCTCGGAGATGTAATACTCTGAAGTATTTCCCAGATTCCAATTCGCATCCTAACACCTTGTGGTGCTTATATCCCGATACAAGCTTATTTCCCTGACGCAAACGTTCCATTTCTGATTTATTTGGAAGATCTAGACAGATTTGATTTTGTTTAAGATAACTTTAAAAACCTACTTGTGGCCAACATGCATGGATTTGCTGAGCAGGTCACACACTAAAAAAGATCACCACTACTTAGTGTGGAATTTCCCTGAAATCCTGTTCATGAATGGTCAATTAAAGCTACTCTCATTGCTATATTCCACTCGTCTGCTTCAAATCTATACAGAATTATCAGCAGAGCTAGACAAAAGAGGCCAGAATTGATTACATATCATATGCGTAGCAGAGCCAACGCCTACAAAACGAGAGTTGATTACGGAAATATCCGAAAAATGCCGCATTCGTCAACCTTTTGAACCGAAATACAGATCATAACAAGTTACCATGCCCAATGTAATCATATCTAGGCAATAGATAGCTCTTTATATGATTCTTATTGACAAAACTCGGTACTTTATATCCTCAATACGCAAACACATTTCAGTAACGCTGTTTTCTTACAAAATAGAAGTCCATTATACGTTTGGAACGCATATCTTGAGTGCGAAGCTACAATTTAAACTTTACTTACTGAGATCTGAAAGCGTTCTAGTGCATTTAATTCATTTCCAAAACAGTAAAGATTTATAAGTATCAAATGGTATTAAATTCTGTCCATCTGGAGTTGAATATCATAGTTCTACTGGTTCCGGTGAATGGCACTATGATATAGTCTTCTATATTTATCATCTAATTAGCATTTAAGGGCTTTTCGTTGAAAATTAACATGCTGCACATTTCGCCTTTAGGGCTACGAACGATACTATAAACCCAGAAGGACTAGTTCCGTCTTAAATTGTCTTTAGACTTTTACCGAGGTTCCTAACAATAATAACGAGCTTTCGACTCAAATGGTAATTAAGAGTGTGGTGTGCTCCAAAAGGAATTACCTGAGATGTACACTACCGTTTCCTAAGTCAGAATTAGAACTGTTCCGAATTCGCGTCTGAATTCGCAGGTTCCAAACGCCTCTCGCTATGAACTTAATGTAGCGATTGATATTCAGTTCTATCGTGAAAATTCCAAACAGAAATGGATAGGGTCCTTCAAAACTACTAAAATTAATGTAATAAAACATTCAATTACATAAATGGAGGTGCAGTACTCAGGCTGTCAAATAAAGCCAAATGTAGTAGCCTTATATTTATGAATCAACTTTGTATACTCTAAAATCACTCAACTCATTGAAGTCCATCTCAATGAAATTTGACATCAACCAAATCCCAGATCTATTTCCGCTAAGATCTTGAAAACGAAGCAGAAAGAAATAGAGGGACCTCTTGAGAGAACTACCTGTAAACTAGTCGCTGGAAACAAATAACGTAAATTTATAGTATCATCTCTAAATATTCTTTCTTTTAATTAAAAATATGAACAATGACAAAAAGTATACAACGCACGGTTTGTAATACAATGTCTAAAAACGAGGGAAAAATACCTCACACATGACAATAAGACTCTATAACAGCGTTCTACCCGCTTTTTAGTTGGACTTATTGCAACTTAAGATTTCAGTATTGGGTATTGGGCTAAAGGTGTCAAACGGGCTTACTTACGGTCGGCTTAAAGTCTGATACATAAAATTTGTTTTTGACCTACCAAACACTTTGATTTACCTTAAAATCAATTAATCAAATTACTGGAACTCTCTACCGGTTACCTGATTCAGTAGACCATTTGAATCGCACTATAAATTCACACATGAGGAAAGATCCCGTGTGACGCCAACTGATGGAGACCTCGCACCCCTCAAAGTGTGAAGGATACAAACTTGATGGTTTAATTGGAACTTTTAAGTACCATTATCTACTTCTTGGCAAAAATAAATTCATTAAGTTGTCTTTAAATACTCTCGATGAGTTCGAGTCGGGAGAAAGGTAGTTTCATGAAACTTTATTCAAACGAATCAGAGCGAAGATAAATGATTGAAAAGAATTGATTAGAGCGAAGTGAAGACCAGTAGGTGAAGAAATTATGCATTCTGCTAATGGACACCTCTTTTTATGGATTTATATCTGTGAGAAATAGCCTGATCTGTCAACACACCCGGAAACCATGATATGCTGCCATGTGAATGTGTTTACACAAGTGGCTGAACATAAATTCCATGTAGAAGCAATCAAGTTGTGAGGCACTTGCAGAGTAACCCTAGTTCTTTCAAATATTAAAAAGCTGTGCAAAGACTCATTCCTGTTGAACGTTTACTTTCATTCGTCATTATCTAAGCGAGAATAAATTCCTTCTCAACTTAAAACGTATTTTATTGCTTACTGACAAGCACAGAACTTGAAACATGCGGAGTTGTTTTATTGAAAAGAGCCGGGGCGTACCGAGATACGCTCTAGTTGCTGAAGTTTACGCTATTGCAGAAGCATTTAATATTGATACTCGTCAAGCACTGTCGACGTTGTCGCAGACTGCGGACTTAGTGATTCGAAATCTGGTGCCACAAAAATTCCGTCGACCAGGGCGAATATCACCGAGGTGGCCTCCACTTTGCTAACAGGCTCTCTATGCTTTCGCCATTCCTTCGCGTTGGCAACATCATCCACTCTGCGAGCTCCCATGGATCTAGAGCTCTTCCGGAACAGCGATGTGATTGTGACTTAGTATGACACAGGAAGGGGTGGTTAGTTGTTGGTGCCTTCAGACTTCGAATACACCAATCATTTCAGCAAGTCGCGCGATCTGTCCGGGAAGTACCTGTCTCACCTTATACTGGACGCCGACTCCCGTTGCCCTGAATAGTTGCTGGCCCTATATTTTCACTACAGCGTCGTGCCTGCTAGTCCATGCTATACCTTTTTGCTCAAACCGGCTGCATGGCCTCCTCGATGGTCCATGGACCTGCTGTATTCTTCGAACCGCAGAGACATATTTTTCCGGTGTTGCACCACTAGGGTGATTACGCTACAGTACAGTACACTTGTTTTCTCATTCGGGAAAATGTTCTACCTGTTTGTGACAGTAGTCACGCAAATGGCCGGCGGCTCCGCCTGCATTGCCCACTGAGACAAATTCAAAGACATGGAGCGCAAACTGGTACGCCGCATCCCGCCCCCTTCGCACAACACCCTCCAGGAACCTAACTTCAAGTTTCAGGCCCTGGCTTTCGACTCCTTGGGTGCCCCATCCCCCGCCTCTATCCTGTTCCTCGAAGATTTCATCCCGCGCATCGCAGAGAAGTTCAACACAACCAAGGAGTGATCTGCAGACCTATATATCAGCACATATGTTGCACACTGTGGTCTTCTGTTGCAATGGCGATTCTATCGCGAGCCCAACTGCACGTGTCTGACGTGGAACATCCTGTTAGTTCTTAGCAGTATAGTCAGTCCTGCAGTGTACACGATATATACTCAATAAAGTAAAGTTTCTCAGTACTGCACTACCTCAGGTATACTGTACTGTACTGTACTGCATTGTACTGGAGGAAAGAAATGTAATCGTGATGCTAATTTTTCGGCAATAGTGAGTTTTATTTAATTCGGGGCCTACGCTTTTCAGAATTAAATAATAAAACTCGTGTTTAAATTACAGTCTGTAATTCATTTGCAGAATTCTGCAAATGCCGTGTGACCAATGTCTGAAATCCCAGTAGTTAGTAAACACCCGTGAGAAATGTTTACGCGGGAAACCAACGTTAGGGCATCCCAACAGTGCAATTAAACCCTTTAGACCAAGAAATAGTGGGATTTTTTAGCCGAGCGCTACCCAAATGGTACGCCCAATTCCTTAGAATCTGACCAAAATTTTGTGGGCGAACCCAAAAGCCAACAGTTTTGGGACGGCCGGCCCAAATCAAAACCCGCCGTCACCGAGCATTCCGACATCCGCTCAGTCTCCCACCATCATGATGGGGCCGCGGAGCAGCTCTACCGTCAGAAGTGGAAGGCAAACGCTGCCACCAGAACACGTCTCCATTGCTCTCGACGAGTGTTAGAACGTTCTGGAACATGCGCTTTCTTTTGGCGGGAACGCCAAAACCCAAAAGCAAAACAAATCAGACTTAATCACCGAAAAAGGGCTATAAAAAGGCAACACATCTATGTGATAACCAACAAACTTTCCATTTTTGTCGTCGTAGTGACATTTCCCTCAGTTGCCTACAATGGTGTGGTCTAATCGCGTGTCTTCTGCTACCGCAGCGCCATCTACGCAAACAATCTTAAGTCGAGCGGTGTGCCTTGGAATGGTTTGGGATTTTCTGCTATTGCGAGGGCCCGACGCTAGTGGCGTTGCTGTAGTTCATGTCACTCCGTGTACTGATAGGAATGCAGAACCTGATGTTGACAGTTTAAATAATGCAGCGCCCATTTTAGGGAGAGAAAGAGCGTGTGCTGAGGATTCGGAAGAGCTGGTAGGACATTCTATTGGTGGATTCGTTGCGTCAGGTAAAAATACTCGTCAAGGTCTTGGAATTCTTGGGCTAGGTGGATCTCGAGGCAAGGGTCTCTCTTGGGATGATGTTGAAACTATGGCGCTTGTGCGAGCAGCGGCTGCAGCCTCCACAGATCCTAGTGTTGGCTCTAATATATCAGGCGCCGAGCATGGTAGACGTGTCCGGGCTATCTTTATCAAGGACCGCAACCGCCCAAAAGAAGATCGTACAGTTGTTAAATCAGGCTGTGCTCTTAATTGTCTCCGTGAGGATGGCCGCTCTTCGTATGGTTGCAGAAAGTTCTGGGACAAAATCAAGGCGTAATGCGCCCGATTGAAGGCGTGCTATGATCATGTGCTGGCGATGAACTTGACAGGAAACTCGGACAAGGACGAAACATTTCGTTGTGCTGAGCTGCTGTACTGTGACGGTAGTAGTGTTCTGTCTCATATGTATGACTCTGTCAGAAACGCAAACTATCACTTAGCGAAGAGAAATTTAATTTAAGGAGCCGTTTCTCATCCTAAAAACGCAGAATATGATGCTGCAGGCGGATAGGGTGGAGAAAGCATCGTTACGGAACGATTGGAAGTTGTCGAGGCCGATTGGAACCAAATTGGAGAAGGAGAAAGAGAATGAGAGGAAAGCTTCACCTACCAGTACAACCGGAGGCATTTTCTCATCAATTGAACGCATAGCGCTGCTTCTTTAGGACACTGTTAGGGTCAGACAGAACATTGCGAAGGAAAAACTTGCGTTCCAACGGGAGAAATTGGAATGGAAAATGGCTGTGAAGCTGTTTGGCACTGGCAGTGTGATCCCGACCAAAGAAAGGTACAGAATCGAATCATTTTTGCGCAAACGACTACTTCAACGACTGAACGAAGAAACGTAGCAGGTACTGTAGTTACTTTATTACAGCTCTCCGAATAGAAGACCTCCTCTGCCCCTGATTTAAATCATAGCTATGTCGGTAGTTGTAGTTCCTAAGTATCAATCACCATGACTGTTCCAAAAGTTATCCATAAGAGCGTCCTGTAGCTTAATGTGATCACTACTTCTGATTGCTCGTATGTGCAGCTTGGATGAGCAACTTTGTCCTACAGAGTGGTGCTCGTCTGCAAATTTTCCGTGGACATTCTGAACTTTGCGGTTCCACTATAAGAACGTTCTTCCGCAATCATGTTGTGCAAAATGGAACAGCAAAGAACTATATCGTTCAGATCATCAAGATTTGATAGTCGGGCTGGTCTGCATAGAATTTCAAACTGACCATAGAGGGCATCAAATACACGTTCGACTGACTTTCGGGCGAAGCTGCGACTAGAGGTATAGAGCCGGGCCTTGCGAGTTTTCGGGTCCGGATGTTGTTTAGCAAAGATGCGAAACTTTGGATAGATACCATCTGTTAGATAAAATGACCAATCTATTCCTGTGCCAGCTATGCATACATTGGGCCGGACTGGGGGCATTTGCCGTTACGAATATCATTACACAACGGGCTTTGAGCCATAATAGATATGTCATTCTTCGCACCAGGTGCACCAAACATGACATGCCAAATTCTGAGTCGATCGTCACAGACGACTTCCATTCGAAGCATAGGCTTCCCTTCTTTTCCTTTTTACATTCCATGCTAAGCAACACGACGATTGCTCCATTCCCATCCTGAGCAATCCAGTGCCCCGATTCAACCAGGAAATCCTAAATGACTGTAATCTCTCTCTCTACTTCACGGAGCTGAGATTCGGTTGGTCTTGACAAATACCTATTCCGAAAACATTGCACGGCCGCACGACAAAATTCTTTCAATGTGGCGATAATTGTAGACTCGTCTAGACGTATGTACGAAACAAGGTGGTCCGCTTCCACACCAGAACTCAACAGAAAAAGCCCTGCAGTTAGATTTTGATCTGTACTCGCTCCGAAAATTCTTGCTGCGTCAGATCGCTGGAGTAAAAAGGTATTTGTACCACACAAAGATGTTCTCAGTCGTTCGTAGATTGTTCGATTTACTCCAAACCTTCTCTCAAACTCTGCAACTGTAAATAGTGGATCACTTATTCGGTATCTACAAAATTAGTCTGTATCAATTTCTGTTGCGCCCTCCTGAAGATTTATGTTACGATTAGGTTTGCAACATGGTACAGATCCGCAGTGCGGTATTTATAGTGTTCTTATTTTGGCTTGAACGGCGTTTGCAGCAGCTACAACGCTGCAAAGAATGAGATCATCATCATCGGAGGATGACGAACTGGAAAGCTCCATTGGAGCTTGGACAGAGACAGGATAATATGAAAGCGGGTGATGTTGAAAGGATATGGATGGAAATGTGGAACTAGTTTTCTGGACGGTATTCAAAGTTTTGGGCTAGGTCACCCATACGGGCTAGTAAGCTTTGTATGTGGGGCAGACGCAGCCGGTCTTAGTCGGCCAATCATGTAGTTACAAATTGCACTAATTTTTTGGGGTTTGGGCAGACCGGTAGGAATGCTCTTATAACAAGGCAACTTACCGCAACAAAACCGTGCCTCCGATACTCCTCCTCACACACACGACTAAACCCTCCCATCCCATCCCCCCCCCCTTTCTCAACCCCCCTTTCCCATCCCCCACCCCATCCACTTCGAACGTGCAACCCCATTCCACCTAGCCCCCCCATCCCACTTCACCCCCCTTATCATACTGTTTCCTAACCCTCTCAAGCCCGAACGAAACCATTCACTGCTAATCATGTTCACGAACACCCTGATGAACATCCACCCTCTTGCTCCAAGCACAATGCCGACGCATATTGCTCAGGCCCCCACTGCACAGCCACAGCTAAACCAATCTACTGAAGCTCTGCAGCCTGTGGAAAACGTCGATCCCCACGCAAGCAGTGGAGATGAGGTCACGCCACCGTCCTCACCAGACAAAGAAAAGAAAGGTCGCCACTCACGGTTTTCAGCTGAAGAAGATCTCATCATTGTCCGTGAAGGCGCGGCTGCGAAAGCCCACATCGACACGCACGGCAATGTATTGAAGTGTTTTGAGGTGGTTGCTGAGAAGGTTAACGCCAACCCGCGCATCTCATCCAGCAAAAAGTTTCAGCCAAGTGTGCCCAGGATAGGTACAAAAAGCTTCCGGCGTTGTTCGATAAGTCGGATAAGAGGGACCAGCTGCGGTCGAGGGTGGGAGGGGAAGTAGGGGAAATGGATGAGCTGATGATGATGAGGCGTGAGGCGCGTGATGATATTGAGGCAAGGAAGGGTTTGGAGAAGAAAGCTGCGAGTGAGCTGGACGAGGAAAAGTAGAGGTTGGGAGGAATCTGATGAACATGGGATGAATCGTTCAGGCTCTGATAACTCTGATTCCGGAAGTCCAGGCCAAACGAAGGAAAAGACAGGCCTTCAGCGACCGCGAAAGGTGGCAAGAACTTCAATCCATGGGCTTGCCTTTGGGAGATGGATCGTTTTGCGATTCACCTACACGACACCAACATGGCTCGTATTGAGGTCGAAAAAGATCGCATGAGACTTGAGCGTGAGAAGCTGGTGTTTGAGTCTGCTGAGAGGGAGAAAGACAGAGTTGAGAGGCGAAGAAAGTCAGAGGCTTCCCACAAGTTGAGTTGGGGAAGTTCAAACTCATGATGGACGCTTTTGCACGTAGATGAAAACTACTGGTTTTCTGCGCTTTGCGGACTCGGTTACTACTGCCATTTTTCAGTATGGCGCCGAGATTCCGCTGGCTTCCCCGCTCGCGCGGACCCCTGTGGGGCTGTGGACAAGTCCACTGCGCCTCGCTGGGGCTAGGCGCTCGCGTACTTTGTCCTCACTTCTCGGGCAGAGTTCTCACAAAAATGGTTGAGTTCAATTATTCAGAATGCATCTTTGCAAGATCTAGTTACTCCTGAATTGAAGTTAGTGGATAATTGAAGTAAATAGACGTCTGTGGTGGGTAGAAATTCCCCCTTATGTTGTATAAAAACATCGCCGCTAAGTAGAGTGAACCAATAGGGGACTCCAAAACCTTCATCTTTCTCTTGAAGTCAACTGTGGTAAAATACGCCTTTATTTCTTTAGAGACCATTCCACTGTTACTCAAGTACCGGCCATTCCCTTGTTAAACGCAGATTGATGGGTTGCAGATTACTTCCATCGTAAGGTACTTCAATGAACCACCCCCTATTATATTCAGAGTCACCGTAAATACAATGCTGGGACCCGCTTACGTTCAGAACTGACGGTAGCAGTTCCTCCATTTACTTCGTGCATAAAGAGTCCATTCGTGTCGTCTACCCTCTACAGGACCGAATGCATGCAAAATGAGGCCATCGGGGGCGGTGACTGATTGAAACTTCATAGCATTTTTTCTCCTTTGACCATTATAGGCAACCGACTTCATCATGTGACCTCCGCTAGGCCTCGCTATTCCAATCACAGTACCATCTATAATACCTACACAGTTGGAGAGCCCGTTTTTTTCGTATGTATTGCTCCTGCATAAAGATATGCCCGTCTGTTCATGAATTCTGTGCTCAGTCCAACCGTGAGCAACGACTTGCGTGTCTTTAACAACCAGTCAAGGCCTTCCCAAAGGACGTCTGAAAGCAGAGATGCGTGCTTTCCAAATAAAAGCTCCAAATCAGATCATCTTGCTGGGTACGTAATATGACACAAATAACCAAGATCCTATTAACGGCGTACCTGTTTCTGCGTGTTGCTGTCAGCCCTAGGGTCCAGGCATTTATTCTATTCAGAAGCTCGACATGTTGCTTGTCAAATCGAAAAAGTCGCAGGCAATCTGCGTTTCCAAACAGATTGAAGTTGAACATGAAGCATGATAGACTGGTTCTTCAGCTGCGCAGTACGACCTTCATATAATCGGCTCTGTTTAGCATGAATTTACGTGCTTTCGAAAGGATAACACGTGAGGTGGTGAACGCCGGGTTTGCTCCTGTTTGGCGCTGTTTGGCAGTGTAGATGAGAGCTTGGCGCTACTGAACCCCTCTCATACGGCATGCTGTCTTCGTGAAGTCCTTAGCCCTTCCCTTTGTCATGCTTGGATTCGAGTTGTACGAGCTCACCGAGTCGTACTACAGCACATGGCGTTCTAGACTAGCCTACTAAAACCCGATTGGAAATAGGCCCTTGCGCTGTAATACTCCTAACCTATTCTCTTATAATTTAGCGTAATAATGGAACGAATACGATAGGAGAATTGAATATCATTTCACTAATGTTTATGATAACGGGATACGGTAGTGAAATTTATTCCTGAATTTTTTTAAGCGTAAACTCACAAATATGCCCTAACAGATCTGGGCTTACAGTTGGGAGGAAACTGGGTGGTCAATGTAAGCCGCGTGCAATGGTGCTCGGCTAATTATCACTATAGCAACAGCGGACCACACGACGGCACTGAGGCGCTTGTACTGTAGCTGCGACGACTAATAACCTCCGTGTAGGTATGATGGCGGCGAGCAATGGCCGGAAAAATCTCGAGAAGACGAGCAATCTCAGCTGAGTGGGCACCGAGGGAATCGAAAGCGAGGGTTTGGAATTGGAAAGGAGGGTCGCTCCGAGTACTATCCAGGATGATGAATGCGCGACGTGCCAGCTTGCGGTCGAGGTCGCGAATCTTGTCCCGTTGCGCTGAGTCCGCTGCGACATCTGCCATCCGAGCGGCTTTCGTGCGGGTGGCCGACGTATAAGGCGATGCAGTGGTGATATCGCAGGCGAGTTGGCAGGGTTGCGGTGGAATGGCGTTAGCCAGGGGAATGACAAAGATTCGCGGGACGGATGTCAGTCCCTGGGACAAGGAGCGGTGCCTCAAGCTTGCAGCCGCTAAGAGAAAGGGTGGGGTTAAATTAGGTGGTTTACTTTATTTTCCTGAGAAAAGGTGGGGAGTTTTACTCAATTGTCCTGAGAAAGGGTGGGAGGTTAACTTAATTTTCCTGATAAAAGAAAGAAAGAAGTTTAATGCGTTCAATAAAGCGTCATGTCTTCAAACAATAAAGCGTCATTCTTCCCTCTGATAAAAGGAACAGCGCAGACGAGGCCTAATTTGAATAGCTACTGACATACCCTGAGAACAGATATTCTCTGGGATATACATACTTTCAAGTTGTGGCCTTAGGTGTCGTTCAAAACCCCTTCCAACAAACAACTGGCGTTATTCTGGACGAGTCTCGCCCCGTAACGAGCGAACAATGTTTGCCGCGCATCAGCATTCGGAACGGCTGCCCGTGCGGCAATGCCAGCCGCAAGCCTGTTGGCGAAGTCCCGAGCAGTCGGGCGCCAGCCCCCAACGTGGAGAGTGGAAGGGCAGCGAAGCGATGCCCAGGACCCTTTGAACGTATCAAGTCGGCAAAGCGAGTGTCTTTGCCAAGGCGAGCATGGTTAGGAGGCTTGAGTGGACATCGCGATAGGGAGGGAGGCGGGCGGGGCCAAGGAATGGATGACCGTTACGTCATAATGCTGAACGGATGGGGTAATGAGGTTTACTAAAATGTTTGGGGAAAGGGTGGGGTTAAATGGGGCGGTTTACTTACAGTAATTTTCTTGATAATAGCCAAGGCTGGGGTGGTATATAAAGGTAGGGTTGAATTACTGTAATCGAGATACATTATAGGCTAAATCATGCAGGGGTCAAGCCAATTTTGGATTCATTTAGTAATCATTACTGAACTTTAGCCGCATTTCTAATCCGAAAGGGGTAAATAGGGGGTGTACAGTACTGTATTAGCACTCCTGTGTACAGTATGTTGCTTGCTCGCTTGCTGGCCTCTCCTAGTCTCCCTTTACCAACTTGATGGTTTGATTACAAGTACAGAGGACTCCCAACCTTTCCATTGCGTATACAGTGTATTCCAGAGATCCATTTTTCCCCTTTATTCTGGAGAGCAAATACAGAGGACTCCCAACCGTTCCATAACTCGCAGTAAACCAATTTCCCCTTTACCCCCTTTACCAACAAGTAGAGGGGAGGCCAGCTTATCTATTACAGTTCATGAATCCACCGTGCTTCCCGGTTCTGTATTTACTGCGAGACATCGGATGACAGTGAGAGAGAAAAAGAGACCTTTTTTTCATTAAGTTTAGCGAGTGATCGCGCATGAGCGCCTTCTGGAAGTCAGGTGGTTGGGTGTGAGCGCAGTTATCTGTGATTCAGATGAACCGGGGGGTTTGGAGGTGAGTTATATGTTCCGAATAGGACGCCAGACGTTTTCATTGTCTTGAAAAAGATCGTAGGAGACCAGACAACAGACAGGCGGCGTTGGAACAGTACACCACCGCGGCATGCTGATGTGAAGGAATCAATCTTGTCCTCGAGAAATGCCCCATGGCTCTACTAGCAACATATTTAGCGACGCCTGTGACAGCGGAAAATGCATCCGGATGCCATTCTCCGAGAGGGGAAAAAATTGTGGTGCTTTACTGATTAGGGATGCAGGACGGCTGTTTTCCGGAGACTGGGGGCCGTTTGTGTATTAGAGAGAGGAGATTAGAATAGGGAGCTTGGTCTTATCTGGCGATGCAGAAATAAATGCTCGGTGCTTTCTTCTGTGCTTGTTTGACATGGCGGCGGAAAGAGTGGTACAAGGGTTGAAGCTTCGAATCCTGGAACTTATCTTAAAGTACTGTAGGGCAAGTACAGTATTTTCAAAATATTTGAAGAATGAGAGATTGTTGGTCTACGGGTGGCGTCTAAAGGTTTACAGTTTATAAAACGATTTCGCGTAGAGCGCAACTGAAATGCTTGAACTACTCGATAAGAAGAACCAGACGGCATGCCTGGAACTATCCCTTTTATCGAAATGATTAGATTCAGATTCCAGAGAAATGCAGGTTGTCGCGATTTAGCTCCATAGCAGTGATAGAATATCCCTACGCTACAGCAAAAGTATGACTTGTTTTTATCACTGTAATATGTATGTGCAACACTGTGAAGTCGCTACAAAATTAATTTTGAATAGGGTGACTAACTTCTGCGTGTTGCGAGGCACGACATATTACTGACGCCGCGCTTGTGGACCAAATAGCATAGCTTAGTTTCTGGTATAAGCGTGTCTTCATCCCCCCGTAGAGCATCCGCTGCGCGATGCAACAGCTGCCGCGTATTTCTCTATGACCTTTGAAGACGTCTCAGAAGGCGATCCTAACGAGTCAAAAGCCAGCGGCACAAAATCCCATCCTAATCTTGATCTTCCAGGCAGGACGTCGCCAGAAATGGCAGCCACTTTCGTGGCTGCCATTTCTGCCCTCAAAGTGTACCGTCCATCCATACAAAGAGGTCAAACAAATACACGTGTGAATCACAATGTTGTGCGTTTACCTTTCTCTATTTTTTTAAAAAATACTGTTTCAATTTATCTCGTTGGACAGATTAGGAGAAGGAATTACACTAAAATACTGTAGGGCACAGTACCCCTCGAGGAACACAGCTTATATGAGCATTTACGAGGCAAATTGTGGGCATGGTACACTCTTTGACTCTCCTTTTTGGAATGGCTGAGCTGTTTGCGCTTATGACTAAAAATTGGTTTTTTCCTCATTCCAGTAAATGCAGCATAGTTCTGTAATGGCATTATTTACACTTGGCATAAGGGAACTGTTAAGAAGGCCCTTCCCCTCACCGATTTGGTGGCCCTATGGTACGTACAGTACAGTACAGTATAGTACAGTACCATAGAGCAGCTGCGCTGGTAATACAAGTTTGGCCTGCTTTGCCATGAAACTTTAAATTATTTCAGCATGTGGCGCAGAGTTGATTTGCAGTACAAGCTCACAGGTGTAATTATTTATTGTACTCTTATCATGGATATATGCTTTTATATTCTTGACTTTTGTATCTGGGTAAGGGCTAGAGTAAACATAGCGAAGGTTTACTGGGCATTTACCGCGTTTTGTTATACTGTAGTACTGTAGTGTAGTTATACATATACATATACTTTACCTTGCCCAATTCTGCCTTATTGATCGACCCTCTGTTGTGTCATAATTTGACAATGATTTGAAAATACAATACTGTGCACAATACTGTACTTACTGTTGAGCACCCGGTTAGCACTTTAGTTCGCAACGTAGTCGGTTCCTGCGCTGGACCCCCGAAACTAATGCAGTACAGTAAGTATTATTACTGTATTGTGCAGTAATTTCCATTTAACGAGCAAAGATTGTTGATTCAAGAAAACTGGAAGTGCCGTAAAGTTTTTTGAGTTTTTCCAAGAATCAAGAGCTTACTGTAATTGCGTTAGAAAAAGTGAGATTAATGATTTGGGCTGTAATCATAGAATATTCATTCAGGAAGGGGAGGGTAAACTTTCCTCGTATGTTTCGAAGAGCTTGTTTTACCCCAATCAAAAATCATCTTAAAACTTGGCGAAAACATGCCCTCAAAAACCCCTTGGATGAATCTTTTAAATAGTTATATTTTAAAGGAACTAGTTGGGCCCGATTCAAGACGCGTGGAGACAGTTGATTTGATTAATGTTTTCTGAGGTTGACATCTTGAAGATGATGGAATGTCTGTTGTTGCGCTGTCGGCGGGAGGGAAAAATAGGGGTGTATTTACTTTGGGAGCTCGGAAGGCCGAGAACCAGGGAGTTTTGGGGAAGGCGTTGTAGCAAAGATGATAGCGGCGAGAGTGCGGTCAACATGTACGGTACTGCATCTAGTGACGAAGGGGATTGGCATGCTTCGAATTAAATTCCGTGCACAGATATTGTAGAATAAAATTTTTAAAAAATAATATTTTCCGGTACAACATGAACAACAATGAAGATTATTCATCGAGTGCGAAAAATATTTTTAAAATATGGCCCCGAAAGAGCTTCAGTAATATGCACTTGGCAAATGGAAGCCTTCAATTCAACAAAATCAAAAAAAAGTAGCAAAAAAAGCAATCATATCTTTTTATGTTGTTCAGTTTTCTCTCGTTCCATGTTTTGTCAGGTCTCGATTTTAAATGTTACTGTACCATGCGGCCTCAAATTCCTATGAAAATTCTACACGTTTATGATCCGGCTCCGGAGACTTCCATGCTGACATCTGATGCGCAAGACACACAGCACCCCAAGAGTGACACTTTTCTCAGTGCAAAACGCATGAAAATAATCATAGAATACAAATAATAATATAATCCAAAATCAACACAAAAATCCAAATCCAAACAATTCCAGATTGCCCACACCGACCCCGCCTCCGCCTTTCCCGACTTGCCCGCTTGAAACACTCAAAAAGCGAAAAAAGGTGGACGACTTTTACGCAACCCTTCCCCATCACCTCCCCTTCTCACGTTTTCCTCCACTGCCCACACTGGCAAATCTTGCTTTCCCTGGCCTCTCTACTTTGTTCACCCACAAGCCCCGTAAAAGTTTCCCCTCGTACGTGAAAGCCACCATTCCCCATAACCTCACCCTTTTCCTCTAAGAATTCTTACCTTTTCTTCCACCTCACACGACCTTGTCAAGGTGAACAAGAATGCGTCCCTCCCCTCGCAGCACACGTGCGAAGAAACCTGCCACACCGACCTCTCCACGTCGTCGACCGCGCGTTGGGGACGTCGTCGACGTGTTTTGGGACGACCGCCAAGTCTATTTTCGCGGACGTCTTGTTAAGCGTTACTACCCTTATACGTTTGGCTTTTACATTCGCTATGATGATGGCGACTACATCTCCACAGATCTGAACTGTTTCATGTGGCATTATGCCACCGATTCGAATGCATTGATGCCATCTTGTTGTGAAAACCCGGATGACTTTAAGGAGGGTCAGTTGGAAGAGTTGTGGGGAAGGGGCGGAGAGGCTGGGGAGCGCAAGTCGAAGCCTGGAAATGCTCAGTCCGAGACGACTGCGACGCCGGGCGGCATAGATGATGAAGCTCAGGAAGAAGGCATGCAGGAGAGCGATCTGGTCCGAGCGGACCATGAAGGTGAATATGATAATGGTTGTGATGTGGATAGCAACGATGATTTGGAAGGGGAGGAGGAACAGATCGAAGCGGGCACAAATATGGTGGCTAATAAGATGAAGGAAGTGGGCGCGAATGGGAGCCAGGAAATGCGTGAGGAGGTTGAGTGCGAGAAAGCCGCAAATAGTAGTGAAGCTGTGCCGTGCAGTCCGGGCGAAGGACAAGTGACGGGTGAGCTAGTGCGAATGAGGTCTGCCATTAGCGCGTCAAGAGAAATGGTTGGCGGGACGGACACGGAGAGGATGGGAGGTAAGAAGGAAATGGAGGTGGTGGAGTCTGTTGGGAAGGGACCTAGTTGGGATAACGCGATGCGGAGGAGGAAGAAATCGGGGTGAAGAAGGGCCAGCGGTTATCAGGGGAGGAATCACCGACAGCGTCATGCCAGAGCTTGACAACGGCCGAGGGATTCTGCCTGTTAGATGACTTGAGGAGGGCGAAGCAAAGGATGCGCACCAGCAAGAAGAGGGCGTTACGCGAAGGGAAATCAAACCTGAGGAGAAATAGTAGCGAGGCTGGCATGAGTTCGGAGGGGCATTGGAAGAGGAGATTGCGACGGAGGTACTTTGGAGAACAGCAAGAGTAGTAGGTTGGATGAGTTAGGGACGTTGAACGTTCACAACTGGCGAGATACGTAGGAAGATGGCGGTAGTGCATTAGATGAAATTAGAATGCAGCCATTAAATTGAGTTGATGCGGAAATCATAAACGGAATTGGTTTATTTGGTACAGCAGTGCCTATGCCAGCATGTCGTACCTCGTCTTGCTGAATCCTGTTGATAATGCCAGCTTGAGTGCAGTAAACGACTTTCAGTACTGTACTGTACTGTACACTGCTGACTGATGCCATACGACACCCCCCGTTTCGCTGATATTTGCTACTTCGAAACAGTAAATTAAAAAACCGTTTCAACCAATGAAAAGCTTGCATAAAATAACGTTAGGAAGATGCCCTTTAAACGGTAATATACACGTGGCATCGGTGTAGTCCTTTAAAAACAGAAATGGGGGGTGACTGATGCCATACGACATGTGCTCTTATACTTAAACTAACTTGCTTTTAGAGCGTTTCAACACTCTCCATTGACATCCTCCCAAGCCGCCCTGAGCCACAGAGTAAACATCTATCAAGCCCGTCTATTAAGGATGCCTAAGGGGACGCAATTGAGCTTAGAAGAGCGCGCCCAAATTTCAAGCTTGAAAGAAGCTGGTCTATCAATTCAGGCTATTGCAAGGCAGCTTGGTCGATCGCGAGCCGAGGTATCCTCATTTCTCAAGAGCCCAGCAACCTATGGCACCAGAAACGCCCGAGCGAATCGGAAGAAAATGACTGCAAGGGATGAACGGAGATTGCTTAGGGCAGCAAGTAACTCCACTAAGAGCTCAAGAACATTAAGAAATAAACTCAACCTCCCCATTTCCGCAAGCCGGACAAGGGCATACCTCAATGGTTCAGGGTTTCTACGTCATAAAAAAATTAAAAGGCAGCCTCCACTTCAACAGAGGCACCGGGATGCCCATATTAAATTTGCAAGTAGTCATTCAGACAAGAGCGCGAATTGGTGGGGCAAAGTTGTTTGGAGCGATGAAAAAAGATTCAACTGCGATGGGCCGGACGGAATTCAGTGCTATTGGCACGATTTGAGGCGCGAGGAATTGGTTTTATCTAAACGGCAACATGGGGGAATGGAGTTATGGTTTGGGCAGCTTTTTGCGCACATGGAAGGACAAAGTTAGTGAAGGTGACTGTTCGATTAAATGGAGGGGAATACGTGAAGATTTTAGAGAAGGAGTTACTTGACAGGGCCGATGAAGAGTTGCCATTGGGATGGATATTTCAGCAGGATAATGTCCCTGCCCATGCGTCCAAAGTAGCTGAGAAGTGGTTTAAAGATCAAGGAATATCCGTTCTAGAGTGGCCAGCTCGTTCTCCAGATTTAAACCCTACAGAGAATCTTTGGGGCATACTAGCCAGGGCCGTTTATGCCAATTCAAGGCAATTTTCTACTGTGCAGGAACTCATGGATTGTATCACTGAATGTTGGGACAATATTGACCCTAATATTGTCCAACGGCTGGTGAATTCAATGCACAATCGCTGCATTGAAGTCATTGCTAGGCAGGGTGGAATGACAGATTACTAGTTTTGTTTACAGTTCTTGTCATAGCCAATAAGGCGTAGGGTGTCGTATGGCATCAGTCACCCCATTTTTAGAGATGATGCACTATTTCTTGCCAAGTTATCTGAATTTCCATGTTTGTACGTTTTTTTATATAAAAATGCCGTACAAATCGATTGCCACCATTATTTTTAAACAAAACTGAAGAGAAACATCATAAACTGAGAAATTGGGGGGTGTCTGTAGGAAAAACACATCGACCACTAATCCACCAGCGCTGGCATGTCAAGTGGTGCACTGAGTGAATACACAGCCCATTTCAACACTCCCCTCACTCAGGGACCACAGAGTGCTGTAAGGACTCAGACATCTTACACCTCATTCCTATCACCTATAGGACAGTAAGCTATGCCGAACACACACAAATTAAATTTTCACCAATGCAACCACTTGCGGGGCTCGAACCCGCGATGCTACCATGTAGGAAAAACACATCGACCACTAATCCACCAGCGCTGGCATGTCAAGTGGTGCACTGAGTGAATACACAGCCCATTTCAACAGTGTCGTATGGCATCAGTCAGGAGTGTACTGTAGCTTGCTGCTTTGGAAACAAAAGAGAATTTTCCTGTACCGTACAAGCGTTTAGATGTTATTTATCGCATAGCATTTTGTTCCTGAGTAACCATTTTGGGGCACTTGAGCTATTTTATTCGTAAAACTTTTGTTACTGTAATTCCTTAATACATATTTTTTAATATTAAATAGGGGATAGCTAGTGTAAAACAGCCGTTCCGAAAACTTTCATTACAGTAATCTATTGGTACGGTACTACAGTACAGTATGCTACACAGCATACTGCATGGTACTGTACCGTAATACAGTAACTCTCCCTGCAGCACAATATTTTACAGTACTTGTTTACCTGTTTCCTCGATTTGTTGGAGCTCAAGTCAAAACAGCCTCCCAACATCCAACAGTACGGAAGTACTGTACAGTACACTGTACGGTACTGTACTGTACTGCAATAATTTACTCATCTGCCATTTCGAGTGATGCAGTGCATCCAAAGAAAGTTGAATCGGGAGTTGACATCTTATCTGAATCGGGAGAATCGGGAGTTGACATCTTATCCTGACATTCTGGAGGGCTTTTTTTAGGTAAATCTACTGGAGCTCGTGCATCCAAAGAAAAATATATTTAAAGCGATAGATTCACACTTGGAGGGGCTTAAACTAACTCATAGACTTAATGATGAAGATGGAGACATTAAGACTTAATGGCAAAGTTAGAGGCATTAAGCTTATAATGTTCAAGTGTGCTTGACTGTGAATGCCATAAACTGATGCATTCAGCATGATGCTGTACAGTACAGTATTTTATAGCCTCTCTTGCGTTGTCAACTTCGTGCCTTGGGGGAATGTGGGGTGCTTTAGTGTTTGCAAGCTATCGTCGGTTGTGGCCCGGAATATCCTAGAGGGACCAGTATTACCTCTGTGCCTTGGCAAATCCTTTACCCCCTTGCCAAATCACCATCAAAGTAGTTCGATCCGGACAGCGCTGACCCCTCAATGCCATTTTCCAATCCCCTCCCACGTGTCCACTGGTCGCTGGACAATTTTGCTCACAAATCACCTAGCTTCAGTTGAATCGCAATCGAGAGTTCAGATCCGTACTCGCATACCCCTTTAGAAAATTCAAGACGTCGTATACGGAAAACAACAAGAAAGACGCTCCAGTGGCTGGGTCGACATCCAAGTAAATTTACGCACGAGTTCAGTACAGCCTGCTTTAGATAGGTGTCCATGCAGCATTCCACGAGACCGTCAATCCTCCCGCGCAGCTAAAACGCCCCCTAGCACAGCTTGGTTTTTTTCATCCTCCCTTTGTTCGTGACCTCCTCAAATAATACTTTCGCTCTTCTCGCCGCCCGCGCTGCACTTGGCGCGGGCGCCGAACATATGTCCTTTTGCATGTCCTTGTGATGGAACAACCATGACTTAAGATCTCTCGCTGCACCGTTGTTGTCGATGGCTATTTCGAGTGCAATGTTGTCCCGCGCCCACAGCGCACGTGGGACGACATGGGAAAGGCGTGTAAGGACAGCTCTTCCACTCGAACAGGGTTTACAAAGTTCGCTGTTTCCTATCGCTTTTCAACCTTCTGTCTTTGTTACAGTCTTCAAAGGAACGTGGTCTGCGCAGTCTTGTCAGTCCGTCGCCGAGTTCGCCCGGAGTGTTCTTCTTTGAGGTTGTCGTCGTCTGTAAGCGGTTATGCTTACACTACAAGTAAACAGTTGCAGGTGCAACATGCAAAGTCCTGAATACCCCACTGTAACAAACCGGAAACAATTAGCTTTGAATAGGGTGGCTATACTCTGCATGTTGTGGGGCGTGACATATTATGTACTGTACTAACGCGGTACATGTGGACAAAATCTCGTAACTAAGGTGCTGATAATGCCGAGTCTTCACTCCTCCCGTCGAGCATCCGCTGCGGGTTGAGAGTAACTTTATGGCATCAGTGACAGCGGCCACGTATTCGTCGATTACCTTCGACGTCGTCGCAGACGGCGATCCAGGTGAGTCGAAGGCTAGCGGCACAAGCTCCATCCCAATTTCGTTCGTTCTGGGAGGGCTTCACCGGATGGCTGCTACTTTGCTGGCAAGCTCCCTATTTTTCCGTCTCCGCTGCATTGGCAACGGCGCGCGCAATGGACATGAACCTCTCTTGGAATGGCGATGTTACTGTGACGTCGTACGCCACCGGGAGGGGCGGCAAGGTGTTGATATCTTCCGACCTCGGGTACACTAGAATGTCGGCAGGCCGTGCATTCAGTCCGGGAAGTAAGTATTTCACCTCATATTGGACGCCGACTCCTGCTGCTTGAACACTTGTCGGCCAAATACCTTCACTACGGCATTGTGCCGGTTAGTCCATCCCAGGCCTTTTTTGCAAAAATCCGCAGCATGGTCACCTCGGTTGTCCATGGGCCTGTTGCACTCCGCGCATTGCAGCGGCACAGTGTCGTCAACACGTGAACTCCAGGTGGCGGCGTAGCATCACTGACCACATCTATTATAGGTTCGGCTGACCGCAGACGGATGTGCGGTGAGAAAGGCTGCAGCAGGCGTCTCTAAGTATGCCTGGCGGCGGATCCTTCGCCGAATATCAGCTTCCGTATGCAGCGCGGTGCTTGGGAACCTCTCCCATTCGTCTTCTTTCCAGAATACCTTTGCTGCCGACTTGCACCAGGCTCGATACAAAATGCTGTGTGTATTATCGGGCTTGTTTGCAAGACTGGCCGCTGTCAGCGTTTCTGGGAGACCACCATGTCCGTCAGAGAAGCTTGGGTGGAGTCGTCGGACAAACTCGAGAAGGTGGTATCAGCATGTGCATAGCTTTGTGCACGGTGCTGGTGGCTGCGGCTACGCTAGATCATCGGGGCATGTCATTGTTCGGAGTCGATGATGCTGGCCGCATACGACGCTAAATTCAGCGTTGCCACGGGTGTGAATCCGTGGCCTCCGAGGCGCAACGGAAGAGCCACTTGCTGCGGACCGCACTTGTCATCGGCACGTTGTTTGACCGCGAGTAATATTCCATCTGTTCTTGGTCAAATCTCATTGCCAGGACGCTTGTTGCACTCGGCGGTGTTAGCTTCATCACATGATGTAGCTTGCATGCCGAGGCACAAACACGGTGGAGGTGGAACCGGATGCGAGCATCCCCAATCCCATCGATCAGCGATAACGTGTTTTTGCATCCTGCAATTTTTCATTGAGAAAGTTCTCCATGAATTGAGGCGAACCGATCGGGGCGCCGAGGAGGTCAATGCCGTGATTTGAGAAGTTCTCATTTGGAAAGCGGTGCAGTAGGGTGTCTCAGTGGCAGGGTGGCGCGGCCAGAATAGGCGTGTCTTCGCCGGGTTTAGATACAGGCCATGATCAGGTCCCTTAGACCTCAGGATCTCGACAGCCTTGTCGAGCTCAGTGTGATTGCCTACCAGGGTGCAGTCATCCGCATACCATCTGTGTAAATGAGTTGGGTCTGATCGGAAATTTCTTTGCCAGTGGGTGTATGACAAGGGAGAACATCAACATGCTTGCTGGGTCCCCTTGTTGCATCCCTTCTTGGCTGGGGATGTCTTGTGTCGATGCCGCAGGCAAGATTAGCGACGGCATTTGACGAGCATACACCATGTTCAGAAAGCGGCATAACGACGGCACTTTGGTGGCAGGAGGTCGATCATTTTCTGTCTCGAGTAGCGGTTGAACGCATTATGCATCCACTGAAACCAGCGCGTAGTCCTCATCTTCACCTTTGGTGGCGACCAGTCTCCGGGCTTCGTGTACGATAGAATCCAGTCCGCAGTGCACTCCGTTGGCCACCTGCAGTGGAGCGAGGTATTCCCTCGTGTCTTCCAATGCCTGGGGTAGGAGCACTTTGTCACCAGTCGCCGCAAGGCCGTCCCAATTGCAATGGGGCGGATCTTGTCTGGCCGGGGTTGGATCGGCAACAGCGTCGCAGAGGAGATAAGGGGGATTGTCTCATTTGGGAGGTCTCCATGGCTAGTCTCATCACAACAGCTGTTAGTACCGAGATATCCGTCACCCAGCTTCAGGGCTCACCCGTGTGTTGGCCAGCAGGTGCAGGAGTCGCGGTGACATTCTGTCAGGGCCAGGTGCGGAGTTAGGTTCAGGCGTCGGACCGCGCGTAGAACCGTTTCCTCCGAAATGTCCACTGGAGCGGCAAGTCTCTCGCTTCATGGCTCTCACCGGTGACTGCGGTGCTGGGTGCAGTTTCCGCAGGCTTTCGATGACTTGCGGGTCGCGCACGTCAGCAATGTGCGACTGATGCAGGGTGCGCATAGCACGCCCACATTGCGCATCTGCAGCGAGATGGGCTGCCCTGCGGAATTTTGCTTCGCGCATTGCGTCGTTCTGTTGAGGGCGTGGTGGGACCACTCGTTCTTCTTTGTTGTGGTGTGCTTGAATCGCCTCTGTCCACAAATCGCCCATTCACCTGCAGAAGCGTGGCGTATTCGCTCGCGGAGTGCTTGGCTTTGTCTTGTCTTGATTGCCACCCGGCTTCCCCCCGCATTAACCGTCGTAAGACTGCAGTGGGAAGTAGGTGTATCCGAAGAAAGGCAGAGTGGACAACATCAGGATTCCGAGCATTGGCTGCGCCGCGAAAGAGTGAGATCAGTAAGATCGCGAGGCTATGCAAGCAGGTCCCGGGGATGCGGTCAAAGATGCCGGAAGGCCGCAGCGGACTGTGCAGCGCATCATGTACTGACGGAAGGAGAACATTCAACGGGGAGCTCTCTTGGTTGTGGGTGGGCATATTTGCAGGGATGTAGGGGAAAAGCGAAGCTGGAGGAGGGAATAGTTGCGGGATGCTTTAGTTCCCTTGTCTCCTGCATTAGGACCACGGGAGAGCTTTGACTTCTTCGTTTGCATGTCCATTATGCGTTGGGAAGGGGCACGGGTGGGGTTTGTACGCTGTTCCGTCGTCGTCGCCGGGGTAGAGAGGTTCCCGGGACGATTAGAGTGGGTGCCCTTTGGCCGTGGGGCGACAGATCCCTTCTGTTGTGATGCGACCCTGGTGGCTGTCTTGGCATGCGTTGGGTCTACAGTTGTCTAGGGCTTTGAGGTATTGCCTGTCAAGGATGGCATTTCATCCTCGGGTTCTGAGGGCGCTGCAGTTGTGTGGGGCTTGGAGGTTTTGCCTGTCACGGGTGACATGGCATCCTCAGGTTCTTCTAAGGGCGCATCATTTTCTTGTTGGTCGGGTTGGGTGTGTGGGGCCGTATCAGTTTTGGTCGCAGTGGGACTCTCAGGTCCGGAATTAGTGTCCTTTGATGCTTCAGCATCTGAATCAATCATTAGAGGAGCGAGGTTTTCGCATCCCGCGTAGAACTTCGTGATGAAGTTTTCTACGAAGGCGTTCACTCCTAGGAAGATTGCTGCTGCGTCGACGAGGCAGGTGATTACTCCCGCCAGGGCTTTCCGGTTTTCCATTGTTATTTCGGAGGCCACGGTCTTGAGCTTCGCGACTTCGCGCGCAGCAGCGACGCAAATGCCACCTTTCCACTCGGTTCTGGGGAGCTCGGCGATGAGCTCAGAAAGCGAGTTTGGGGAAAGGCCAGCGCCATTGTAAATGTTAGAGATCTCCCGGAGTATTTTTAGGAGATCTTGGGAGTCCGCGGCGTGGTGCACAACAATTGTCCAATCTCCCGATGTAAGGAGTACGCGCTTAAGCAGGGGTACTCAAGCATCTTCAGCTGCGATTAGCAAGCTTGCTTATGCATCCTCATCAGGGCTCCGCTGCGTGGAGGACCTGCGGAGAATGCCAACGTGGACAGTTTAAATGAAATAGTTTCTAAAGTCAACAAACTTTACGACATACGACATTAGGGTCCATTGCAGGAACCGTCTAGGTAGATACGAGAGAAAAAGAGACCTTTTATTTCATGGATTCTAGTACAGCATGACCGCGGTGTACTGGAGAACAAATGCCGAGACACGTGTCTTAAGACTCCGTCAGACATCGGATGCTTCCCTCGACGGTAGGCTGCGATGTTACTAACGTCATGAAGTGCCTAGAGTCCAGTTGACCCGATTTATCCATAAATGTCAGTGGCGATAGGCAAGAAGGTTCAAAACCTCGGCACGACAAGGTAGCGCATAGTATTTCCTTTTCCGCTGTTCGGCTCGTGTCAGTGCTGAGATACTCCATCGGCCTGGTTGCGAAATGGCGCGGAGTGAGAACTGATAATGGCCACATCAAGAACCTGTAGGGTGGGCGCGAAAAGAGGGTCGTCGATGACGAGGTTCAGTGCGCGTTGCCCGGCTGGGCTCTTGTGGAGGTCAGCGGCAAAGACTCGCTCCCGAATAACGATTAGGGAAATGGACGTGCTAGTGAGTTCGCGGTAGAGAATATCCCGAAGAAAGTTGTGACGGCACACCGCACCGAAACCCCCTTTGCAGGTTGATGCATGATTGCTCATGGTAATCGAGGAGAGGGGAACTGTGTGGTTACCTTCGAGGCAGGTAGGGCAGCGCTGGAGGCCGCGGAATATTGGGTTGCCTAAGAGAAGGTCGACCATCGTGCGCCATATCTTCCCTGAGGTGTATAGATCGGTGGACGGCAGCGGAAGTGTTTAGAAGAGGGCGGAAGACGTTGAGGAGGCTGTCGAGGCCATGTAGCTAAGGGTATGAAAAGGAAATGGTTCAGAGAGATCGGAGCTTGCGTATCTTAGGCAAACGAACACACAACGTTACTGAGTACAACTTTGGTGCCAAAAACTTCATCACTGTGAATTCAGTACTCTCAACCAACCTTAAATATCTTAGCAGTCGCAAAACACAGGTAGTTCAAATGCTAACCTCACATAAACACCTACTGCATTTCAATAGTGCAACCTCCGACGACCGATTGCAATCCCAGCTCACGACCATTGCAATCCTATTCGTATGTGTGCTGCCCTTTCAACATTCCCCCTCAGCTCGCAGACATCTCACTACTCCCAACATCATCCTAAACTGTTCGAATTTGTCCTGTCCAAAGGCTTAGTCATACAGTCCGCGACCAACCTACTTTCTGGTATATGCTCGAGTCTGATAGATCATTTCTTCACATAGTCCCTGGTCAGATGATAGCACCCATCAATGTGTTTGTTACTTTGCGTAGTTTTTGCATCTTTGGCCAGTCCAATCGCCATTTTGTTATCCCTTTTAACGACAATTGCCTTATTGCCGAGATCAAAACTGCTCTTGAGTCTTCGAACTTAAATAGCTTCCCTTGTGCACAATGCCTCTGCAATGTATTCAGCTTCCATAGTCAATGCGGCGACAACCTTCTGCAAACTTGACTTCCAACTGAATGCCGTCGACGCAATCGTAAACAAGAACCCGCCCGTCGACTTGCGTGTGCTCTTTTCACCAGCCCAATCGGCATCGGTGTATCCAACTACCTCACATCCAGGTTCGCGTCCATAGCAAAGTCCATAGCCCACTGTCTGCTTCAAATATCGAAGCACATGCTTCGCAGCTTTCCAATGCTGTTCGCCGTAGCAGTGAAGATACCTTGACAAAGTTGACACAGCGAACATGATGTCGGGCCTAGTACTTACTGCCACATACATCAGACATCCCACCAATTTGCGATATGGGAGAGCCACTTGTGGGCTACAGTTAATTGGTAGACTCATACCTGCGTACATTGGTATGTGCACTCCATGGCTATCTTCCATTC
This sequence comes from Kappaphycus alvarezii, assembly GCA_002205965.3. Lineage (NCBI taxonomy): Eukaryota > Rhodophyta > Florideophyceae > Gigartinales > Solieriaceae > Kappaphycus > Kappaphycus alvarezii. Next base: position 77,281 of record NADL03000510.1, on the reverse strand, counting down.
CAAAGTTTTGATAACTTTCTCAACGTATCGTGCTTGTGTCAGCGTCAGAGTCCCGCCGGTTCCGTTCGCGTGATCATAATTCCGAGAAAGTAGCGCGCATCTCCAAGGTCATGAACTTCAAAGGCCTCGTTCAACATACCCTTGACCTTTTCACAAAGCTCCAAGCTTTTCGAAACAATAAGCGCGTCGTCCACATAAACCAATAGGTACGCTTTCCATCGCGATCGTTCGATAGCTTCCACAGACAAGGATCTGCTGTGGACTGCATAAATCCGCAAGATTCCAGAAGTGCCTTCAATGCTTCATAACATGCCTTCGAGGCTTGCTTTAGTCCATACCCCTCAAAAATTTCCAAACTTTGTTTTTACATACTTATACATTGAACCTTTTCCAAAGGGGCGGGGAATCTGCTGCGGCTCCATGTAGAGTTCTATATCAAGTTTTGCAAATATAGAAAGCTGTCTTAATATCCACCTGTTGCAAGTGCATGCAGAAATGTGCCACCATTCCCATTAAGAATCACACAGTTTCAAACTTGACCACTGGAGAGAATACCTCGTCATAATCAACCCCTCTGTTGAGTAAACCCCTTTGCCACCAATCGTGCCTTCCTCCGAATGAACTTGCCCTCTGCATTTTCCTTCAAAGCATAGACCCACGTGACTTGACGGCTTTCCTACCATCCGGGAGATCTCTTGGTACAAATACTTCCGCTCAATGATCGATTTCATCTCCTCCGCCATCGCATGAGTCCATTCTTCCTTCATGTCACTACCCATAGCCTCGTCGTAAGACTCGGGGACATGCGTGTCACTTGTTTGATTGACTTCCTGTGCAGTGAGGAATTCCAACATGCCATTGTACTCGTAACGTTGCAGTTTCCCAGCGTTGCGAGACGGATTTCTTCTGACAACTGGCGGCACTTTCTGATCCTCCGGTGTATCTACAGCAGCTACTGTAGATACACCGGAGGTTCCAATCACTGCTATCCTCTTGATCATCAACTTCCACTGTCGTTGCTGGTGGAATGTCCATTGTATCATGACCATCCGCATTGTCAATTGCTGGAGCACACAATTTTCGGGATTCTTTCCATGAATGTAACGTCCCGTGATACAAAAACCCGCTTCAACTGAGGAACGAATATGAGATACGCCTGACTGCCGTCATAACCAACATGTGTACCGTCCCAAACCTTCGAATAGAACTTGTCCTTGCGGTAGCGATCTGGTTTCTTGACTTTTACCTCACAGCCGAATATTCGCAGCCCTGAAAGATCTGGCTTCCGTCCTGTGATGATCTCGTAGGGCGTCTTGTCTAGAAATGAGGGATGAGTCGCGTTTGTGAACTTGCGGTTGTAAACATACAAGACTGCATTCAATGCTTTAGCCCACAAAATCTTGTGATTTTTCAAATTGCTCAGTGCATGTAGCTCCTCCAAAATGGTTCACACCCGTTCAGTGATTGTCCGGTTGAACCTCTCTGCTCGACCGTTCGACTCTGGTGAGTACGGCGGGTAGGCTGGTGCCCAATGCCTTTCGTGTCAAAGTAACTCTCCAGTGCCTTACTCATGTACTACCTCGCCTGTCCGATCGCACTTCTCCCACGCGCTTTCCCGTCTTGTTCTCAAGCTTTTCAATCAGTGCCGTGAGAGCGTCCTTTTTCTCGACTTCTCCTCCAGCTGCGCACACATTGCCGCGCCAGAAACGTCCTCAAGGAACGACAGATTGTACTTCGATCCATCCAGCGCAGTTTGTGTGATCGATCCCATCATGTCTGTATGCACCAGTTCGAGGACTGTACTAGCCTTTTTTTCGTGACGTTTGTGGGTATTGGCCTTTGCCTTGCCTGCTCAGCATTCCCTGCAAACGTGGTTCCCATCAGCCTTGTTTGCCAATACTTTCAAACCGTCAGCTGCATTCGACCTGATCATCCTTTGAAGCGTTTCGACTGCGGTATGGAATGTGCGCTTTTGCATCTGATCCTCCCTATTACTGGAACCTGCATTGAAGTACGAGATGCCCCTCCGTACCGTTGCTTTCATCCCAACTAGCTCTGTAATTCTATGTGTCTTTCTTGATCCGACCATTAGCTTCGCATTTTCAACTCTAGCCTCCATCAAATTTGACCCACCTGGGAATTCAAAAGTTATGCCCGCGGCCTGTCCCAAAGGAAGTGACATAAGGTTTGTGCGGATGTTAGGCATGTATGCGACCTTCTTGAGCTCAATTACCTGCTTCTTTCCATCGACTACTTGCACAAGACGAACTGACCCATATCCAACGATTTACATTTCGAATCCTCTGCTGCCGTTTGGACTGTATCATCGCGTAGTTGTACAGGATGTTGCGTTGATTGGTCAGGTGACGGCTGCACAGCTGTCCAAGAACCACTTATTCCGAATGCATTCATCATCCTCCATGTCATGAAAGCAAAACTAGCTTTTGGGGTGAGTCGTCAGACCCCGAGCCTCCACTGCTGCGATCTTTCCACTGGGAAAGCTTCTCCTTAATTTCCCCGGAGGCGTCAGGCTTGGCTTGTAGTTTCTTCGAATTGGATTGTAGAAGCAGTCTTTGACGAAGTGTCCTTTTCTTGTTGCAAAGGTGGCAAGTCTTTTTCCTTTCTTGCGAGGATTCTATGCGACAAAGGTTTTACCCTTGGCACCCTCGCGTGTACCTGAATCGTCCGTCTGCCACTTGCCCGACCGATCTCATCCTGACGTGCCTCCAGTCTTGCAACTATTCCTTCGAATGATAGGCCATCTTCTCCTTGCATGATAGTATTCACGATCTCATACTCATCATGAAGCCCACCAAGGAGAGCAAGCTTCCCGTCACTGTCTGAAACTTCATAGCCCCCCATGTGTAGTTCGTTCTCAATTTCGTGAATCAAGTCAACAAATTCTCTAATCGTTTGATCCTCTTCCATCTGGAGTCCAAACAGACGCTTCCGAAGCGTCAACTGACTAGCCTTGCACTTACTCTTGTGCATTTCTTGCAACGTCTCCCACACAGCCTTTGGCGAATCCTTGGGCATGACGGCTGCCACGTGCTTGGTGTCAATATTCAAAACTATCTCGTCAAGGCACTGGCGTCTCTCCTGACGTTGTTTTGTTTTTCCTGACTCACTCGTCGCTGGGTGTAGCTGTCTTTAACATACTTCCAGAGGTCCTTCGCCTCTAGGACCAGTTGCACTTGTGTGCACCAGACCAGGAAATTCTTGTGCGTAAGCCTCTCGATAGTGTACTTCGTGTTCATCTTGTTACTTCTAGGCTTCACGTTCCGCTGGGCCCATAACCTATGAAAAGTAAATGATGCAGAGAGATCGGAGCTTGCGTATCTTAGACAGACGAACACACAACGTTACTGAGTACAACTTTGGTGCCAAAAACTTCATCACTGTGAGTTCAGTACCCTCAACCAACCTTAAATATCTTAGCAGTCGCAAAACACAGTTAGTTCAAATGCTAACCTCACATAAACACCTACTGCATTTCAATAGTGCAACCTCCGACGACCGATTGCAATCCCAGCTCACGACCATTGCAATCCTATTCGTATGCGTGCTGCCCTTTCAACAAAGGACAAACGGGGTGGTCCACGTCAGCCACATGGACAGGTGTGCATGACACGACAACGTTCACCATAGATGACCAGATCGTGTAAATAATACGCCGAAAGAATCTAGTTCGGATAACTCCAACTGATGTGTGGAGCTTCTCCGCGATGCGCGGGAGGAGATCCTCTATGAAGAGTACTGGAGAAAGCGAAACCAAGGAATCGAAAGCCAGCGGTTGGAAATCGAAGCTGGGGGCCTGTATGGGGTCGTCGGAAGGGGGCGGGAGTCGACGCGACAGTTTGTGTTCCAGGTCAGTGACTTTGTTGCGGTGCGCTACTGAAGCAGCACTCCCACTTCACGAGTGGCCTTTGATCGTTCGTCGACCTTGAACGGTGAGACGACGGTGACGTCGCAGGCGGTGGGGCGTTTTGCGGTGCCGTCAGGAGCTGCTGGTGGATGAACGAGTATGTAAGTGGGTCGTGGCTCGGTGCCTAATACCAAGAGCAGGACCTCGAACTTGCAGTCCAGGCCAGCTACACGGGCGATACGGCCGGCAATGGCTTTGCGTAGCGAGTCATGCCGGTGTTCGAATCCGGAAGGGCACAGGGCCACGGCGTGGTTTCCAAACCTGTCCATGGGTCTTTTGCACTTCTCATAGTTCGGAAGGAGCGAGTCATTTTAAAGAGACAGTCCAAGGTAGCAACGTACCATGGTCTTTCAGTGGACCGCCGACACTTCCATGTCGGTGGTGGGATGCGCGAGAAGTAATGCGCATCGGGGCCTTTGCGGAATGCGGGACTGCGTATCCCGTGCCTCACTGCGACGGCGGTGCGATCATCAGGATTTGGTGAACGAACCCAGACTTTGTTGTCCCAGTGTGCCTTGGCCAGCGCCTCGTGCTGCACATCCTTTAGGTAGGTTTGTACAGGGATGTGCGCTGCGAAGAAGGGAAGCGGGTCAAAGGACCCCAGGTCAACGGAGTAGGGATGCCCTGGGACGTGGAGGACAACCTCGCGGACGGGAGCATTTTTCAAGGTCTTGATCTCTATTTTTGATGGAGGAATTTTCTTTTGGGACCCCTTTGTGTTCAGTGTTGAAATTTGCCAAACGGACGTGACTAATATATTTATTCACACATTATTCAAAAGGTTTCAAAAGTCCGTTTAGGCAAGTGTTAATGTTATTGTCTTATCAACATGTAATCATTGAGTCAATTAATTCATGAGTAATCATTATTTCGTCTTAAAAATGTGTAATCGTGCTACATGTTTAGTGTCTTATATAAAGTGGTTGTATTGAACGGACTTAAAGAGCCGTGAAATGTTTATATAAGCTTATCGGATCTCACCAGAATGATAGTGAACAAGGCAGAGCGTCAAGGAGTAAAAGCGATAGCAGTAAGTAACCGACTGTCCATACGATTCATTTCTTCAAATAATTCTTATTAAAGTTTTTGTTTTTATTTGTACTGAATTCCTCGTCTATCAGATCATCACCTGTTACACTTTATTTTTGTCGGAGTGGGTGCATGATTCAGCCGACGGAGATGTCCTTAGTGTGCAGTACAGTACAGTACTGTACACTTTTTTATAGTGTAATCCACTACCTGCATGGTTCAGGGTTTTGAACCAGAACAGTTTTTGAACAAAATTTGGTCAAAAACCTGAACCTTGATTAAAAGGCCCCACCCAATTCAGCAGTTGGTCGTTGCCGGGCGAATTGGCGTATTGGCGCTACGCAATTGGCATTTTTGAACGTAACCTCACACGTCAAGCGCTATGGGACGGGTAGAGTATCAACAAATATGGTACAAGACTCCCAGTACTTTTGGCGCTTGTCTCGCTGCTGCAATACTTGGCCCGTCTTTGGACTAGTTTCAGATGAGCATCCATGTAGATTTTGGTTTTCTCGAGAACGACATTATTCTGGGGGCGGTGTAAGGCTGTGCCAGGATGTTGCTCGGACATCAGTCACGACTTTGAATAGTATTCGAGGCTTAGGGAAGATCTGATGGTCTCCGGGTCTTAACATGTGCGTCTGATGGGATGCGAGACTTGTGATGCGCGATGATGTTCATGATGCTGCCGAATCTGTGCTCCCGATGTACCTTCTGCTCTTTATGATTCCCGAAGAGGCTTTGGCAACTGACGTGTGCATGCTAGATACCCACGGAAGCAGATTCATCCAACAACTGTCTCACTCAGAACATTGACTTGCAGAGGGAGATGCCGACAGTGTGCGGGCGAAGTTGAATAATTGGTGGCAAGACTGCAAAGTATTGATACAGCCTCCTTGAAGTGTTGGCGAAAGTAATCTAGGCTCACGATTAACACGATTGACTCAATCAGTAAGTTGTTCACTGGTGCAGACAGTTCAGACCATAGGGGGGGGGATTTTTTACGCCGGTAGGAACAAGCACTCAGAGGCGCCAGGGGGGGTATGATAGAAACTAAACGGAAAGAAACCCTGAAAAAACCTGACGGGCTTGCATGCCGTGCATGCAAAAGGTGAAGCTGGTAACGAAATCGTGAAACTCTTGATGGGGAGGGGTAATACGGCGCCTAGTGGAGTGGGCGGCAAAAGCGACGGAATAACTGAAAGCTTTCGGTCCCGAGGGCACCGTAGATGTCGATGACTATTGGAATAAGCAGGATATCGTAGGAACGGCAAACTTCCTCGTAACCCGAATGTTTGGAACGCTCGGCGAGGCTATTGCGGCTGCTCTGGACAGAGCGCCCTGGCGGACTCGGGAATGGACTAGGAATGGGCGACGGAAACATACGAGCTTAGATCGCGGTGATATGGGTTCGGTATATTGAACCTTTGATGGGGGCAAATGTTGCATTTAAGTACAGCAAAGTACGATGCTGTACTGTACGAGTTTTATTTGTATTTTTAGTCTAGTGTCGAAATTTATTTGTTTTCTAGGAACCGCCGGCCGCCTTTTAGCCACCTGCATTTTCGGCGCTTGCGTATATATGTAGGTGGAGTTTCGGGTGGGCGCGAGTAAACCGAAAACACAAAGACCGACACCAACATGTTACTCTTGCGCAGGACTGAAACTTCCGGCACCAGCGCGTAGTGTTCGATGGCACTAGCGATGTCCGCAAATTCTTCTTTTTCTCTGAAAACGTCGTTATGATCTCTAGACCCGATCCGGAGAAATCAATTACTCCCTTTGGACATTTAGACGACCCGACTGATGAATGGAACAGGGGATGATGAGGAATGAGGAGAGAGATGAAAAGGGAAGTAGGAAAGAGTGTAGATGGATAAAAAAACAAAGGAATAGAACGGCAAGGGTGAGGTGGTGTTGAAATCAAAGGCAAGTCCCTACCTCTTCTTTACTTGGATGAGCTATTAGATTACAACTATGTACTGTTTGCCGGTACTCACTTCGGCTTTGTGAAAGCAAAATGAAAGTAGCAAAATCTACATTTGCAGTACTCTTCTTTGTTGATCCTATAGCCTACCCAAGCCGAGATGCCTCAGAATCCCTGATTTGCATGCGCGGGAAATTCATAATTACCGATATTCAAAACGTAGTAACATTACGTGCATGCTAGCCATGCATGTTCTGTTACGTAAACGTACACTAAAACGTCAACCCGTGAATTATGCCTTACGTGACCCGCCAACGCAACTGTAATCTCTCGGCCTGTAACAGAACCCAAAGGCGGGAACTTAAGGCGGGAACTTAAATATCATAAAAGTAGAAAACAATTTTTGGCGGGCTTGTCTCACGTTGTTATGTAAACAGTACGTAAATCTCATGCAGGCCGTTCAACGTGAATTAAACCTTACGTACCATACGGGCAATACTGTAAAAGCAACGTAACTGCATCAACTTACTTTGGTTGCATACTTGTGCAAGAGTGATTTGTAGGCAGCCAGTATAATGACTATAGTGTAAACTGTACAGCAGCCAGTCCAGGCAACTATAGGATAAATATAGAAACCACTGTTTACTTGTACACGTACAACACCTATAATACTGTACACGTACGACAGAGAGGAGACAGTACACGTATGACACATTGGGTACAGTACTTTGAGCCTAGAATAGAGACAAACCATCAACCAACCATAACATGCCAAGTGTCAGAATGCTCCACAATGATCAGCTCAGATATCACCACTTGGAGCGATTTGAGTGGTATGGAGGCGTATCTAGCAGCCAATCAGAGGGCAGAATACCAAGTGGTTTGAAAAATGGCAAAATGCGCCGTGATTTTGAGTTGCCCGAAAATGGGCTTTCGTCCCAGGCAACTTTCGATTTGGCCCATTTTACACGTGTAGTAGGTGTACAACAGGAGAAGGGTGCAACTCGCTTTTCATGCTACAAGTGTACACGTGTCCAGGTGGCAACTAAAAACCATGGGATCGCATGCATTCTATCCCTTTTTTAAGACCGACTTTCGATTTCTACTACGAGACATTCGCCTCGAATAAAGAACTAGTAGATGAGGCAAAAAACTACTCCACCGCCAAGCAAAAATTCTTGGAGCATTTATAAACGAAAAAGATCCCCAGATTTTACATGAGAAGCTTTAGAAGCTGGACTTAACATTGAAGACATTGCTGGCTCCTTGAAGGAGATACATCGCCTTTACGAGAAAGCCGGATTCGACAACGTTGCAAGATTTGGACATTTACGCACCCCTGCCTGTCGCTACGAGGAGCTACAGCATTTCTTAGCCTTCCGTGGACCTCGAGATTATTCAAGCATCACATAGGCTCTAGGAGACTTTCATTCGAATCGTCTCAGGTTTATTTTCCCTTTAAGCTGACTGTCAGACGTCCCACCGGCCAAGTTGTTAGTTCGTCCAGACTTCCGTTGCAGAAACATCGAGAACAAGGTGGAAGCTCTAGTTTAGGATCTCTCCAGACTGAAATTGTTTTCGAAAAAAAAAGAAGGGAGATAACGGTGCAGGACCTTCACCGACACAACACAGGGGCAACAAAGTTCGTCCGTTCTAATATTGCAACGAACTAGGTCACAACTACATGAAATGCAAGAAAAACCCCCACCGCAATACGCGTTGCTCTTATTGCGGAAAGATCGGCCATTCGAAAGCCACTTGTTGGTGTGCCGCTAGGGACGGGTCTACGGGGGCTCACGATAAAACGAGAAGGAGGAGGATGGAAAAGCAGGCCAGGTTAATGTAGTCTTTGAAAGCGATTCAGACACTGATTCTTTTATCCAAGAAGTCGTTAATGCAACGAAAAGGACAACCGATGGCGAGGCCTTACCGAAACAGCCTCGCCATCCGATATCCTGTTTCGTGAATAACCCACAGCAAGCCCGAGTTATTTCATCAGTCCCTCCGGTAGAGGATTCCGTAATTCGAACCGTAGGAGGAAGCCGAAGAAGAACAGCCGCGTGAAAAGGAATTCGAAAAGGATCCAAGGGTACGTGGGCAAATACGACGTCGTCTCGGAACTTGCTAATGCCAACTGCGGTCTCACGTTTGGCTAGCTCCTTCGTGGGGATGCAGATGGAGCTATCAAGATAATGCGCCGTTTTCTCGGGAACCAGTCAGTACCCCGCGTCGCAGTCGTGTCCAACCCGGAGCCCCGCCTACTACGCGTCGTACAACTCAAGTTTATGGACTGACGTTTGGGCATTGCTAGACTCTTTATAAGTACCCAACGTGATGTCTGCTTTCTTGTCTCAACGCTTATATCTATAGCCGAATTTTACGTCAAGGAAGATAACAGTGGCTAACGGAGAAATTTCATCTTGTGTAGGCTCGTTGCTGAATGTTCCTACCACTTTCGGAGAACAAGGGGTCAATCTGGACTATATTGTTGTCGAGAAGTCTCCATTTGACATTATTATTGGACTTCCTGCACTCGCATCTATGCCCGCGAGCCTAGAATTTGGAGCACATAGTGTGCGCCTGTACATCGGTTCCGAAGAAGTCGTGCTACCGCTCGAACCTGACGCGAAAGTTACTGCGAATAGGCTCGTCGAAGGAGAAGATATCGGTACTACGACCGAATATTTCGCATCCGATTCGATCGCTGGCCGGAGTCATCGGATTAGTCCGAAGAAGAACTTGTATTGTTCATCCACGGGACGTCGTGGAAAAAGAAGATGAGAAGCCTTCCGGCATAGAAAACACCACCGATGAAGAAAAAACGAAGTGCGTGGCGCTCTGAGGGCTCGCCTATCTCACCTTCGAGAAGGAGACCAGGCGCGAATAAACGATTCCCTCCAAAGCAATGGAATAGTCGCTTGGAAGATTGACGAGGTCCGTCCCGCTGTAGTTCCTGCGAAGCACAAGTTTGAGCTTAAGGACCAAAATCCAGCTTACCACAGAGCTCGTCGTCTGGCTCCGCTGTTGGCTGTGGACCCTGTTCTGTCACTGAAAACCAAAAGTGCAGGGGAGCATGGGTGTTTTGGAGGGTGCCGTTTGGAAAGCGCATATGCGCCTCATCTCAAACTCAACGTGAAACGGGCTTCTGATTGGCTACTGCAAATGCTCATATGCAACGTGGTGCGTACAAGTGTTGTGGCTCTAGTGGGTTGTTCTGGCGTACACGTGTGTAGCTAGTACATATGGCTATGCTGTACAGTACGGCTGTGCAGTACAGAGTGGACAGGTATGTACGTGGACATACAGTACAGGTTGATGGGTGTTGATGCACTATGGTGATGAGTCAAGTACAGTGGTGGCGGTTACAGTAGTTGCGTGTATACATGTCGTTGCATGTGTAAGAGTTGTGTTGTGAATTTGGGGACGTGTAGTGATAGTGTGGTTACGTGCAGTTGGTGAGTTAGTGCATACACATGATGAAGTGATGTAGTGTTGTGCACCGTTGTGCACTGTTAGTTGTAAGCTGGCATGAATTTGTGCCAGTGTTACTATGTCATGTCTTGTGATGATTGGTAGTATTGAGTGTCCCGCTTGATGGCTAGGGTTTAGTTAGAGTAAGAGTTGAGTGCGAGTGTGGCGAAATAGTTCTATATAAGTTGCGACTTGAGCACCCAAGTAAAATCTGGCCAGAGCTGGCGAACTTCCTTTCATTCCCCCACCTTCCTTATCCAACCTTCCCTTTCAGCTTCAACCTCTATTAGGTTATGGGCCCAGCCCGCTGACCTCTGCCGTCTAATTCGTCTATCGCCGCTCTCCCTCACCACCGTTCACCCGCTTCGCTGTTCTCTCCTATCCGTTCTCTCCGTTTTCTCCGTCGTTCTCGTTGCGTCGGGTGTGTGAACGTATCGTTGGTCGGTGTTGATCTTCTTCTTTCGGTCGTTGTGGTGGTAGTGATTCGACGTTTACTCTCTATCGGTATTGTGTTTGGGTGCTCGTTGTTGCCCGTGTTGGTCGATCGCTATACGTTATCGTTTGGTCTCCCTCTATTATCTGTGGTCGGGATCCCCACGTCGTCTTTGTGGGTTCTGATCCGAGAGGTTGAGGACCTTGTGTTGAAGTCTGGGCACTCGCGTTTTGTGTCTCAGCATCTGTTCGTGAAGTCTGTGCACCTGTGATTGTGTGCTCAGCATCTGTGTGTGTGAGTGGTGATCATTGTTTGTCCAGTGCAATAACCGGTTGATCCGAGTACTGTGGGTGATTCCTGGTACTTGGGGACGTTAGTCTGGCGGCTTGAACCAAAGCGGGTGTACTGTCTAGCGGGCTTCCACCGGTTCTACTTTGTAGGGCGGATAACGGTGTCGGTCGAAAGACCTGGTAAGTACCGCGAGTGCATCTGTGGACGGGGTGCCGTGGCGCACTGTCTGGACTGCGGTGTTTCATTGCTGTTGTTGCTTGACTTGACTGTGTGTCGAGTTCTTGTTCTGTTGTTATTGCCGTTTTTTTGCTTGCTGCTGTTGTGTTTTGTTACCTTGCGATTCGATTTCAACTGTTCTGGACACCATTGATTCTGCATGGATTCGTTCACTGGTATCAAAATCGAGAAGTTGGGTGAGGATAACTTCCACATATGGAAGGAAAAAGTTCAATTGGTGCTTGCACTGAAAGATCTCAAGAACCATCTCACCACTTCACCACCTTCAGATGCCGAAGAACTGGTCAAATGGGAATCTCGTGACGCAAAGGCTAGAGCTATCATTGGACTCTCTATCAGTGACGAGCATTTGGATCATGTACGTGATGTCGAGACTGCTGCCGATGTGTGGAAGGCTATATGTAATGTGTTCCAGCGAAAGACTCTTCTCAACCGAATCAATGCCAGACGTGCTTTCTACACTGCAAAGATGCGAGAAGACGAGAAAATGTTGCAATTCATCAATCGCGTTCGTCATTTGTCATCAGATCTGAAGAGCATGGATGTCACCGTGGAAGAAGAGGACATTGCTATGGCCATTCTGTGTGGACTTCCGGAACGTTTCGAACACCTCATTGTTGCTATCGATACTACGATCGGCGATCGCGAACTCACTCTGGAGTTTGTGAAGAGTCGTTTGCTGCAAGAAGAGCAGCGAATGAATGATCGTGCAAAGGAGGAGTCCGAAAGTGATGCAGCACTGGTTGGACGTCAGTTTCGAAAGAAGTCATTCAAGAATGTGGTTTGTTATTATTGTGGCATGAAGGGTCATATCCAGAAGAACTGTTTCAAAAAGCAACGTGATGAGGCTAACAGGGATCAGGTCGATGCTGCTCACCCAAGTGTAAATACTGAGCTCAGCGATGAGCGAGGTATGGGTGGCACCGATTCTGACTTTGTATGTCTCATTGCTACTGGCTCTACTAAGGCCACGAACAGTGACTGGATTGTTGACTCTGGTGCTACTGCCCACATGACTTTTGACGATTCCATGTTTCAAACGTACGAGAATAAGGCGTCTTCTGATGTGAGCATCGGTAATGATTCCAAACTAGAGTCTGTTGGTCACGGAAGTGTTGAGCTTGATCTGACTGTTGATGGGTCCAAACGTAAGTGCAAACTGAACAAAGTGGTGCATGTGCCGAGTTTACGGTACCATTTGTTGTCTGTGTCAGCGATTTGTGATCTGGGATGCAGTGTAGTGTTTAACAAAGAGAATGTATGTGTGTACAAGGGGTCAAAAGTGGTCGCCATTGGGCGCCGCGTCAAAGGCCTGTACTACCTTTGTACTGCTGCAGACCAGTTTACAGATGTGAACAGCGCACTTGTGTCGGACTTGTCTCTTTGGCATGCTCGAATGGCTCATGTAAACATTGAAGGTATCAAGCATATGGCTCGAAACAAGGTTGTGTCAGGTCTGAATGTGGACGTTGCGCAGCATGTTGATGTGTGTGGCTCATGTGTAGTGGGAAAGGCAAGCCGTGCTCCGACTCCCAAGCAAGGGGGGAACGAGCGAAACATGTACTGGAAGTTGTGCATTCCGATATTTCGGGTCCAGTACACGTGAAATCCTTGGGAGGCTCGCACTACTTTGTCACATTCATCGATGACCACAGCAGGTTTTGTTTCCTCTACATGCTAAAGACTAAGAGTGAGGTGTTCCAGATGTTCGTGAAGTGGCTCACGTTTGTTCAAAACCAAACTGGCAGACATGTAAAAACCATCACTGCACGTGACAATGTGCTCAAAGCATTGCGCACTGACAACGGTGGTGAGTATCTGTCACATCGATTTACCAAAGAACTTGAGCGTCACGGTATTGAGCATCAGCGAACAGTGCCTTACAATCCTCAGCAGAATGGGCTTGCCGAAAGGTTCAACCGCACACTCATGGACTTGGTCAGGTCGATGTTATGTCACAAGCAATTGCCAAAGCACTTTTGGGCAGAGGCATTGAATGTTGCAGTATATGTACGCAACCGTGTGACATGCAAAGCACTTCCAAGTGATGTGACTCCATTTGAACTGTGGCATGGTCAGAAGCCTGATGTGAGCAACCTGCGTGTGTTTGGGAGCCGATGCTGGTACAAAGTTGTGGATCATAAGCTGAAGAAGCTGGAGGAGCGTGCAGTTGAATCCATTTTCATTGGGTACACTTCTGGGTCTCACGGATACAAGTTGTGGGACGATCAGAAACGAAAGGTGATTGTGTCACGAGATGTGAGGTTTGACGAGTGCTCTGGCTCGGAAGACCATGATCAGTTTGAACATGAAGACTATGCTGACATTGACTTGAATGAAATGTCGAGTAAAATTAAAACTGAATCATCTGACACATCCAGTAATCCCAGTGACGATGACCCTTCTGCACCGGTACCTCATAATGATGATGCTTCTGAGAACATTACTAATGATTCCACCACTGATGAGCATGTTGAGCCGGTAGTGCAAGACAAGCAACCACTCCGTAGGTCTACACGTGAACGAAAGAAGCCTAGCTGGTGGCGACCAACTGCTCTACTCACTGCTAGTGATGACATTCCCTCCTCTTATGCAGAAGCTGTGTCACGTCCTGATTCCGAAGCATGGAAGAAGGCTATGAAGAGTGAGTACCAGTCACTAATGGAGCACGACACATGGGATCTAGTGCCAAGGCCAGCAGACAGCAACGTGATTTCGTCCAAATGGGTGTATGTTCAGAAGTATGAGGCAGCACCATCTGGTGAACCAACTATCAGGTACAAGGCTCGTATGGTTGCTAGAGGATTCCTGCAGATCGAGGGTGTTGACTTTTCTGAGACTTATGCACCAGTTGTTAAGTTTACCTCTATCAGGATGATTCTGTCAGTAACTGCTGTGCGGGACTTTCATTTGCACCAGATGGATGTGAAGACTGCTTTTCTGAACGGTGAGCTTGAAGAGACAGTATACATGGAGCAGCCAACTGGGTTTGTACAACAAGGTAACGAGGATCTGGTGTGTCGTTTGAAGAAAGCTATCTATGGGCTTAAGCAAGCACCCAGACAGTGGCATGCAAAGATATACTCGTTTCTTGTTGAGGAGATGCAACTGAAGCCAAATGACGCAGATGAGTGTGTTTACACCGGAAAGATATTGGGATTTGTGGTTCTGATTGCCCTATACGTTGATGACCTGCTGATTGCAAGTCCGAGTATGCAGACCATGGATCGTGTGAAGGCAGAACTGTCATCTCGTTTCCGCATGAAAGACCTCAAAGAAGCTCGCATGGTACTCGGGTTCGAGATTCATCGTGACCGAGCGAAGCGACAGTTGTATCTGACTCAGTCTGCATACACACAGAAGGTGTTGGAACGTTTCTGCATGCATCAGTCCAAACCAGTTGACACTCCAATGGAATGCGGTGTAGACTTGTCTGCAAGTGAGGAGGTACTTACGAATGTGCCGTACCGTCAGGCGATTGGCTGTCTCATGTACTTGTCTGTGGGAACTCGCCCAGATATCTCATACGCAGTGTCCAAACTTGCAAAGTATGTTGAGAAACCTGGAGATACTCACTGGAAGGCAGTCAAGCGTGTACTGCGCTATCTGAATGGTACTTGTTCCTTTGGTCTCACTTACGGCACAAGCACTGATTTGGCACTGCATGGGTACGTTGACTCAGACTGGGCAGGTGATGTTGCAAACCGCAAGTCTACCAGTGGATACCTGTTCATGATGACAGGAGGACCTGTTTCATGGTGTTCACGTCAGCAAGAAGTGGTTGCACTGTCCAGTGCTGAATCTGAATATGTGAGTCTGTGCTGTGGTACCAAGGAGGCAATCTGGCTTAGGCGACTGTGGAATGGCATCGGCATTGTTATTGGAGTTGAAGTGGACGAGTCGGTAAAGTTGCTTGTTGAACCAACACCTGTATATGTTGACAACCAAGGGTGCATTGACCTTGCTCGAAATGGAGTTGTGAACAAGCGTACTAAGCACATCGACATTCGTTTCCACTTTACTCGAGAAGCTCTAGCGACAAGTCGATTGTGTTGTTCTACTGCCCAACCGATAAGATGACTGCGATATGTTGAAAAACCACTTTGCCGTGTGAAGCACGAAAGGTTTCGTGAGGAAGAGTGGCGTCCGACACTTAGACCTTTGAAGTCAGTGACAGAGGGGGGTGTTGGCTGTGGACCCTGTGCTGTCACTGAAAACCAAAAGTGCAGGGGAGCATGGGCTGTTTTGGAGGGTGCCGTTTGGAAAGCGCATATGCGCCTCATCTCAAACTCAACGTGAAACGGGCTTCTGATTGGCTACTGCAAATGCTCATATGCAACGTGGTGCGTACAAGTGTTGTGGCTCTAGTGGGTTGTTCTGGCGTACACGTGTGTAGCTAGTACATATGGCTATGCTGTACAGTACGGCTGTGCAGTACAGAGTGGACAGGTATGTACGTGGACATACAGTACAGGTTGATGGGTGTTGATGCACTATGGTGATGAGTCAAGTACAGTGGTGGCGGTTACAGTAGTTGCGTGTATACATGTCGTTGCATGTGTAAGAGTTGTGTTGTGAATTTGGGGACGTGTAGTGATAGTGTGGTTACGTGCAGTTGGTGAGTTAGTGCATACACATGATGACGTGATGTAGTGTTGTGCACCGTTGTGCACTGTTAGTTGTAAGCTGGCATGAATTTGTGCCAGTGTTACTATGTCATACCCTAGAATTGTTCGCATTATACTGGAAGGTTCGCATGAGCGAAGAATGTAATAGATGACTACCTTTGTTTGCCGTTACGGGACGTTCAAGTTTGAGGTTATCCCCTTTGGTCTCATGAATGCGCCGTCAACTTTTCAGCGCATAATGGACTATGTTTTTGTTGGTACAATTACAGCTTACTGACAATGTATGCGGGGACATCTACTGTACTTTACTGTACTTTAATGTTCAACCTAGATCTTGACCGTTACGTTTATGCACTGTACTGTGCTGTGAGCTTGAGCTGATCTTTTTCAGATCAGCTCAGATAGGTTTAGGGTTATTCCTTCACCGTCGTCTACATGGCTTCTGGAAACTTCCACAGGTCGTACCGAAGCATCAAGCGACTCGCCCTGAAGTCTATATAAGCCATGGTCTCAGCCCACTCTTGGTCGAAGTAAAGTCTCTTACCACTTTCCCTTCTCTCAACTCTTCTCCTTGGTCGCTCACTCCCTCTCTCCTCTTGCTCTCTCTCTCTCTCCACTCGCTCTCTCTCCTCTTCTCGCTCT
This sequence comes from Kappaphycus alvarezii, assembly GCA_002205965.3. Classification (NCBI taxonomy): domain Eukaryota; phylum Rhodophyta; class Florideophyceae; order Gigartinales; family Solieriaceae; genus Kappaphycus; species Kappaphycus alvarezii. Next base: position 60,698 of record NADL03000510.1, on the reverse strand, counting down.
CTCTCTCGTCCGCTCGCGCTCTCTCCCTTCTCCTTGTCCATCAGGTTATGGGCCCAGGACACTAGCGCTGCTCACGAATCCATCTCGCTTGCTCGCGCACCCCGGACGCTACCCTACACTCCGTGTAGGGACAGACTGAACAACTTCGCGGAGGCTACCCTACACGCAATGCAGGGAAGAAAAAAAAAAAAAGGCCCGTAAGGTTTGACCGCACTCTCTTGACGTCTCTGCATTATCTACTGACCTCCTGTCTTGTGGCCTGCTTAGCGTCCGTCGTCCCTGCTCTACCTACTCCTGTTGGTTTTGCAGCCCGTCGCCGCTCTTCATCCCCACACCACAGATTCCAGTACATCTTGCGGCCCCGTCTTGCTCTCGTTGCTTCTTGTCTCGCCCCCGTGTTACATACCCCGGTTTGTCTCACGGCCCGTGCCTAGTCGCAACAGTAAGTCCAAACCATCCTGTGCTTTTCTCCTACCATCCCGAAGCATTGCCTTATCCTCCGCCTAACCTCACAAATTTCTGTTACCAGTGGTCATATCACTCTCCGTATTTCGTCGCGGCATCGATATCCCTCCGAACGATCCGTGATTCGCCGCCTTTCCTTCGACGAATCCTCCGCCAAGCCTCCTGCCCGTCTGAAGTGCCGTTTCATCGACGATTCCGCTATTGAGTCGGACGGCGAAGGTAACGACATTCCTTCCACCGCGACTACTCCAGAGGTTGTTCACGTCGAAGTCGTCTCCAAGCCTCCTCCTCCGGAGAAGAAGGACTCCTTCTTAAACCATATCCTTTCCCTTGCCAACCGTCCGAAACTGCCTGCTCGTCCGAAATCTCTAGCTCCGAAACCTCTACGAAAGAAGTCAAAGCCAACGAACCTTCGCTCCAAGCCGCTTCCTGCCTCATCGAGCAGAGTATCGAAGCCAAGCAGGAAATCAAAGGGAGGAGAGCCAAAGAAGAAGAAGGATCCGAAACCTCCGACACCCCGACCCATTCAAGTGGTTTCTCTCATCTCCCCTTCTCCGGCTTCGACGTCTCCAGCTCCAGCTGCTCCCATCCAATCTCCACTCTCTCCTGCTGCCCCTTCTGTTGCATTTGTTCCTTCATCTCCAAGGGTTCGACTCCTCTTTCAGTCGACCTCTCTCTCCGGCTCCATTCGTTCCCCTACCTCAACCTATTCCACCTATCTCCAGCCAAGTCTTTCCCTCTGGTTTGTGACCTTTGCCACTCAAAGTCTCGGATCCAAAGCAGCTCGAGCAGCACAGAGGTGGAAAGAAGTGTCGAAACAGAGTCGAGAGGAGATCAGCCATCACTCCGTGTGTTTGCTGCAATCGCCTCTTCCAGACGAGACACGATCGCAACAGGCACATTAATCGTAGAAATAAGTAAATCTGTTCTCGACCCCTGTGCTCCCTCTATCTATAAGCACAGTTTTCTCTCACTCCACTGCTTTTCTCCATGGACTCTTCAGGACTTCGACTCGACAGTCTCGAGAAGCTCCGTGATGACAACTTCCACATCTGGAAGTCGAGAATTCAACTATTGCTCTCACTGAGGGAAGTTGACGACCACCTTACTGAAGACCCTCCGGAAACCTCGTCACCTACATACTCCGCATGGAAGAAGGCGGATTGCAAGGCTAGGGCTACCATCGGACTGACTCTATCTGATACCCATCTCGAACAAGTCCAGCATGCCAATACCGCCAAGGTCATGTGGTCCCTGATTTGTGATATCTTTGAGAAGCATACTCTTCTCAATAAACTGGCTGCCAGGCGCCGATTCTATACCGCCAAGATGAACCCGAACGAGAAAGTGCTCTCGTTCGCCGCCCGTATCCGCCAGCTCGCTGCCACTCTCAAGTCGATGTCCGTCCACATCGAAGACAGCGAAATGGCCATGGCGCTACTTAACGGCCTGCCAGATCGCTTTGATACTCTCATCTCGGCCCTTGACGCTGCTCATCTCGATGACGACAAATTCTCCTTCGAGTTCGTTCAAAGCAGATGCCGCCAAGAGGAGCAGCGCCATGCCCAACGAGATCAGGACGCCTTGAGGGCTTCGGAATCCGCGGCTCTTCTTGGAAAGCAACGGCCCAAGTTCAAGCGAGACCCTACCGCTGAGATATGCATACACTGTGGAAAGCATCGTGACAGCAGTCGCTGCTTCAAAAAGTACCCACACCTTGCTCCTGTTGGCCACCCAGCTCGAGCCCACTTGAACAAGGGCCGAGATGGGGGAAAAGGTCTTGTAGCTTCCCAAGCTTCCCTTGAGAAAGAAGAAGACAGAGACCTCGTCTGCTTGGTATCCATGCCTAATCATCGCGTCGCTGATTGCGACGCTGCAACTCCGGAATGTGAGAACGAGATCGTTGTAAGCAATGTCACCACCGATCACTCGGTTGATGGAAATAATTGTCACATTGAAGCGAATCCCTTGAACCAAGCCAATGTGGCGCTACAAACTATTGGTAGCTCTGTATCCCTTGCTAATGAATGGGTTATCGATTCGGGCTGTACCTCCCATGTCACGCACGATCGCTCGGCCTTTGTTTCATACCAAGAGTCCTCGGCTAACTCAACTCTGGATCTGGGAGCAGATTCTACAGCCTCTATCGAGGGAACAGGTGACGTAGTGCTGACTCTCCGTTATAAAAAGGATACCGTTCAATGCCTACTAAAGAACGTACTTCACGTTCCTACCCTTCGATACCAGCTGCTCTCGGTATCCGAAATGGCAAATCGCGGCATTAACTCCCAATTCAATCGCAACGCTGTTCTGCTTACAGACAACACCGATGGATCTCTAGTGGCCACCGGCACTCTTGTCAAAGGCCTTTATATACTAGATACCTGTCAAAGTCCATCAAAGGCTAATGACTCGGAAGTTTCCTTGCTTACATCTCTGAAGACATGGCACGAGCGACTGGCTCACATTAATACCGCTGAGATCAAGTCGATGGTCAGTCATGGAGCTGTCACAGGTGTTAAATACGTCAACTCTGGGACCCCTGACTCTTGTGTGGGATGCATTCTTGGAAAATCACACCGTGCACCAATCCCAAAGTCAAGAAAAGGGCGGTCTACGAAACCCCTCCAACTGGTTCACTCAGATGTTTTAGGGCCTGTGGAGATTCCATCTCTCGGTGCGGTACTTAGTGTCTTTCATTGATGACTATTCCAAATGGACAGTCGCCTATCCTATCACTCACAAATCTAAGGTTTTAGAGTGCTTCAAGAAGTACAAGGCCTTCGCAGAAAAACACACCAGCCAGTCTCTAGAAGCTCTTCACGTCCTCGAGTTCCATGACACCAAAATCCCGTTCGAGAATGATCAGCTTCTGGTAAAGGCTTTACGGTCGGACAACGGAGGCGAATATCTATCTACAGCATTCAAGAACTTCCTGGAGGCACAAGGTATTCAACATCAGCTTACAGTGGCTCATACTCCTCAGCAAAATGGAACAGCTGAAAGAATGAACCGAACCCTTCTCAATCTGGTCCGATCAATGCTGCATCACAAGTCCCTTCCAAAGCACTTCTGGGCTGAAGCGCTTTCTACCGCTGTGTATGTACTAAATCGGGTTACATCCAGTTCCCTGCCCGACAATACTACTCCTTATGAACTTTGGAATGGAACACCACCAGATATCTCCCATCTGCGAGTGTTCGGTGCGCAATGTTGGTACGTTATTCCTAAGAAGGATCTCAAGAAGTTGGATCCCAGGTCTCGTGAGGCACTAATGATGGGGTACTCAACCCAAAGTAAGGGATACAAGCTGTGGGACATTGCAGCTGAGAAAATGGTTGTTTCCAGGGACGTCACATTTGACGAATCTTCGAATTCTCCGCAAGATCAACACTGTTCAAGCTTTCTCGACGACCAAATGGAAGGGAACACGAATCCCATCGGCAGCAATCGCACTTCCAAGGATCTGCTGATTGACTCTCCTTCTGGTAGCGAACAAGATGAGGGATCACTTGCCCTAATGAGGATGCGAACCCAGTCCAATCCAGCCCGGGTACTCCTAGTATTGCTCCTCGTCGTTCATCCCGGATTGCGAAGAAGCCTGGCAGATGGTGGCTCTCCGGGTCGTCTGAAGATGTATCGCTCATTGCGGAAACCGCTCTTGTCTCTATTGGAATTCCAGCATCATACGAGGAAGCTACTTCTTCAGAGAACGTCGACTTTTGGATGCCTGGAATCAAAAAGGAAGAAGACTCCATACGAGAAAATGGAACGTTCGAGCTTGTCCCGCGAAAGCCAGGGATGCACGTCATTCCTTGCCGGTACGTCTTCCGTGTGAAACCAGACGTTGGTCCCAAAGTCCGCATAGTCGCCAAAGGATTTCGACAAGTTCCAGGTCTCGAGTATAATGAAACCTATGCTCCTGTAGTTTCTCTCTCTGCCCTACGATTGTTTCTCTGCATCACAAACTTCTTTGACCTGAATGCGACCAGATGGATGTTGTGACCGCGTTTCTTAATGGGGAGTTGGAAGAGGAAATATTCATGGAAGTTCCATCCGGATTTCACGACCCAGCCAGGCCGAATCTCGTATGCCGCCTTCAAAAGGCCCTGTATGGGCTTAAACAGGCTCCACGTCAGTGGTATGCCAAGATTCATGAGCTATTAACCGCAGAGCTTCATTATATGAGTAATCCTCATGAGCCCTGTCTTTATGTCTCTCGACAGGGCTCTTCGATCTCCATAATTATTCTGTACGTGGATGACCTTCTTATTGCTGGAAACGATCGAGTAACTCTGGAAAACATCAAGACTGAGTTGAAGAGTCGATTCAAGATGAAGGATCTGGGGCCTGTCAAAGAGTTTCTTGGAATCCAAGTTACTCGCAATCGATCAACAAGGACGTTACATCTCTCTCAGAAATCTTACACTGAGAAAATACTTGAAAGATTCAACATGGCCACCGCGAAGCCTGTTGATACCCCTATGGTTCTTTCAAACGGGGTCTCGGACAACAACTCAGAAGCTGATCTTTCCCCATCGATACCGTATCGCTCCGCAATCGGAAGTCTCATGTATTTAATGGTATGTACTCGCCCGGACATTGGTTTTGCTGTCGGTAAACTTTCACAACACTGCGAGAAGCCTCTGGAAAGCCATTGGAAAGCCGTAAAGCGAGTTTATCGTTATCTCAAGGGAACTAGCGACCTCGGAATCTGTTACAGTCCCTCTTCTGCTCCAACTATCATCGGTTACAGCGATTCTGATTGGGCCGGCTGTCGCACAACTCGCAAGTCGACGGAAAGCTATGTTTTCATGATGTAAGGAGTAATGGGAATCGGAGAGGGTGAAGGACTTTGCTGGACGGATGAAGTTGCGGCTTGGCTACCCAGAATTTACTCGGAACTCTAAAATCCTGACCTTAAGTAGAACCTACAACTATTTTCTAACTCACTGCGTCCATTAAAGATCCCACAAACTGAGCCATTTGAGCGGATTTCAAGATATTGGCCCGGTGATAACAGTCATTAGGGGCAATTTTGGAACTGCTTCCAAAGTTGACACATTTGTGTAAACAGGTTGGCCCAATACACACATCAATACAGTACCTTATTTTGCAGACTTATCGGAACCGATTCCCTTGTGCCAAAATAACGGACTCAATCCGTCATACGTAAATAGAATCACATAACTGATTTTGGATGCAGTCGGTCCAATCTTCATCATAATAAGAACCTCATACATATGATGGAATCACATAACTGATTTTTGGATGCAGTTGTACAAATCAGTATCATAACTAGAAACCACATACGTATGATGAAATCACATAACTGATTTTGGATGCAGTTGTACAAACCAATATCATAACTAGAAACCACATACGTATGGTGGAATCACATAACTGATTTTTGATGCAGCTGGATAAAGCCCATAATCATAACTAGAACCCTCATACGTATGATGGATTCACATAACTGATTTTAGGATGCAGACGGTCAATCCGTAATCATAACTAGAGACCTCATACGTAATATAAAATCAAATACCTCTTTCTAGGAGTCATGAGAGTATTGCCATAATCGATTCCTACTGTACAAACTACAGTAAGAAGTACAGTACTTGGTATATTACGATGTACAGTGCGAAGTACAGTTCCTCATTTGGCACTAGTACAGTACGTGTACATCACTGCACAAAAGGTTTCTACTCTTAGCTGTACCACGTGTACATCACATACACAGCTGCCACCACGTCCACGAGCACTAGCTTTCCTCAGCATATCTCTCTCACAGCTGCCACACGTCCACGAGCACATAGCTTTCCTCAGCATATCTCTCTTACAGTATATCATCACTTATAGTATCACCCTACGTAGAATCACCCATAAAAACATTTTACCCTCTAAGTCGCTGACCTCTCAAAATCGTACTTGCGTCCTTGGGAACTTTGGATTTCTTCCGAAATGCCTTAGGGCCACCCTTCAATCAACACGTGTGCATGTGTACACGTGGAACATGCCTCATGCCTCTTATGAGGTTTGGCACCGATGTGGGGGTCATGTGATCGTCTTGCCAAATCAACAACACGGAGGGCCTTTTTCGTGGCGCTCGAAGAAGCAAGGATTTGTTGCGCTGTCTTCGTGTGAAGCAGAGTATATTTCCATTTGCACTGCGTCCAAGGAGGCAATATGGTTGTCTAACGTCTTGTCTGAAATACTGGGCTCAAATCATCCAACTCCGATTTCAATCTTGGTTGATAACTGAGGATCTATCAGCTCTGCCAAAAACCAGTCCATTAACGAGCGCAACAAACATATTGATATTCGATACCACTTTGTTCGTGAGGCCGTGGCAGCAAATCAGGTCCATTTCTCACATTGCCGAACCGAAGACCAAATCTCTGACATTCTGACTAAACCTTTGCTTCGAGTGAAATTTGAAAGATTTCGGAATGAGTTGGGCATTGTTTGTTCACATCAAAGTAATGTTTGATTGTTTTAGGTCGAGGGGGCGTTATCATGGTCAATTCTAGTTTGAGGGGGCGTGTTGGTACAATTACAGCTTACTGACAATGTATGCGGGGACATCTGCTGTACTTTACTGTACTTTAATGTTCAACCTAGATCTTGACCGTTACGTTTATGCACTGTACTGTGCTGTGAGCTTGAGCTGATCTTTTTCAGATCAGCTCAGATAGGTTTAGGGTTATTCCTTCACCGTCGTCTACATGGCTTCTGGAAACTTCCACAGGTCGTGCCAAAGCATCAAGCGACTCGCCCTGAAGTCTATATAAGCCATGGTCTCAGCCCACTCTTGGTCGAAGTAAAGTCTCTTACCACTTTCCCTTCTCTCAACTCTTCTCCTTGGTCGCTCACTCCCTCTCTCCTCTTGTTCTCTCTCTCTCTCCACTCGCTCTCTCTCCCTCTTCTCGCTCTCTCTCTCGTCCGCTCGCGCTCTCTCCCTTCTCCTTGTCCATCAGTTTTACGGGAAATTCCGTTTACCCGCACTTATCTGGACGATGTTGTCGTCTTTTCTAACTCCGTCGAGGAGCACATCAATCACTTCAATATAATTTTCGATGCTATCGGAAAGGCAGGCTCGAAGCTCAAGATCACTAAGTGTGAATTTACGAAACCAGCTGTGAAGGTGCTAACACACAAAGTTGACAAAAAACGGAGTTCACATCGACGAAGAGAAGATCTAGGCCATCAAATAATCCCTGGTTCCGAAGGATACAACTGAGTTGCGCGGGTTTCTTGGCCATGCCGGTTATTAACGCCGTTTTATTCGTGGCTTCTCCGAAATTTCCGCCTTATTACATGCTTTTACGTCTGGAAATAAGGATTTCAACTGGATAAAAGAAATGATGGAGGCATTCTAGACTTTGAAAGAGAAGCTCACCACCCCACCGGTTTTGGCATTTCCATACTTCGATTCCCCATTTATAGTGGAAACTGACGCTTCAATCGTCGCAGTAGGGGCAGTCCTCACCAAAAAAGGAAGACTGGAAGTTACAACCTGGGCAGTATGCTAGCCGCACCATACATTCGCATGCGAAGAGGAATTTCTAGCGGTAATTTTCGCCTCGCGGAAGATTAAGGTATATTTGTTGTTGACGAAGCCATTCAGGTTGGTTACTGTAGAAAAACACATTGACACTAAGCCACATGCGCTGGCATGTCAAGTGGTGCACTGAGTGAACACATAGCCCATTTCAACAACCCTCCTCACTCAGGGGACCACAGGGTGCTGTAAATACTCATACATCTTACACCTCGTTCGTATCACCTATAGGACAGTAAGCAATGCCGAAAACACACAAACCAAATTTTCACCAATGCAACCACTTGAGGGGCTCGAACCCGCGATGCTACCATGTAGGAAAAACGCATCGACCACTAAGCCACATGCGCTGGCATGTCAAGTGGTGCACTGAGTGAACACAAAGCCCATTTCAACAGTTACCGATCATCAATCCCTTCGCGAGCCTGGGACCAAGTCTGCCTCCCCATGCACCTCGGAGGTCAGGGCTTCGAAAGCATCGCCTCGTGCCTCCACGGCGCCGCCGCCAGCATCATTGATGCTGCGCCCGCACGGCAGCGAACTTCCGCATACGCCACGCCGCGTGCTTGTGCACTTGCTTCTGGCCGCTACCGCGGCGACCGGTCCTTCCTCCTCCGTCAGGCTGGGCCTTCTCTCCGCCGTTTCGCCCTCTCCTTCCTCGGAATAGTCGACTTTTCCACCCTTGACCCTTTAACGCTAGCTGCTTCACCCACCAACACTCTAACCCTTCTCAAACGGGTGCAGCAAGAGGCGCGGGCAAGAGTACATTGGCACGACGACTCCTGGGCGAATGCTCCAAACCCGACCGCACACAGCGACGCCGACATTCGACATCGCATCCGTGGCTTAGCGTTCCGCCGCAGCCCCGCAGCGGCGTTTCTCTTCGCTCACCCCACGGCAGCTACGAAGGTCCACACCACACACTGGCAGACCACGCTCCGCCGTCACCTCGGACTGCCAGTGTATGATGACTCCATGCCCCTCAACTGCCACCACTGTGACCACCCCTTGGACACCCTCGGGGATCACGCCGCCGACCTCTGCTGCCCTGTTTTCGGCCGTCGTCACCGCCATAACTCGCTCTGTAATGCGATTGCGACACACGTTACCCGCGCCGCGGGTCTGGATACTCGGCACGAGGTTCCGTTCCTCGTCCCGGGCACTGAGCTCCGGCCCGCCGATATCCTTGTACAACCACCCCCAAAACCCGAAGGCACAACGTTGCGCCCTATTGCCTGTGACATCACTGTCGTCTCACCGTTTAAGGCCGCAGTTCGCACCAAGGCGACCCAGGTTGCCGGAGGCGCTGCTGAACTGGCGGCCCGCGATAAGGTCACAACCCTGGAACGCAACATCGCCCGACGCCTCCCCGCTCCCTCAACTGGTCCATCTTCTGCGCCTTACACGCCGAACTTCACGTTTCGACCTCTGGCGTTTGATTCCCTAGGTGCCCCTTCCCTGGAACTATTGCATTTATCGAGGAGTTAGTTCCGCGGATCGCATCCAAGTGTCACTCGACAGTTGGCGTTATCCGCCGCCGTATCTACCAGCGACTGAGTTGCACCCTCTGGTCATCCATCGCTGAAGCTATCCTGTCGCGAGCCCCGATGCGCATGGACGACGAAGCACACCCGGTTAGATCTTAACCGTATAGTTAGGACGTGCGCAGTCCCCAGTAGATACTGAACGCATTAAACTTCTTCTCGCTATGCCTTTAAAAAGAACGACATACATGAAAAGTCGGAGCGTTGGATGGACTTTCTTGCTGAGTACGAGTTCGAAGAATAGTATACGCCGGGCGCAAAAATGGCGCCGCGGACTACTTTCGCGAGCCGTCCCTACTGGTTCCACACCACCCACGGGGTCTACGAGTGAGACTTGATTGCAAAAGGTGGTTCAGTCGCTGCCGTGGAGGGCCGTTCATTGGAATCCCATCTTATTGAGGTCGCTCGCCATTTGCAGGGGTTTAAGATCAAAGAAGAAGACGAATCCAAGAGGCGTGCAATCAAGCGTATGGCGAAGCGTTTCATGGTTTGGGAGGGTAAAGTACTACGACGCACGAAAATTGGACTCAAGATTGTCCCCTTCCTTGAGGATAGAACGTCTACACTCCGCAGCTTCCACTACGATATTTGGCACTGGGACACTGAAACCACAAAGAAGTTCATCTATAACCGCCACTGGTGACCTTATATGCAAAGGGACATCGAAAACTACGTGAAAATTTGTGAGGGATGGCAGAAGATAAAACCGGTTCCATCTTACCGCACAAGCCTGAAAATTCCTCTGTCAAACATATTCCAGAATTATTCGATCTTATTTCGCCGGGCCGCTTCCGAAGTCGAAGGGCGGGAAGAATTTTTCGCTCATTTCCGTAGAGCATTTAGCGGGTTGTCCAATCGCTTCGGCCACCCGATATTCGTCGGCCGGAACTGTGGCTCAGTTTATAGAGAAGGAAATTTTGTTCCACTTTGGTCCCCCGAAGACCATTGTATCCGACAACGCGGGAAGCTTCACCGCTGCTTCTCTTATCTCCTTTTGGGGAAACACGGGATCTTTGGAGCATTGTTCTGGCCTACGTCCCAATGTCGAATGGCAGGGCTTAGAGGATGGTACGCATCATCAAGACTGCCATCAAGAAAATGTTTTTAGGCCAGGGAGCGGATTGGGAGGAGAGTCTGCCAAACGTTTTGTATGGTTATGTCGTCGTCGTTTCGCCTTCGGGGCATCCCCGTTCGAGTTGACGTACGGAGTTGTGCGAGCATGGAACCATCAGATGCGATAGCTCTAATTTCCAACGCCTCAGAGAGCCATCGCCAATTGGAGTTGTTAGCAAACGTGGCACTCCGGGCACGAAGAAGGGATGAGCAAGAGCGTGTATTGAGAAACAAGGAACTCACGGAACCTGTAGGGTTCAACGTCGTCCACTGGATCCTTTTCATACATGGGGCGGCCTTGGCGACGACAGTTAAATGGCCAGCTCTCAAGTACAGATACTTCGGGCCGTGCTATATATGGAAAGAGGATCACCCGAGGTATTGGCTGACCTCGTATGGTGGACGTCACTACCGATGTGCTATCCGCGCTAGGCGTTTGGTTCCTTATTTGGTCTGCCCTAGAAGCCTGCAAAGTTAGTTCCCTCCATTCTCACTAACCGTAGTGGTCGGAAAGTTACCCTTTAGCCGAATTTTTCTCCTGATTCTTTGAGCAATGTATCATTCTATCGTTTAAGTATTTTATTTGTTTTGTTCGGTTTAAACGCATGCCTACATAAAAGAAAGGAACTAGAAGAAACGAATTATTAAGGAAGAAAATCGAGAAATGGAACCCGCTGAATCACCGTAGAACCTTACTGCTCGGAGCTACTCGTTTTCCCATTGACCTCCGACTGCGCGCCGCGACTTTTACGGATATCCGATTTGGTCCTGCCACGGCGGCGGGGACGCTTCAATGCCTGTCCACTTCTCATTGACAGATTTCGAAATTTCAGTATCGTGATGAAGTTTGAACTTCCGCCCACACACTCAACCAAGGACTTCTTGCAGAGCTCAAGAACGAAAGTTTCAGCGGGGTCGACGAGGTGACCCGTCTGAGTATTCATCGCAACGCAGTGCCTGACGCCGTTAGAACCTTCCTTAGAGACGATATAGATGGCGGGGTCCAAGACCAACGCAGATTGAACGGAATGGTACATCGGCAGGGGGTTTTTGAGCACCATCTTTCTAGAGGGTAGGTGCTTTTGGGCGTCCCGAATGTCTCGGACACTGCCTTCCCTCAAGTGATTCGCGTGGCATCGAGCCATATTTGTCCGGAAGTAGTCAAACCAACGCTTCGCGTCGCCCTCCTTCCCTAGTTCTCGCAGCCCATTTGCGATGGAGGCGCCAATACACCCTTCCGTCTGGTCAATGAAAGGGGTCTTTAGAAACGGGAAAAAGCGGTACCTTGTTTCATCAACGCGGGGTTCCCTAGAGCGAGTAAAAAGAAAGAGTGAGTCTCCGGCCAGGGTGATCATGTAGAAAAATCACATCGACCACTAAGACACATGCGCTGGCATTTCAAGTGGTGCACTGAGTGAACACACAGCCCGTTTTAACACCCCCCCTCACTCAGGGGACCACAGAGTGCTGTAAGGACTCAGACATCTTACACCTCATTCCTATCATTATAAGGCAGTAAGAAATGCAGAAAACACACAAATAAAATTTTCACCAATGCAACCACTCGAGTGTTGAAAAGGGATAGAATGCATGCGATCCCATGGTTTTTAGTTGCCACCTGGACACGTGTACACTTGTAGCATGAAAAAGCGAGTTGCACCCTTCTCCTGTGTGTACACCTACTACACGTGTAAAATGGGCCAAATCGAAAGTTGCCTGGGACGAAAGCCCATTTTCGGGCAACTCAAAATCACGGCGCATTTTGCCATTTTTCAAACCACTTGGTATTCTGCCCTCTGATTGGCTGCTAGATACGCCTCCATACCACTCACATCGCTCCAAGTGGCGATATCTGAGCTGATCATTGTGGAGCATTCTGACACTTGGCATGTTATGGTTGGTTGATGGTTTGTCTCTATTCTAGGCTCAAAGTACTGTACCCATGTGTCATACGTGTACTGTCTCTATGTGGTATACGTGTACTGTCTCCTATGTGGCATACGTGTACTGTCTCTCTCTGTCGTACGTGTACGTATTATAGGTGTCGTACGTGTACAAGTAAACAGTGGTTTCTATATTTATCCTATAGTTGCCTGGACTGGCTGCATACAGTTTACACTATACTCATTATACTGGCTGCATACAAATCACTCTTGCACAAGTATGCAGCCAAAGTATGTTGATGCAGCCACGTTGCTTTTACAGTATTGCACGTATAGCACGTAAGGCTTAATTCACGTTGAACGGCCTGCATGAGATTTACGTACTGTTACGTAACAACGTGAGACAAGCCCGCCAAAAATTGTTTTCTACTTTTATGATATTTAAGTTCCCGCCTTAAGTTCCCGCCTTTGGGTTCTGTTACAGGCCGAGAGATTACAGTTGCGTTGGCGGGTCACGTAAGGCATAATTCACGGGTTGACTGTTTTAGTGTACGTTTACGTAACAGAACATGCATGGCTAGCATGCACGCAATGTTACTTACGTTTTGAATATCGGTAATTATGAATTTCCCGCGCATGCAAATCAGGGATTCTGAGGCATCTCGGCTTGGGTAGGCTATAGGATCAACAAAGATAGTACTGCAAATGTAGATTTTGCTACTTTCATTTTGCTTCACGAAGCCGAAGTGAGTACCGGCAAACAGTATATAGTTGTAGTCTAATAGCTCACCCAAGTAAAGAAGAGGCACGGACTTGCCTTTGATTTCAACACCAACCTCACCCTTGCCGTTCTATCTCCTTTCTGTTTCTTTTATCCATCTACACTCTTTCCCTACTTCCTTTTCATTCTCTCTCCTCATCCCTCATCATCCCTGTTCTTTCATCAGGTTATGGGCCCAGTCCACGCTACCGCTCTTTCCGCTTGATCCGTCCCTCAACCGTTGACGTTGACGTTGAGGTAATTGCTTTCTCTGTGTTGTTGGTGCTTTGGTTTGATTTGTTGCTTGTGGTGATTGTTGTTGGGTTCTTGTCTTTGTTAGGACCCATTTGGTGATTGTCAAGCACTCTGTGTGTGGATCCTGAGTGTTTTTGTGGTTCTCATTGTGTGTTGTTGGAAGCTTTTGTTGATACGAACCAACTTTAAGGTTGTCAAGCACTCTGTGTGTGGATCCTGAGTGTTTTGTGGTTACCATTGTGTGTTGAATCAGAGCAATCGTTGTTTGTGCTCTACTACTGTTGAGAACAATTTTGTGTTTCAAGCACTCTGTGTGAGGATCCTGAGTGCTTTGTGGTGTCATTGCTCTGCTTGTTTGTTGGTTTGGTTTTCTGTCTCTTTTGTGGTGGTCGTGGTCATTCGGCAATTGTCAGCTCGAGTTTATTGTTTGGAAATATTGGCCTTGTTGTTTGAGGAGAATCTAGGCCTGGTTGTTGATACCCCTTGCACTCTTGGAAAGCCTTCACGGCAACGGAAAAGAAGAAGACAGAGTGCCGGGGGTCCCCAAGTTTGTCCGATTTTTTGCCGAATCGTGGTCTTGGCAATCGGTTTTGTGATCCTCTCACCGGCTGTACTCTTTTGAGAACAGTGCCTTTGTGTAACGCGAGTTGGACGGACCGTACCATACAAACCCACGCGGTGATAACGCGAGTTATCAGAAGTCGTAAGACTGAACCCGATTCCCGGTGGGAATCACGGTGTACCAGCCGAGTCGGTCCGTTGCAGTGGCCCTTTTGCGCGCCGGCGGGACAGAGACGCTCCTCGCTTGAACGACCGATACGTACGCGAAACACCATCGCCCGTGGTCGGAGAGGGAACGACTGTCTTCTAATTCCTTACTCTGGTAGCATACCGGGTACTAGTGTTCTGCACTTGTACTTTGGTACCTGCTGGCTATACTTCTGTTGAGGTGTAGATACGTGCTGTGCACGGAAGGACGAGGCTCATTGGTGACCTTGAGTGCTTTCACACGAGTACGACGGAAGTCAAGCAACACAGTCCGGAAGGAAACGCGCCTGAGTTAGTACGGAAAGACTGTGATTGTGGTAAGACGCCCTTTGCTGCGGGGACCTTTCGGGTAGTGGCTGAAAATTCCTGGCCGTCTACAGGTAAAGTCGCTGTGCTTACTCGTGGCACACGGATTGCGCTCAAAGTTGAAAGACCAGCACTGGCCGATATACAGGGTAGCGCCCTAAGGCACAAATAAAGAGGTGGTAAAGAGGTAAAGAGGAGGAAAACTAAAGAGGTAAAGAGTTGGAAATTAAACACCACGTGTCTTTGAGTAAACGCTGCAAACTTCTTATAGGGAAAGGCTTGCCGTGACAAGCGACTATCGGTCGCCGGCTTGGGATACCCGAACAGAGGACTTTGCATACTACTGCATACGTGGTAATAGAGGTTTCAGATACAAAGGGTCTTGGATAAAGACGTAGTCATGGACGATCGCGGAGGCGGAGTTCGAATTGAAAAGCTCACCAACAATAATTTCCATGTTTGGAAGCAGAAGGTGCAGCTTCTTCTCCCTCCGGGAGCTTGATGACTACATTGTGGATGATCCGCCTGAGGAATCGGATGATAGGGCTCTCAAATCATGGACTCGGGCCGACCGCAAAGCACGGGCGCTCATCGGGTTGTCCCTTTCTGATGAGCACCTTGAGCATGTGCGCACTGCGGCAACTGCAAAGGAGATGTGGACTATTATTCTCAACACGTTTGAAAGGCACACACTCCTCAATAAACTTGCGGCTCGACGCCGGTTTTACACCGCGGCTATGGACGGTAACGAGAGAGTTTTGCAGTGTTAACCGTGTAACGCAGTTGGCAGCGACCCTGAAATCCATGGATGTGACTATGATGACAAAGAGATAGCCATGGCTGTGCTTAACGGATTGCCACCCGGTTGACAATCTCATCGTTGCCTTGGATGCGCTCGGCAATGAGGACAGGGTGTTTACTTTGGAATTTGTGAAGAGCCGGTTGTTGCAGGAAGAGGAGCGTGCTCAAATGAGGGAGTCAAAAGGGACAAAATCCAATGCTGCACTCATATCCAATGCCCGTCCGAATGACTACGGAGGTAATGCTAGACAGCTGCACTGTACGAACTGCGGTCATTCTGGTCACACCGCGGACAGATGCTGGGGCAAAGATGTGAACGGTAGGCGCCCGGAAGCTCCAAGGGGCTATCGTGCATCCGGTTCTCGTAGTGGCAGAGCATCTAATAATCATCGAAACGAGAAAAATCGCCCGAGAAGAGATCAGCAGGCGTTCGTAGGTGCAAATGTATTTGATTCGACTGATTCTCATCCTTCAGCAGATAGTGGGGACAGCGTTGATGATGAAATTGTTTGCCTCATGTCACGAATTAAACAGGCCGGGATTTCGGCCGGAACTTCCTCTTGGTACGCAGATTCCGCATGTACTTCCCATATGACTTACGATAGGAGTGTTTTCACGAATTATACCGAATTTTCTGCAGCCTCAGTCGAAATGGGAACTAAAGCCCGGGCTAAGATTGCTGGGCGAGGTGACGTGGAGCTCACATTATTAGTAGATGGTTCTCGAAAGCGGTGTATTCTGCGAGATGTTGTCCACGTTCCTAGTTTCGAATATTCTCTCATCTCTGTAGGCAAAGCGGACATAGAAGGGATCAAAACTGTATTTGAGAACAAATCTTTGCAGATGACTAAGAATGGGAGAGTTGTAGCAACTGGAAAAATGCTGTGCAATAGCCTTCTTTATGCTATCGACATAGTCCAGAAGATACCAATGATACCTTGTACTCTGCGAAAGTCACCACACTCTCGACATGGCACGAGAGAATGGCTCACGTAAGCAAGCAGGGCATTGCATCTATGGTAAGGAACAATGTTGTGGACGGCGTGCAGATCAGTGGCTCGAATACATCCGAAATATGCACCTCATGCGTTCATGGAAAGGCTCATCGTTCAGCAGTGCCGAAGGAACGCACGACTGGTAGAGCTGAAGCGATGTTAGACCTTGTTCACAGTGACGTGTGTGGACCTATGGAGGTTTCTTCTGTTGGAGGGGCACGCTACTTTGTCACCTTCACGGACGATCACTCTTCCTGGGTTACCGTCTACATGATGCAGCGAAAGTCAGAGGTCTTTGATAAATATAAACTGTTCCAAGCTCGTAGCGAAGCCCATACTGGGCGTCGCATTGGCATTCTTCGTTCAGATCGAGGGGGAGAATATATGTCCACTGCATTCAAGGACTACCTTGCCGAGCGCGGCACAAAACATGAGCTTAGTGCAGTGGAGTCACCTGAACAGAATGGTGTTTCAGAGCGGCTGAACCGAACACTGATGGATCTGGTTCGGTCCATGCTACATGCAAAGAGTCTGCCAAAACAGTTCTGGGCCGAAGCTCTGGCGACTGCTGTATACATCCGAAACAGAGTTACAACTCGGGCACTTCCAAGCCACACGACCCCGCATCATATATGGTACGGTCGCAAGCCCAATTTGTCGCACCTTCGTACGTTCGGAAGCAAATGTTGGTACACCGTCCCGGCAAGTCAATTGAGTAAGCTTGACAACCGAGCACGGGAAGCAATTATGCTTGGATATGCGGAAGCCAGCAAAGCTTACAAACTGTGGGATCCTGAATTACACAAGGTAGTTGTTTCCAGAGATGTCAGATTCAGTGAGAGCGAAACCTGCCAGTCTGAAATAAATGAGAAAGAATCAGATGAGTATCTCGCAATTAGCTCCGATGAGGATCTTGTAAGTCTCGGCGTTGAACAGGATGCTCAAGTCCGGCTTCCTACACCGGACACAGTCGAAATAACTGCATCTTCGAGACAAGATATTCAGGGACAAGGGAATGACCAGGCTAATGTTGGAAACGACCCAACGGTCGCCGAAAACGTAGGTACAGATAACGAAATCCCTGAACCCCCTGAGGTGTCTGTAGCTCCTCGGAGATCTGAAAGGATTCGAAGAGCCCCAAATGCTTGGTGGAGATCAAACATATCCTTGACACCTAATGACACGGCTCTCGTTACAAATGTTGTCAACATCTCGTACCGACACGCGGCGACAGGACCGGACGCAGACTTTTGGAAGTCCGCCATCGAGTCCGAGCGAGACTCGATCCTTCGGAACAAAACATGGAAGTTAGTCCCACGTTTGGAGGCCTCAAACATTCTGACTCCAAAATGGGTGTTTGCAATAAAAGATGCCCAGGACTCCAACGGAGGCTTTTCCCGAAAATCGAAGGCGCGTCTTGTCGCTCGTGGTTTCCAACAGGTGAAAGGGGTAGATTATAATGAGACGTACGCCCCTGTCGTGAAGCTCACGTCAATTCGGGTGCTTTTGGCACTTGTCGCACATCAGGACCTGGAGCTGCATCAAATGGACGTTAAGACGGCATTTCTGAACGGTGAGGTGGAGGAGGACGTGTACATGGAACAGCCTGATGGATTTAAGGACGCCTCGAAACCAAATCATGTCTGCAAATTTCTGAAGGCCTTGTATGGTTTGAAACAGGCACATAGGCGGTGGCACCAGAAAATCGATGATTTTCTTGTTGATGGGCTCAAATTCAAAAGTGGCACTAATGATCCCTGTGTTTATGTAAAATTTGACCCGACCTCCGACTCAATCATGATTATCCTCCTGTATGTTGATGACTTGCTGCTTGCAGGAAACAACATGGAGGCGATTGCATGGATGAAGGGGAGCTGAACCGCCGTTTTGAAATGAAAGATTTGGGCGAAGCGAGAATGGTTGTGGGGCTTGAAATTTCTCGCCGGAGATCCGAACGATCCTTGTGTTTATCCCAGCCACGGTTTGTAGACAGCGTTTTAGAGCGATTTGGAATGCAGAATTGTAGACCTGTTCCAACTCCTATGAATCTAAACACTGACGAGTTGAACGTGGATCGGTCGGTAGATACGGGTAGTGATGCTCGGACAGATGCTCCATACAGGAGCGCCATTGGATCTCTCATGTATTTGTCTGTTGGAACACGACCTGATATATCTTATGCGGTTGGCAAACTTGCACGTTTCTGCGAAGAACCAAGAGAGAAGCATTGGTTAGCAGTAAAAAGAGTGTTAAGGTATCTCGCTGGGACCAAAGATTTAGGTCTTGTGTTCCGAGGGAATGCTGATCTGGGCTTGTCTGCATACTGTGACTCGGATTGGGCCGGAGATGTGTCCGATCGCAAATCGACGAGTGGTTTCGTGTTTCGCATGGCTGGAAGTGGGGTAAGTTGGTGCTCGCGAAAGCAAACGGTTGTCGCAGCTTCGTCATGTGAGGCCGAATACATTTCGTTAACTGCAGCAAGTAAAGAAGCAATATGGCTGAGACGTGTTGTTCGGGACATCCTTGAAACCTGGACATCGCTGGGCATGAAAGCACTTGGAATTGATCATGCTACTACAATATACAGCGATAACCAGGGGGCTATGGAGCTCGCTCGAAACGAGAGCACTAACAGACGCAACAAGCACATTGATATTGCATACCACTTTGTAAGAGATGCAGTTGTGCGTAAAGAGGTGGACTTGGTGTACGTGCCAACAACTGAAAATGTTGCTGACGCTTTGACAAAACCACTAGGGCGAGTTCAGATGACAAAACTTGTTAGACTGATTGTGATGGGTAGTAAGGGGGAGCATAAATTAATGTAAAAAAAAACAATGTGATCGAGGGGAGTGTTGAAAAAGGGATAGAATGCATGCGATCCCATGGTTTTTAGTTGCCACCTGGACACGTGTACACTTGTAGCATGAAAAAGCGAGTTGCACCCTTCTTCTGTGTGTACACCTACTACACGTGTAAAATGGGCCAAATCGAAAGTTGCCTGGGACGAAAGCTCATTTTCGGGCAACTCAAAATCACGGCGCATTTTACCATTTTCAAACCACTTGGTATTCTGCCCTCTGATTGGCTGCTAGATACGCCTCCATACCACTCACATCGCTCCAAGTGGCGATATCTGAGCTGATCATTGTGGAGCATTCTGACACTTGGCATGTTATGGTTGGTTGATGGTTTGTCTCTATTCTAGGCTCAAAGTACTGTACCCAATGTGTCATACGTGTACTGTCTCCTATGTGGCATACGTGTACTGTCTCCTCTCTGTCGTGCGTGTACCGTATTATAGGTGTCGTACGTGTACAAGGAAACAGTGGTTTCTATATTTATCCTATAGTTGCCTGGACTGGCTGCATACAGTTTACACTATACTCATTATACTGGCTGCATACAAATCACTCTTGCACAAGTATGCTGCCAAAGTATGTTGATGCAGCCACGTTTCTTTTACAGTATTGCACGTATAGCACGTAAGGCTTAATTCACGTTGAACGGCCTGCATGAGATTTACGTACTGTTACGTAACAACGTGAGACAAGCCCGCCAAAAATTGTTTCTACTTTTATGATATTTTAAGTTCCCGCCTTAAGTTCCCGCCTTTGGGTTCTGTTACAGGCCGAGAGACTACAGTTGCGTTGGCGGGTCACGTAAGGCGTAATTCACGGTTGACTGTTTTAGTGTACGTTTACGTAACAGAAATGCATGGCTATCATGCACGTAATGTTACTTACGTTTTGAATATCGGTAATTATGAATTTCCCGCGCATGCAAATCAGGGATTCTGAGGCATCTCGGCTTGGTAGGCTATAGGATCAACAAAGATAGTACTGCAAATGTAGATTTTGCTACTTTCATTTTGCTTCACGAAGCCGAAGTGAGTACCGGCAAACAGTATATAGTTGTAGTCTAATAGCTCATCCAAGTAAAGAAGAGGCACGGACTTGCCTTTGATTTCAACACCAACCTCACCCTTGCCGTTCTATCTCCTTTCTGTTTCTTTTATCCATCTACACTCTTTCGCTACTTCCCTTTTCATTCTCTCTCCTCATACCTCATCATCCCTTGTTCCTTTCATCACTGTGAACACCCTTGCGAGGACCACTGGCAAGCAGCCAAACGAGTTCTGAGATATATCAAAGGAACGCTCTCACTGGGTGTAGTTCTAGATGGAAATCTCCCATTGCAAACTCTAGAGGGCTTCAGCGATGCAGACTGGGGTGGTTGCTTGGACTCGAGAAAGTCCACCAGTGGATAGGTATTCAAACTGTGTGGGGAGCTATTAGTTGGTCATCTAGGAGACAAACGTTCGTTGCGAAATCCACATGCGAAGCGGAGTATATTGCACTGTGTGAGGCTTGCAAAGAGGCAGCTTGGCTCAGGTGCCTTCTTGCAGACGCATTGGGAAAGTCGAAAGACAGCACCGTTACAATCGGGTGTGATAATGCTGGTACAATAGCGTTTGCGGGTAACGAAGGAGTGAACAGGCGAAATAAGCACATTGACATATCATATCATTTTGTCCGAGATGCTGTGACCCGAAAAATGTTTTCACTGTTTCATGTACCGTCTACAGATATGCCCGCAGATATACTTACCAAGCCTCTTGGTCGCATTCTATTCATAAAATGCATCAAATCTCTAGGACTCGGAGAGCTGCACGATGCTTAGGTCATGTAATCGAGGGGGGTGTTGTTGATTTGGCAAGACGATCACAAGACCCCCACATCGGTGCCAAGCCTCATAAGAGGCATGAGGCATGTTCCACGTGTACACATGCACACGCGTTGATTGACGGTTGGCCCTAGGGCATTTCGGAAGAAATCCAAAGTTCCCGGGACGAAAGTACGATTTTGAGAGGTCAGCGATTTATGCAAATTTTGCATAACTTTTGACAAGTGGAACTTGGCTCATTATTCCGTAGGCTATAGATTACTTCCTGCAATCTCATTGGCTGATAGGGCAAATACTTCAATTCTAATGGCTGGTGGGTTACACGTGTAACTACTGTAGCGGTGCAAGGGTTGATTGATGGCTATTTTAGAGGGCAGAATGTTGTTTATGGGGTGGTTTTACGTAGGGTAGGGTACTGCAAGTGGGTGAGGAATACACTGTACGAGAGATATGCTGAGGGAAGCTATGTACACGTGTACGTGGTGGCAGTTGTGTATGTGATGTACACGTGGTACAGCTAAGAATATAAGCCTTTGGTGCAGTGGAGTACACGTACTGTATTAGTGCCAAATGAGGAACTGTACTTCGCACTGTACATCGTACTGTACATCGTACTGTACATCGTACTGTACTTTCCACTGTACATCGTACTGTACATCGTACTGTACTTCTTACTGTACTTGAGTTTGTACAGTATGAATCGGTCATGACAATACTGTCATGACTTCTAGAAAGAGGTATTTGATTTTATATTGTGTATGAGGATTCTAGTTATGATTATGGTTTTATCAAGGTGCATCCAAAATCAGTTACATGATTCCATCATACGTATGAGGTTTCTAGTTATGATTACGGATTGTCGGTCTGCATCCAAAAATCAGTTATGATTCCATCATACGTATGATTTCTAGTTATGATATTGTTTGTACAACTGCATCCAAAATCAGTTATGTTCCATCATACGTATGAGGTTTCTGATGATGATTAAGATTGGAGCGACTGCATCCAAAATCAGTTCTGTGATTCCGCCATAAGTATGGGGTTCCTAATTATGATGAAGATTGGACCGACTGCATCCAAAATCAGTTATGTAAATCTATTATACGTATGGCGGATTGAGTCCGTTATTTTGGCACAAGGGAATTCGGTTCCGATGAGTTTGCAAAATAAGGTGCTGTATTGATGTGCGTATTGGGCCAAACTGATTACACAAATTTGAGAACTTTGGAAGCAGTTCCAAAAATGCCCATACTGAATGTTATTACCGGGCCAATATGGTTGAATCCGCTCAAATGGCTCAGATTGTAGGATTTTGTTAATGGACAGAGTGAGTTAGTGAGTAGTTGCAGGTTGTACTTAAGGTCAGAATTTTAGAGTACCAAGTAAATTCTGGGTAGCCAAGCCCGCAACTTCATCTGTCTAGCAAACCCCTTCACCCTCTCTGATTCCCATTAGGTTTGTGCCCAGTTCAACGCCGTCTCTATCTCTGAATCCCGTAAGTCGCCGTGTGTTGCTGTATTGTTTTTTGTATATCTCAGTCTCTTGATTATGTCTACTCGTTCCGGTAAGCTATTTGAATAATTCCATTTCTTTGCACATCAAAGTGATTCTCTTTGCACCTTTTGGTTGGTCTAAAGACTCATAATCCCAAAAGCTGTTACTGACGATCACTTCCACTTCTGTGCCTTCTTTTGCGGGGTTGTGCTAGACTCGGAATTAGCTCTGGTGCCCGAGTGCCCAGGGCTGCGACAGTTAGGACGTTGCCATCGGTGGGGAGTACAATTGTGGAATCTATCGAAGTAATCGAGCCAGAAGGACCGTCGCCAAAGACGCTCGCGCTTCCCTCGTCTAGGGAAAGGTATAGGATCCCTCGTAAGTCAGTACCTCTGGATAAGCCAATAAAGAAAGTTAACGCCTCTCGGCAAAGAAAGCTAAAGCCCTCGCCGATCGAGTTGCCAAAAAGGAACTAAAGGCTAAACGAAGAGTTCCGCCGAGAAACAAGAGGTACTGCAAGCTCTGTGATATTAGCTGCAATAGCGCACAGACATTCTATGATCACATCAATTCTAAGGGTCATAGGGCTAGAGAGAAAAACAAGAAAAAGACCCCTAGGTGTACTGCTTGTGATAGAGTGTTCGATTCCCACGAGGTTCTCAAGCGTCACGAGAACGGGAAGGAACACTTGAAAGTATTTTTGTCCCAAAGAATTTAAAGAGATCCATTTTTTTGTTTGAAGCGACGTCTTGGCCTTTGCTTTAGTCTAGAATTTCGTGTGCTGTGTTCTTATAGAGGTGGGCTTGCCACTACAGGGACTATCGGTCCCCGGCTTGGGATCTTCGAACAGAACACTAGCACCTCTAGAATATTGCAATGAGTAGCGGAGAAGATCAAGGAGGAGGATCGATGAAGATCGAAAAGCTCACGGATACCAATTTCTACGAGTGAAAACAGAAGATTCAGCTCCTGTTGGCCCTTCGCGATGTGGAACAGTACATTACTGATGACACCGTTCCTGAAGATGAATAATCTTCAACTTACAAGGTATGGAAACAAGGGGATCGAAAGGCCCGGGCCATCATCGGCCTGTCGCTGTCTGACGATCACCTGGATCATGTGAGAGATGCTGTGACAGCCAAAGAAATGTGGGACGCCATCTTGGAATTTTTTGAGCGCCACGCATTACTAAATAAGCTGGCGGCCCGGACAGACTTCTACACGGTCACCATGCGAGACAATGAGAAAGTTTTGTCGTACATAGGACGTGTTCGACATCTAGCAGCTCGCTTAAAGTCAATGGGAGTCATCATTGATGACAAGGAAATGGCTATAGCAGTTCTCAATGGTCTTCCGCAGAGGTTTCAAAATCTCATTGTAGCGCTTGACGCTCTTGGATCCGAAGATAACACGTTCGGAGTAGAATATGTAAAAAGTCGCCTGCTCCAAGAGGAGCAACGTGCATCGATGAAGCTTACTAGAAAGCAGAATCCGCCAAGTTATGCTCTTATTGGGCACATCCCTGAGGCAAGGCGTGTTTCGACTTTGACATGCACCAACTGTGGTCACAATGGACACTCCGCTGCCCGCTGCTGGGGAAAGGACATCAAAGGAAGGCGACCAACGCCACCTGACCGGTTCCTACGTAGACAATCACAGAAGCCTACTGCGATGATTGCTCAAGAGAAAGAAGATCTGAAATTAATGAAGTCGAGTACATATGTCTGATGAACAAGGTAGATAACTCTGGTATCATCATAACGTCAAACACTTGGCTTATCGACTCTGGATGCTCCGCGCACATGACATTTGACAAGAGACTGTTCTCCGACGACAGGGAGGTCTCAAACAGCCGCGTAGAAATGGGAACAAAAGCGTGTGCAGTAGTAGCTGGAGTCGGGACCGTCCTCATTACGCTTGTAGTGAACGGAGCTCAAAAGTCATGCAAGCTCACCAAAGTGCTGCATGTTCCAAGCTTTGCTTTTTCCCTAATTTCTGTACGTAAGATGGTCGATAATGGATTTGACGCTGAGTTCGTTCGTGACAAGTGCACTGTGAAGAGGAGTGACTGCATCGTGGCTACTGCCACAAGTCGAGGAGAGCTGTATGTGCTTGACACATGTAACGAGGTTCATTCGGCGCACAAAGCCTCTTTGAAGACATGGCATGAAAGATTGGCCCACGTTCACACTCAAGGAATATTGTCCATGGCTCGTAAGAACGTAGCAAGTGGACTTCATATCTCCTCTCAGATATAACAAGAGACGCTAGCTCATCTTCTGACTGTGAATCTGTGACATGTGATGCGTGTGTGTTAGGAAAAGCAACTCGTGCTGTGATTCCTAAACAGCGCTCTGGAGGCAGGGCCAAACATTTGCTAGACTTGTTCCATTCGGACGTCTGCGGCCCACTCCAAGTACAGTCAGTAGGTGGTGCTAGATACTTTGTCACTTTTATCGATGACCACTCAAACTGGAGTGTTGTCTATCCGATGAAGAGTAAAGATGAAACGTTCCATTTTTATCAGAAGTTTGCCCAATATGCCTTCACACACACTGGTCAACGCGTGAAAGCGCTTCGATCTGATCGTGGTGGAGAGTATCTTTCTTCAGAGTTCCAATCCTTTCTATCGTCACAAGGAACTGTTCATCAAACGACCGCTGCATACACACCTGAACAGAATGGTGTGGCAGAACGGCTCAATCGTACCCTGATTGATCTCGTCAGGTCTATGCTGTCCCATATGAAGGTTCCGAAAGCTTTTTGGGCTGAAGCTCTGGATAAAGCAGTTTACGTTCGAAATCGTGTCACGACAAGAGCTTTGGGTGGTCTCGTTACTCCATTTCACCTATGGATGAAGAAAAGCCGATGTATCTCACCTACGTGTGTTTGGATGTCAATGCTGGTACAAGGTGCCTGGTAATGAGGTGCGTAAACTTGACGACCGCGCAACAACGGGAATGTTTGTTGGATATCCGCCGGGAACTAAGGCCTACAAAATTTGGGATGACAATCTACATCGCATTGTTATTTCCAGGGATGTGCAGTTCGATGAGTCGAGACAGGGGCTTGCTCTTACGATGAACATTTTTCCGATGATAATGACGTGCACGTTAACCCAGAGGAGGCGACCAATACTGACGAAATTGAGTCTGAAACATCTAATGGTGATAATGAACATGGCATTGAAACAGGGTCACCGGCGGAGGTTGAGAACTTTCAAAGTCAAGGTATTGAGCCCGACTCAACTAATGAGACTTTGCAACCAGAAGAAGTGAGTGGTGAGCAAGATGCTGGCGCCGGCGATATGGAACCTCGCCGCTCCACTCGTTCACGACGCCCACCCCGACAGTGGTGGACAGGCCTGGCGGGAACCAGCTTACTCACACCTTCCTGTGGCGACATCTGAAGATTATTTGCGATGAGGAAGGCTGGTGGGAGAGAGGATGAAGCTGCGGGCTTGGCTGCCCAGAATTTACTCGGTACTCTAAAATTCTGACCTTAAGTACAGCCTGCAACTACTCTCTAACTCACTGCGTCCATTAACTAAAACATAGAAACTGAACCATTTGGACAGATAGAAACATATTGGCCCAGTAATAACGTTCAATTGGGGCATTTTTAGAACTGCTTCCAAAGTTGTCAAATTCGTGTAAGACAGTTTGGCCCAATACACAATCAATACGGCACCTTATTTTGTAAACTCATCCGAATCGAATTCCCTTGTGCCAAAATAACGGACTAACCCGTCATACGTATTATGGAATCACACAACTGATTTTGGATGCAGCCGCAAACCGTAATCATAATTAGAAACCTCATACGTATTATAGAATCACATAACTGATTTTGATGCAGCCGGCAAACCGTAATCATAATTAGAAACCTCATACGTATTATAGAATCACATAACTGATTTCGGATGCAGCCGGACTAACCATAATCATAACTAGAAACCTCATACGTATTATAGAATCACATAACTGATTTTGGATGCAGCCGGCGGATACAGTAGGCATTCTACTGTACCTGGAGAGACCGGAGCGGTGTAGCCATGATAGTATTTTCATAACCAACTCCCACTGTACGAACTCAAGTGCAGTAAGAAGTACAGTACGAGGTACAGTAAGAAGCACAGTACGAGGTACAGTACGAAACTTGACACCAGTACAGTATGTGTACACCACTGCACCAAAGGTTTCTACTCTTTGCTGTACCACGTGTACATCACATACACAACTGCCACCACGTACACGTGTACATACCTTACCTCGACATACCTCTTATACAGTATACTCCTCACCCACTTACAGTGCCCTACCCTATGTAAAATGACCCCATAAACACCATTTGCCCTCTAAAATAGCTCAAAGTCAACCCTTACACCTCTACAGCCATTACACGTGTACATCACCAGCCAATAGAATTGCAGCATTTGACCTATCAGCCAATAGGATTAAAGCAGGCAATTCTTAGCCTAGGCATTATGGGCCAAGTTCCACTTGTCAACAATCATGCAAAATTTGCATTTATCGTCGACCCCTCGAAAATGGCTTTTTGTCCCCGGCAACTTTGTTTTTCGGGTAAATTTGGCATATATTATCCTTCAGAACCACATGTGTCCACGTGTACAGATATACAGCTTCCCAACCTCCGTGCGAGACGTCTAGTCAAGGCGATGGGCGTGTGATCGTCTCACAAAATCACCAACACCCCCCACGATCACATGCCCTAAGCATCGCGCAGATCGCAAGTCCCAGAAACCTCACACATTTATTGAACGAAAGTCGTCCAAGAGGCTTCGTTAGTATATCTGCTGGCATTTCGGAAGACGGTACACGGAAGAGGGAAACGATATTGCGATGGATAGCATCTCTGACAAAGTGGTATGAGATATCGATATGCTTGTTACGCCGGTTGACCCCCTCGTAGCCTGCAAAGGATATAGTTCCTGTATTATCACAACCGATTGTAACAGTACCATCTTCTGATTTTCCCAATGCATCTGCCAGAAGGCATCTTAGCCAGGCGGCTTCTTTGCAGGCATCACAAAGCGCGATGTACTCTGCTTCGCAGGTAGACTTTGCAACAACCGTTTGCCTCCTCGACGACCAGCTGACGGCTCCACCACAAAGCTTGAATACATAGCCGCTGGTGGACTTTCTTGAGTTCAAGCAGCCACCCCAGTCCGCATCACTAAAGCCTTCGAGGTACTCCACTGAGAGATTTCCGTTTAGGACAACACCAGTTGAGAGTGTTCCTTTGATGAACCTCAAAACCATTTTCGCGGCCTGCCAGTGGTCCTCGCGAGGCTTCTCACAGTGTTGAGACAGTTTTCCAACGGCGTAGGCTAAATCTGGACGAGAACCAACCATCAGGAACATCAGACAGCCGATGATCTGTCGATACGGGACATCGCAGTACGGGCTTGTCGAAGACTCGGGGTGGAATCCCTGTTCCATTGGTGTAGTCACGGAATTACAACTGAACATTCCAAAACGTTCAGTATGGATTCGGCATACGCCTTCTGCGATATACAGACTAGCTTGGACGACCTTTTCCTACTAATTTCAAGCCCTATGCACTTTTTCGCCTCTCCCAGGTCTTTCATCTCAAACCTTTTATTTAATTCCGCTTTCATCCAGGCCACGGCGGTTATATCACTACCGGCGAGCAGCAAGTCATCCACATAAAGGGCAATGAGCATTATGCTGTCATTCGATATGTTTGTGTACAAGCACGCGTCACTTCTCGTCGTCTTAAACCCAAGCCCATTAATCAAGAAGTCGTCAATCTTTTTGTGCCATTGACGACTCGCTTGTTTAAGGCCATAAATAGCCTTGAGGAGTTTGCAAACATGGTTTGGTTTGGAAGGGTCGACGCATCCTTCCGGTTGTTCCATGTAAATATCCTCCTCTAATTCTCCATTTAGAAACGCGGTAACCACGTCCATTTGGTGGAGCTCTAAGTCAAAATGGGCAACAATAGCTAGTAGCAATCGAATTGTCGTGAATTTGATTACCGGGGCGAAAGTCTCTGAGTAATCAACTCCTTCAATCTGCTGGAAACCTCTTGCGACTAGGCGACCCTTTCCTTGCTGAATAAGGTGGCCCTGATCATCTGGAATATCTTTAACGGTGAAAACCCAGCGCGATGAGAGGATGTTAGAGGCTTTGAGCGCGGAACCAGCGTCCAAGTGTGGTTTTTGCGTTGGGATTTTAACTCTTTGTCAACTGCTTTCTGCCAGAAATCTGGTTGCGTCCCACTCATCGCTTCCTTGAACGAGTCTGGTACCGGAACATCCTCATTAGACGTGCTGAGTAAATTAGTTCCTAAGAGGCCCTTCCACCATTGTCTTGGTGGGCGACGTGATCGACCTGATCTGCGAAGTGGTACATTGCTAGGTCCATCTCCGTCTGCACCACTTGTATGCTCTGGTTCCAAGCTCGCATCCGGGGGCTCTGGTTCATATTTGGATTTAGAACGGGCTCATTTTGACCTCCCAATGACTCAGAGTTGCCATTTTCACCGATATTTGCCATTAAAGTATCGGGGTCAGTTTCGTCAGCAACGCTCACATCCTCTGGCTCAAAATTTTCGTCATTTTGATGCGATATATTGTCGTCAACCGAACAAGGCCCTCGCCTGGACTCATCAAACTGCACATTTCGTGAAATAACTACGCGATTCAGTTCGTCATCCCATACCTTATAGGCCTTCGTTCCGGCTGGGTATCCAAGAAACATTCCTTTCACTGCACGTTCATCAAGTTTCTGCACCTCATGGGCATGCAGTTTGTACCAGCATTGGCAGCCAAATACCCTCAAGTGAGACACATCTGGTTTATCCTTCATCCACAAGTGATGAGGCGTAATGGAACTTCCCAAGGCTCTGGTTGTTACACGATTCCGCACATACACGGCATTGTCTAGGGCTTCAGCCCAAAATGACTTTGGAACCTGCATGTGGGACAGCATAGACCGAACCAGATCTATCAATGTACGGTTGAACCGTTCTGCGACGCCATTTTGTTCAGGCGTGTAAGCGGCGGTCGTTTGATGAACCGTTCCTTGTGAGGATAAGAAGGATTGGAACTGCGAGGAAAGATACTCCCCTCCACGATCTGAACGAAACACTTTCACTCGCTGACCGGTATGCGTAAGGGCATAATTGGCAAACTTCTTATAGAACTCGAAAGTTTCATCTTTACTTTTCATCGGATAGACAACGCTCCAGTTGGAGTAATCATCGATGAACGTGACAAAGTATCTCGCACCACCTAATGACTGTGTTTGGAGTGGGCCACAGACGTCCGAATGGACTAAGTCTAGCAGCTGCTTTGCCCTACCTCCTGAGCGATGTTTGGGAATTACAGCACGAGTTGCTTTTCCTACCACACAAGCATCGCATTTCACGGAATCACAGTCAGAAGATGAGCCAGTATCTTTGGTATCATTTGAAGAAGAAAGATGAAGTCCACTTACCACGTTCTTGCGAGACATAGACAAGATTCCTTGAGTATGAACGTGAGCAAGTCTTTCGTGCCACGTCTTCAAGGAGGCTTTGTGAGCCGAATGAGTCATATCACACGTATCAAGCACGTAGAGCTCTCCTTTACTTGTCGCGTTGCCACAGTACAGTCATTTTTCTTTACAGTACACTTGTCACGAACAAACTGAACATCAAGTCCATTGTCGACCATCTGGCGTACTGAAATTAGAGAAAAGGCAAAACTGGGAACGTGTAGCACATTGCTGAGCTTACAAGATTTTTCAATGCCGTTCACTGATAGCATCAAATGAATGCTCCCGACTCCAGCCACAATCGCACAAGCCTTGGTTCCCATCTCAACGCGGCTGTTCGAGACCTCACGGTAGTCTGTAAAGAGGCTTTTGTCAAACGTCATGTGCGCGAGACCCGGAATCTATAAGCTATGTGTTAGAGGTTATTTTAACGTTAGACTTATCCGCTTTGTTCACCAGACAAATATACTCCACCTCATTCACTTCCGAGCCATCCTTTTCTTGAGCGATCATTGCCGTTGGCTTCTGTAATTGCCTCCGCTGAAATCGTTCGGGTGGAGAAGGTCGCTTTCCATTAACATCCTTTCCCCAGCAACGGGAGGCGGTGTGTCCGGTGTGACCAAATTAGTGCACGTCAAGGAAGACTGGCGCCTTCCTTCAAAAACATTGCCAATAAGGGCGGCACTTGAAGTCATCTCTCGCCTGGACGACTTCATTGAAGCTCGTTGTTCCTCTTGAAGTAGACGACTTTTACATACTCCACTCCAAAGGAGTTGTCTTCAGATCCAAGAGCGTCCAGAGCAACAATGAGGCTGTGAAAACGCGGTGGAAGGCCGTTAAGCACTGCCATAGCCATCTCTTTGTCATCGATAACGACCCCCATGGACTTCAAACGAGCCGCCAGGTGTCTCACACGTCCGATATACGGAAGCACCTTCTCATTTTCTAGCATACTGACAGTGTAAAACTCTCTACGAGCAGCCAACTTGTTCAGCAGCGTATGTCGCTCAAACACCTCTAGAATAGCATCCCACATACCCTTGGCAGTAACAGCATCTCTTACATGGTCCAAATGGTCATCAGAAAGAGACAGCCCTATGATTGCTATGGCTTTTAGATCTCCCTGCTTCCATGTCCTGTACGTTGAAGAATTTTCATCAGCAGGGACGGTATCATCTGTTATGTACTGTTCTACATCTCGCAGTGCCAAAAGTAGCTGTATTTTCTGCTTCCACACATAAAAATTCGTATCCGTCAGCTTCTCTATCTTCATTGACCCTCCTCCTTGATCTTCTCCGCTTCTCATTGCAAATAGATTAGAGGTGCTTGTGTTCTGTTCGAAGATCCCAAACCGGGGACCGATAGTCCCTTGCAATGGCAAGCCCACCTCTATAAGAACACAGCACACGAAACTCTAAGCTAAATGCAAAGGCCGAGCACTCGCTTTTAACCAAAGTATAGGATCCCTTTTACTGCTGAGACAAAACTACTTTCAAGTGATCTTTCCCGTTCTCGTGGCGTTTCAGAACTTCGTGGGAGTCGAACACTCTATCACAAACAGTACACCTAGGGGTCTCCTTTTTGTTGGCTACTCTAGTATTATGACCCTTAGAATGTACGTGATCGTAGAATGTCTTAGCACTATTGCAGCTAATCTGGCAGGTCTTGCAGTACCTTTTGTGCCTCGGCGGAACTCGCTTCTTCGCCTTCAGCTCCCTCTTCGCGACTCGATCGGCAAGCGCTTTGGCTTTCTTGGCCGAGAGTCGTTGAATTTTTCTAATCGGCTTCTGTGGAGGTACTGACCTGCGGGGGATCCTATATTCTTCCTGGGCGGCAGGAAGGGCGAGCGTCGGCGGCGGTGGTGTTGTCGGTTCAATAACCTCGATCCTCTCCACACTTGACCTCCTCCCTGACGGTAAACCTCTGACCGATGGAGCCCTGGGCACTCGGGCACCAGGGCTAATTCCGAGTCTAGCACAGCCTCGCAGAAGCAGGCACAGATAGTGGAAGTGATCGTCAGTAACAGCTTTATGGAATTGCAAGTCTTTAGACCAACCAAAAGGTGCAAAGAGAATCACTTCGATGTGCAAAGAAATGGAATTATTCAAAACACTTACCAGGAACGTGAGACATATTCAACAGGCTGAGACAAACAAAGCGAAACAGGACAACGACAAAGGGCGACTTACGGGAATCAAAGAGATACATAGCGTTGAACTGGGCCCATAACCTGTAGAAAACGTTAACCACTGAGCCACATGCGCTGGCTCTCTTGTGCCACTGAGCGGACCACAACATATATAGACCAACACCCCCCTCGCTCAGAGGCACTACCACAAGGTGCTTGTCGAGGGGTTCAGGGCTTACACAGAGCATTACAGTAACGCTCATAACAAATATCCAACTCAGTGCACCCAGCGGGGCTCGAACCCGCGACCACAGCGGCAACGTCAACTGGGCCCATAACCTGAAGATGAGTTGCGATGGGGAAGGCTGGTGGGAGAGAGGATGAAGCTGCGGGCTTGGCTGCCCAGAATTTACTCGGTACTCTAAAATTCTGACCTTAAGTACAACCTGCGACTACTCTCTAACTCACTGCGTCCATTAACTAAAACATAGAAACTGAACCATTTGGACAGATAGAAACATATTGGCCCAGTAATAACGTTCAATTGGGGCATTTTTAGAACTGCTTCCAAAGTTGTCAAATTCGTGTAAGACAGTTTGGCCCAATACACACATCAATACGGCACCTTATTTTGTAAACTCATCCGAATCGAATTCCCTTGTGCCAAAATAACGGACTCAACCCGTCATACATATTATGGAATCACACAACTGATTTTGGATGCAGCCCGCAAACCGTAATCATAATTAGAAACCTCATACGTATTATAGAATCACATAACTGATTTCGGATGCAGCCGGACTAACCATAATCATAACTAGAAACCTCATACGTATTATAGAATCACATAACTGATTTTGGATGCAGCCCGCAAACCGTAATCATAATTAGAAACCTCATACGTATTATAGAATCACATAACTGATTTCGGATGCAGCCGGACTAACCATAATCATAACTAGAAACCTCATACGTATTATAGAATCACATAACTGATTTTGGATGCAGCTGGCAAACCGTAATCATAATTAGAAACCTCATACGTATTATAGAATCACATAACTGATTTCGGATGCAGCCGGACTAACCATAATCATAACTAGAAACCTCATACGTATTATAGAATCACATAACTGATTTTGGATGCAGCCCGCAAACCGTAATCATAATTAGAAACCTCATACGTATTATAGAATCACATAACTGATTTCGGATGCAGCCGGACTAACCATAATCATAACTAGAAACCTCATACGTATTATAGAATCACATAACTGATTTCGGATGCAGCCGGACTAACCATAATCATAACTAGAAACCTCATACGTATTATAGAATCACATAACTGATTTTGGATGCAGCCGGCAAACCGTAATCATAATTAGAAACCTCATACGTATTATAGAATCGCATAACTGATTTTGGATGCAGCCGGCAAACCGTAATCATAATTAGAAACCTCATACGTATTATAGAATCACATAACTGATTTCGGATGCAGCCGGACTAACCATAATCATAACTAGAAACCTCATACGTATTATAGAATCACATAACTGATTTTGGATGCAGCCGGCGGATACAGTAGGCATTCTACTGTACCTGGAGAGACCGGAGCGGTGTAGTCATGATAGTATTTTCATAACCAACTCCCACTGTACGAACTCAAGTGCAGTAAGAAGTACAGTACGAGGTACAGTAAGAAGCACAGTACGAGGTACAGTACGAAACTTGACACCAGTACAGTATGTGTACACCACTGCACCAAAGGTTTCTACTCTTTGCTGTACCACGTGTACATCACATACACAACTGCCACCACGTACACGTGTACATACCTTACCTCGACATACCTCTTATACAGTATACTCCTCACCCACTTACAGTGCCCTACCCTATGTAAAATGACCCCATAAACACCATTCTGCCCTCTAAAATAGCTCAAAGTCAACCC
This sequence comes from Kappaphycus alvarezii, assembly GCA_002205965.3. Lineage (NCBI taxonomy): Eukaryota > Rhodophyta > Florideophyceae > Gigartinales > Solieriaceae > Kappaphycus > Kappaphycus alvarezii. Next base: position 26,459 of record NADL03000510.1, on the reverse strand, counting down.
TTACACCTCTACAGCCATTACACGTGTACATCACCAGCCAATAGAATTGCAGCATTTGACCTATCAGCCAATAGGATTAAAGCAGGCAATTCTTAGCCTAGGCATTATGGGCCAAGTTCCACTTGTCAACAATCATGCAAAATTTGCATTTATCGTCGACCCCTCGAAAATGGCTTTTTGTCCCCGGCAACTTTGTTTTTCGGGTAAATTTGGCATATATTATCCTTCAGAACCACATGTGTCCACGTGTACAGATATACAGCTTCCCAACCTCCGTGCGAGACGTCTTATCAAGGCGATGGGCGTGTGATCGTCTCACAAAATCACAAACAACATCAACATTCCGAACTCCTTTAAAGAGGCGATCGGTGGACCACAACCAAAGTTCTGGCAGAAAGCGATTGATAAGGAGCTAGAGTCCCAACGCAAAAACAAAATCTGGGCACTAGTGCCACGATCGGAAGGTGCCAATATTCTAACTTCTCGCTGGGTATTTACTGTGAAGGACATGCCGGACGTTAACGGCACGTTGACTCAAAAGGGAAAAGGTCGCCTGGTTGTGCGGGGCTTTCAACAAATTGAGGGGATTGGTTACTCAGAGACTTTTGCGCCGGTGATCAAATTCACAACGATTCGATTGTTGTTGGCGATTGTAGCCCACTTCGATTTAGAGCTTCATCAAATGGACGTTGTCACGGCATTTCTGAACGTTGACTTAGAAGAGGATATTTATATGGAGCAGCCTGAAGGTAGCGTTGACTCTTCCGGGCCCAATCATGTTTGCAAACTTCTCAAGGCTATCTACGGTCTTAAGCAAGCGAGTCGACAATGGCACAAAAAGATAGACGATTTCCTTATTCACACGCTTGGCTTCAAGACTACGAGAAGTGACGCCTGTCTATATACAAACATATCAGAAAAAGGCGTTATGCTGATTGCCCTATATGTGGATGACTTGCTTCTTGCGGGAAGTGACCTGAAAGCCGTGACCTGGATGAAAGGTGAACTGAACAAGAGATTTGAGATGAAAGATTTAGGCGAGGCCAAAAAGTCCATTGGGCTTGAAATAAATAGAAAAGGGGTCCCTAGACGGATCTGTATCTCGCAGACAGAGTATGCCAAGTCCATTTTGAAACGTTTTGGTATGGCCAGTTGCAATCCCGTGCGGACTGCGATGGAACAAGGATTACACCCTGAGACGTCAACTAGCCCGTATTGCGATGTACCATATCGACAGATCATTGGCTGCTTAATGTTTCTTATGGTAGGGTCACGTCCAGATCTTGCATATGTGGTGGGAAAACTGTCCCAACACTGTGAGAACCCTCGCGAGGACCACTGGCAAGCAGCCAAACGAGTTCTGAGATATATCAAAGGAACGCTGTCACTAGGTGTAGTTCTAGATGGAAATCTCCCATTGAAAACTCTAGAGGGCTTCAGCGATGCAGACTGGGGTGGTTGCTTGGACTCGAGAAAGTCCACCAGTGGATATGTGTTCAAACTGTGTGGGGAGCTATTAGTTGGTCGTCTAGGAGACAAACGGTCGTTGCGAAATCCACATGCGAAGCGGAGTATATTGCACTGTGTTAGGCTTGCAAAGAGGCAGCTTGGCTCAGGTGCCTTCTTGCAGACGCATTGGGAAAGTCGAAAGACAGCACAGTTACAATCAGGTCTGATATGTTGTTACAATTACAGCTTACTGACAATGTATGCGGGGACAGCTACTGTACTTTACTGTACTTTACTGTTCAACATAGATCTTGACCGTTACGTTTATGCACTGTACTGTGCTGTGAGCTTGAGCTGATTTTTTCCACATCAACTCAGATAGGTTTAGGGTTATTCTTTCACCGTCGTCTACATGGCTTCTGGAAACTTCCACAGGTCGTGCCGAAGCATCAAGCGACTCGAATGAAGTCCATATAAGCTATGGTCTCAGCCCACTCTTGGTCGAAGTAAAGCCTCTCTCCACTTTCCCTTCTCTCAACTCTTCTCCTTGGTCGCTCACTCCCTCTCTCCTCTTGCTCTCTCTCTCTCTCCACTCGCCATCTCTCCCTCCTCTCGCTCTGTCTCTCGTCCGCTCGTGCTCTCTCCCTTCTCCTTGTCCATCAGGTTATGGGCCCAGGACACTAGCGCTGCTCACGAATCCATCTCGCTTGCTCGCGCACCCCGGACGCTACCCTACACTCCGTGTAGGGACAGACTGACAGTGTTCATCTCACTCTCCGTATTTCGTCGCGGCATCGACATCCCTCCGAACGATCCCGTGATTCGCCGCCTTACCTTCGACGAATCCTCCGCCAAGCCTCCTGCCCGTCCGAAGTGCCGTTTCATCGACGATTCCGCTATTGCGTCGGACGGCGAAGGTAACGACATTCCTTCCACCGCGACTACTCCAGAGTTTGTTCACGTCGAAGTCGTCTCCAAGCCTCCTCCTCCGGAGAAGAAGGACTCCTTCTTAAACCATATCCTTTCCCTTGCCAACCGTCCGAAACTGTCTGCTCGTCCGAGATCTCTAGCTCCGAAACCTCTACGAAGAAGTCAAAGACAACGAACCCTCGCTCCAAGCCGCTTCCTGCCTCATCGAGCAGAGTATCGAAGCCAAGCAGGAAATCAAAGGGAGGAAAGCCGAAGAAGAAGAAGGATCCGAAACCTCCGACACCCCGACCCATTCAAGTGATTTCCCTCATCTCCCTTCTCCGGCTTCGACGTCTCCAGCTCCAGCTGCTCCCATCCAATCTCCGCTCTCTCCTGCTGCCCCTACTGTTGTATTTGTTCCTTCATCTCCAAGGGTTCCGACTCCTCTTTCAGTCGAACCTCTCTCTTCGGCTCCATTCGTTCCCCTACCTCCAACTCCTGTTCCTCCTATCTCCAAGCCCAAGTCTTCCCTCCTGATTTGTGACCTTTGCCAACTCAAAGCCTCGGGTCCAAAGCAGCTCGAGCAGCACAGAGGTGGAAAGAAGTGTCGAAACAGAGTCGAGAGGAGATCAGCCATCACTCCGTGTGTTTGCTGCAATCGCCTCTTCCAGACGAGACACGATCGCAACAGGCACATTAATCGTAGAAATATGTAAATCTGTTCTCGACCCCCTGTGCTCCTTCCATCTATAAGCACAGTTTTCTCTCACTCCACTGCTTTACTCCATGAACTCTTCAGGACTTCGACTCGACAGTCTCGAGAAGCTCCGTGATGACAACTTTAATGGGAATCGGGGAGGGTGAAGGACTTTGCTGGACGGATGAAGTTGCGGGCTTGGCTACCCAGAATTTACTCGGAACTCTAAAATCTTGGCCTTAAGTACAATCTACAACTACTTTCTAACTCACTGCGTCCATTAAAAGAATCCCACAAACTAAGCCATTTGAGCGGATTTCAAAATATTAGCCCGGTGATAACAGTCATTAGGGGCAATTTTGGAACTGCTTCCAAAGTTGACACATTTGTGTATACAGGTTGGCCCAATACACACATCAATACAGTACCTTATTTTGCAGGCTTATCGGAACCGAATTCCCTTGTGACAAAATAACAGACTCAATCCGTCATAGATGAAATAGAACCACATAAGTGATTTTGGATGCAGTCGGTCCAATCTTCATCATAATTACGAACCACATACGTATGATGGAATCACATAACTGATTTTTGGATGCAGATGTACAAATCAGTATCATAACTAGAAACCACATACGTATGATGGAATCACATAACTGATTTTTGGATGCAGTTGTACAAACCAATATCATAACTAGAAACCACATACGTATGATGGAATCACATAACTGATTTTTGGATGCAGTTGTACAAATCAGTATCATAACTAGAAACCACATACGTATGATGGAATCACATAACTGATTTTTGGATGCAGCTGTACAAACCAATAGGATAACTAGAAACCACATACGTATGATGGAATCACATAACTGATTTCTGGATGCAGCTGGATAAAACCCATAATCATAACTAGAAACCTCATACGTAATATAAAATCAAATACCTCTTTCTAGCAGTCATGACAGTATTGCCATAATCGATTCCTACTGTACAAACTCAAGTACAGTAAGAAGTACAGTACTTGGTATATTGATGTACAGTTCGAAGTACAGTTCCTCATTTGGCACTAGTACAGTACGTGTACACCACTTCACAAAAGGTTTCTACTCTTAGCTGTACCTCGTGTACATCACATACACAACTGCCACCAAGTACACGTGTACATGGCTTTCCTCAGCATATCTCTCATACAGTATACTCCTCATCCACTTATAGTACCCTACCCCACGTAAAATCACCCCATAAACAACATTTTGCCTCTAAGTCGCTGACCTCTCAAAATCATATTTTCGTCCCTGGGAACTTTGGATTTCTTCCGAAATGTCCCTTACCCCCACCCTTCAATCAACACGTGTGCATGTGTACACTGGAACATGCCTCATGCCTCTCATGAGGTTTGGCACCGATGTGGGGGTCATGTGATCGTCTTGCCAAATCAACAACACCCCCCCTCGATTACATGACCTAAGCATCGTGCAGCCTCCGAGGCCTAGAGATTTTATGCATTTTATGAATAGAATGCGACCAAGAGGCTTGGTGAGTATATCTGCGGGCATATCTGTAGAAGGTACGTGAAACAGTGAAACAATCTTTCGAGTCACAGCATCTCGGACAAAATGATATGATATGTCAATGTGCTTATTTCGCCTGTTCACTCCTTCGTTACCCGCAAACGCTATTGTACCAGCATTATCACACCCGATTGTAACTGTGCTGTCTTTCGACTTTCCCAATGCGTCTGCAAGAAGGCACCTGAGCCAAGCTGCCTCTTTGCAAGCCTCACACAGTGCAATATACTCCGCTTCGCATGTGGATTTCGCAACGACCGTTTGTCTCCTAGATGACCAACTAATAGCTCCCCCACACAGTTTGAAAACATATCCACTGGTGGACTTTCTCGAGTCCAAGCAACCACCCCAGTCTGCATCGCTGAAGCCCTCTAGAGTTTGCACTGGGAGATTTCCATCTAGAACTACACCTAGTGACAGCGTTCCTTTGATATATCTCAGAACTCGTTTGGCTGCTTGCCAGTGGTCCTCGCGAGGGTTCTCACAGTGTTGGGACAGTTTTCCCACCACATATGCAAGATCTGGACGTGACCCTACCATAAGAAACATTAAGCAGCCAATGATCTGTCGATATGGTACATCGCAATACGGGCTAGTTGACGTCTCAGGGTGTAATCCTTGTTCCATCGGAGTCCGCACGGGATTGCAACTGGCCATACCAAAACGTTTCAAAATGGACTTGGCATACTCTGTCTGCGAGATATAGATCCGTCTAGGGACCCTTTTTCTACTTATTTCAAGCCCAATGCACTTTTTGGCCTCGCCTAAATCTTTCATCTCAAATCTCTTGTTCAGTTCACCTTTCATCCAGGTCACGGCTTTCAGGTCACTTCCCGCAAGAAGCAAGTCATCCACATATAGGGCAATCAGCATAACGCCTTTTTCTGATATGTTTGTATATAGACAGGCGTCACTTCTCGTAGTCTTGAAGCCAAGCGTGTGAATAAGGAAATCGTCTATCTTTTTGTGCCATTGTCGACTCGCTTGCTTAAGACCATAGATAGCCTTTTTGCAAACATGATTGGGCCTGGAAGAGTCAACGATACCTTCAGGCTGCTCCATATAAATATCCTCTTCTAAGTCACCGTTCAGAAAGGCCGTGACCACGTCCATTTGATGAAGCTCTAAATCGAAGTGGGCTACAATCGCCAACAACAATCGAATCGTTGTAAATTTGATCACCGGCGCAAAAGTCTCTGAGTAATCAATCCCCTCAATTTTTGAAAGCCCCGCACAACCAGGCGACCTTTTCCCTTTGAATCAACGTGCCGTTAACGTCCATGTCCTTCACAGTAAATACCCAGCGAGAAGTTAGAATATTGGCACCTTCCGATCGTGGCACTAGTGCCCAGGTTCTGTTTTTGCGTTGGGACTCTAGCTCCTTATCAATCGCTTTCTGCCAGAACTTTGGTTGTGGTCCATCCATCGCCTCTTTAAAGGAGTTCGGTATGTTGATGTCGCCACAGGAAGGTGAGAATAAGCTGGTTCCCACCAGGCCTGTCCACCACTGTCGGGGTGGGCGTCGTGAACGAGTGGAGCGGCGAGGTTCCATATCGCCGGGACCAGCATCTTGCTCACCACTCACTTCTTCTGGTTGCAAAGTCTCATTAGTTGAGTCGGGCTCAATACCTTGACTTTGAAAGTTCTCAACCTCCGCCGGTGACCCTGTTTCAATGCCATGTTCATTATCACCATTAGATGTTTCAGACTCAATTTCGTCAGTATTGGTCGCCTCCTCTGGGTCAACGTGCACGTCATTATCATCGGAAAATGTTCATCGTAAGAGCAAGCCCCTGGTCTCGACTCATCGAACTGCACATCCCTGGAAATAACAATGCGATGTAGATTGTCATCCCAAATTTTGTAGGCCTTAGTTCCCGGCGGATACCCAACAAACATTCCCGTTGTTGCGCGGTCGTCAAGTTTACGCACCTCATTACCAGGCACCTTGTACCAGCATTGACATCCAAACACACGTAGGTGAGATACATCGGGCCTTTTCTTCATCCATAGGTGAAATGGAGTAACGAGACCACCCAAAGCTCTTGTCGTGACACGATTGCGAACGTAAACTGCGTTATCCAGAGCTTCAGCCCAAAAAGCTTTTGGAACCTTCATATGGGACAGCATAGACCTGACGAGATCAATCAGGGTACGATTGAGCCGTTCTGCCACACCATTCTGTTCAGGTGTGTATGCAGCGGTCGTTTGATGAACAGTTCCTTGTGACGATAGAAAGGATTGGAACTCTGAAGAAAGATACTCTCCACCACGATCAGATCGAAGCACTTTCACGCGTTGACCAGTGTGTGTGAAGGCATATTGGGCAAACTTCTGATAAAAATGGAACGTTTCATCTTTACTCTTCATCGGATAGACAACACTCCAGTTTGAGTGGTCATCGATAAAAGTGACAAAGTATCTAGCACCACCTACTGACTGTACTTGGAGTGGGCCGCAGACGTCCGAATGGACCAAGTCTAGCAAATGTTTGGCCCTGCCTCCAGAGCGCTGTTTAGGAATCACAGCACGAGTTGCTTTTCCTAACACACACGCATCACATGTCACAGATTCACAGTCAGAAGATGAGCTAGCGTCTCTTGTTATATCTGAGAGGAGATATGAAGTCCACTTACCACGTTCTTACGAGCCATGGACAATATTCCTTGAGTGTGAACGTGGGCCAATCTTTCATGCCATGTCTTCAAAGAGGCTTTGTGCGCCGAATGAACCTCGTTACATGTGTCAAGCACATACAGCTCTCCTCGACTTGTGGCAGTAGCCACGATGCAGTCACTCCTCTTCACAGTGCACTTGTCACGAACGAACTCAACGTCAAATCCATTATCGACCATCTTACGTACAGAAATTAGGGAAAAAGCAAAGCTTGGAACGTGCAGCACATTGGTGAGCTTGCATGACTTTTGAACTCCGTTCACTACAAGCGTAATGAGGACGGTCCCGACTCCAGCTACTACTGCACACGCTTTTGTTCCCATTTCTACGCGGCTGTTTGAGACCTCCCTGTAGTCGGAGAACAGTCTCTTGTCAAATGTCATGTGCGCGGAGCATCCAGAGTCGATAAGCCAAGTGTTTGACGTTATGTTGATACCAGAGTTATCTACCTTGTTCATCAGACATATGTACTCGACTTCATTAATTTCCGGATCTTCTTTCTCTTGAGCAATCATCGCAGTAGGCTTCTGTGACTGTCTACGTAGGAACCGGTCAGGTGGCGGTGGTCGCCTTCCGTTGATGTCCTTTCCCCAGCAGCGGGCAGCGGAGTGTCCATTGTGACCACAGTTGGTGCATGTCAAAGTCGAAACACGCCTTGCCTCAGGGATCTGCCCAATAAGAGCAGAACTTGGCGGATTCTGCCTTCTAGTAAGCTTCATCGATGCACGTTGCTCCTCTTGGAGCAGGCGACTTTTTACATATTCTACTCCGAACATGTTATCTTCGGATCCAAGAGCGTCAAGCGCTACAATGAGATTTTGAAACCTCTGCGGAAGACCATTGAGAACTGCCATAGCCATTTCCTTGTCATCAATGATGACTCCCATTGACTTTAAGCGAGCTGCTAGGTGTCGCACACGTCCTATGTACGGCAAAACTTTCTCATTGTCTAGCATGGTGACCGTGTAGAAGTCTCTCCGGGCCGCCAGCTTATTTAGTAATGTGTGGCGCTCAAAAACTTCCAAGATGGCGTCCCACATTTCTTTGGCTGTGACAGCATCTCTCACATGATCCAGGTGATCATCAGACAGCGACAGGCCGATGATGGCCCGGGCCTTTCGATCCCCTTGCTTCCATGCCTTGTAAGTGGAAGATTGTTCATCTTCAGGAACGGTGCCATCAGTAATGTACTGTTCCACATCGCGAAGGGCCAACAGGAGCTGAATCTTCTGTTTCCACACGTAGAAATTGGTATCCGTGAGCTTTTCGATCTTCATCGATCCTCCTCCTTGATCTTCTCCGCTACTCATTGCAATATTCTAGAGGTGCTTGTTCTGTTCGAAGATCCCAAGCCGGGGACCGATAGTCCCTTGTAGTGGCAAGCCCACCTCTATAAGAACACAGCACACGAAACTCTAGACTAAAGCAAAGGCCAAAGACGTCGCTTCAAACAAACAAATGGATCTCTTTAAATTCTCTGGGACAAAACTACTTTCAAGTGTTCCTTCCCGTTCTCGTGACGCTTGAGAACCTCGTGGGAATCGAACACTCTATCACAAGCAGTACACCTAGGGGTCTTTTTCTTGTTTTTCTCTCTAGTCCTATGACCCTTAGAATTGATGTGATCGTAGAATGTCTGTGCGCTATTGCAGCTAATATCACAGAGCTTGCAGTACCTCTTGTTCCTCGGCGGAACTCTTCGTTTAGCCTTTAGTTCCTTTTGGCAACTCGATCGGCGAGGGCTTTAGCTTTCTTTGCCGAGAGGCGTTGAACTTTCTTTATTGGCTTATCCAGAGGTACTGACTCGAGGGATCCTATACCTTTCCCTAGACGAGGGAAGCGCGAGCGTCTTTGGCGACGGTCCTTCTGGCTCGATTACTTCGATAGATTCCACAACTGTCCTCCCACCGATGGCAACGTCCTAACTGTCGCAGCCCTGGGCACTCGGGGCACCAGGCTAATTCCGAGTCTAGCACAACCCCGCAAAAGCAGGCACAAAGTGGAAGTGATCGTCAGTAACAGCTTTTGGGATTATGAGTCTTTAGACCAACCAAAAGGTGCAAAGAGAATCACTTCGATGTGCAAAGAAATGGAATTATTCAAATAGCTTACCGGAACGATTAGACATAATCAAGAGACTGAGATAGACAAGAAAACAATGCAGCAACACAGGGCGACTTACGGCGTTCAGAGAAAGAGACGGCGTTGAACTGGGCCCATAACCTAATGGGAATCGGAGGGTGAAGGACTTTGCTGACGATGAAGTTGCGGGCTTGGCTACCCAGAATTTACTCGGAACTCTAAAATCTTGGCCTTAAGTACAATCTACAACTACTTTCTAACTCACTGCGTCCATTAAAGAATCCCACAAACTAAGCCATTTGAGCGGATTTCAAAATATTAGCCCGGTGATAACAGTCATTAGGGGCAATTTTGGAACTGCTTCCAAAGTTGACACATTTGTGTAAATAGGTTGGCCCAATACACACATCAATACAGTACCTTATTTTGCAGACTTATCGGAACCGAATTCCCTTGTGACAAAATAACAGACTCAATCCGTCATAGATGAAATAGAACCACATAACTGATTTTGGATGCAGTCGGTCCAATCTTCATCATAATTACGAACCACATACGTATGATGGAATCACATAACTGATTTTTGGATGCAGATGTACAAATCAGTATCATAACTAGAAACCACATACGTATGATGGAATCACATAACTGATTTTTGGATGCAGTTGTACAAACCAATATCATAACTAGAAACCACATACGTATGATGGAATCACATAACTGATTTCTGGATGCAGCTGGATAAAACCCATAATCATAACTAGAAACCTCATACGTAATATAAAATCAAATACCTCTTTCTAGCAGTCATGACAGTATTGCCATAATCGATTCCTACTGTACAAACTCAAGTACAGTAAGAAGTACAGTACTTGGTATATTACGATGTACAGTTCGAAGTACAGTTCCTCATTTGGCACTAGTACAGTACGTGTACACCACTGCACAAAAGGTTTCTACTCTTAGCTGTACCTCGTGTACATCACATACACAACTGCCACCAAGTACACGTGTACATGGCTTTCCTCAGCATATCTCTCATACAGTATACTCCTCATCCACTTATAGTACCCTACCCCACGTAAAATCACCCCATAAACAACATTTTGCCTCTAAGTCGCTGACCTCTCAAAATCATACTTTCGTCCCTGGGAACTTTGGATTTCTTCCGAAATGCCTTACGGCTACCCTTCATTCAACACGTGTGCATGTGTACACGTGGAACATGCCTCATGCCTCTCATGAGGTTTGGCACCGATGTGGGGGTCATGTGATCGTCTTGCCAAATCAACAACAAACTTTCACATCTGGAAGTCGAGAATTCAACTATTGCTCTCACTGAGGGAAGTTGACGACCACCTTACTGAAGACCCTCCGGAATCCTCGTCACCTACATACTCCGCATGAAAGAAGGCGGATTGCAAGGCTAGGGCTATCATCGGACTGACTCTATCTGATAACCATCTCGAGCAAGTCCAGCATGCTAATACCGCCAAGGTCATGTGGTCCCTGATTTGTGATATCTTTGAGTAGCATACTCTTCTCAATAAACTGGCTGCCAGGCGCCGATTCTATGCCGCCAAGATGAACCCGAACGAGAAAGTGCTCTCGTTCGCCGCCCGTATCCGCCAGGTCGCTGCCACTCTCAAGTCGATGTCCGTCCACATCGAAGACAGCGAAATGGACATGGCGCTACTTAACGGCCTGCCAGATCGCTTGATACTCTCATCTCGGCCCTTGACGCTGCTCATCTCGATGACGACAAATTCTCCTTCGAGTTCGTTCAAAGCAGATGCCACCAAGAGGACCAGCGCCATGCCCAACGAGATCAGGACTCCTTGAGGGCTTCGGAATCCGCGGCTCTTCTTGGAGGCCTCAAACATTCTGACTCCAAAATGGTTGTTTGCAATAAAAAATGCCCAGGACTCCAACGGAGGCTTTTCCCGAAAATCGAAAGCGCGTCTTGTCGCTCGTGGTTTCCAACAGGTGAAAGAGGTAGATTATAATGAGACTTACGCCCCTGTCGTGAAGCTCACGTCAATTCGGGTGCTTTTGGCACTTGTCGCACATCAGGACCTGGAGCTGCATCAAATGGACGTTAAGACGGCATTTCTGAGCGGTGATGTGGAGGAGGACGTGTACATGGAACATACTTATTTATTAAAGAACGCCTCGAAACCAAATCATGTCTGCAAATTTCTGAAGGCCTTGTTGTTGAAATGGGCTGTGAATTCAACCAGCGCATGTGACGTAATGGTCGATGTGCTTTTTCTACACTTGTATGGTTTGAAACAGGCACATAGACGGTGGCACCAGAAAATCGATGATTTTCTTGTTGATGGGCTCAAATTCAAAAGTGGCACTAATGATCCCTGTGTTTATGTAAAATTTGACCCTACCTCCGACTCAATCATGATTATCCTCCTGTATGTTGATGACTTGCTGCTTGCAGGAAACAACATGGAGGCGATTGCATGGATGAAGGGGGAGCTGAACCGCCGTTTTGAAATGAAAGATTTGGGCGAAGCGAGAATGGTTGTTGGGCTTGAAATTTCTCGCCGGAGATCCGAACGATCCTTGTGTTTATCCCAGCCACGGTTTGTAGACAGCGTTTTAGAGCGATTTGGAATGCAGAATTGTAGACCTGTTCCAACTCCTATGAATCTAAACACTGACGAGTTGAACGTGGATCGGTCGGTAGATACGGGTAGTGATGCTCGGACAGATGCTCCATACAGGAGCGCCATTGGAGCTCTCATGTATTTGTCTGTTGGAACACGACCTGATATATCTTATGCGGTTGGCAACTTGCACGTTTCTGCGAAGAACCAAGAGAGAAGCATTGGTTAGCAGTAAAAAGTGTGTTAAGGTATCTCGCTGGGACCAAAGATTTAGGTCTTATGTTCCGAGGGAATGCTGATCTGGGCTTGTCTGCATACTGTGACTCGGATTGGGCCGGAGATGTGTCCGATCGCAAATCGACGAGTGTTTTCGAGTTTCGCATGGCTGGAAGTGGGGTAAGTTGGTGCCCGCGAAAGCAAACGGTTGTCGCAGCTTCGTCATGTGAGGCCGAATACATTTCGTTGACTGCAGCAAGTAAAGAAGCAATATGGCTGAGACGTGTCGTTCGGGACTTCCTTGAAACCTGGACATCGCTGGGCATGAAAGCACTTGGAATTGATCATGCTACTACAATATACAGCGATAACCAGGGGGCTATGGAGCTCGCTCGAAACGAGAGCACCAACAGACGCAACAAGCACATTGATATTGCATACCATTTTGTAAGAGATGCAGTTGTGCGTAAAGAAATGGACTTATTGTACGTGCCAACAACTGAAAATGTTGCTGACGCTTTGACAAAACCACTAGGGCGAGTGCAGATGACAAAACTTGTTAGACTGATTGTGATGGGTAGTAAGGGGGAGCATAAATTAATGTAAAAAAAAAACAATGTGATCGAGGGGGAGTGTTGAAAAAGGGATAGAATGCATGCGATCCCATGGTTTTTAGTTGCCACCTGGACACGTGTACACTTGTAGCATGAAAAAGCGAGTTGCACCCTTCTTCTGTGTGTACACCTACTACACGTGTAAAATGGGCCAAATCGAAAGTTGCCTGGGACGAAAGCTCATTTTCGGGCAACTCAAAATCACGGCGCATTTTACCATTTTCAAACCACTTGGTATTCTGCCCTCTGATTGGCTGCTAGATACGCCTCCATACCACTCACATCGCTCCAAGTGGCGATATCTGAGCTGATCATTGTGGAGCATTCTGACACTTGGCATGTTATGGTTGGTTGATGGTTTGTCTCTATTCTAGGCTCAAAGTACTGTACCCAATGTGTCATACGTGTACTGTCTCCTATGTGGCATACGTGTACTGTCTCCTCTCTGTCGTACGTGTACAGTATTATAGGTGTCGTACGTGTACAAGTAAACAGTGGTTTCTATATTTATCCTATAGTTGCCTGGACTGGCTGCATACAGTTTACACTATACTCATTATACTGGCTGCATACAAATCACTCTTGCACAAGTATGCAGCCAAAGTATGTTGATGCAGCCACGTTGCTTTTACAGTATTGCACGTATAGCACGTAAGGCTTAATTCACGTTGAACGGCCTGCATGAGATTTACGTACTGTTACATAACAACGTGAGACAAGCCCGCCAAAAATTGTTTTCTACTTTTATGATATTTAAGTTCCCGCCTTAAGTTCCCGCCTTTGGGTTCTGTTACAGGCCGAGAGATTACAGTTGCGTTGGCGGGTCACGTAAGGCATAATTCACGGGTTGACTGTTTTAGTGTACGTTTACGTAACAGAACATGCATGGCTAGCATGCACGCAATGTTACTTACGTTTTGAATATCGGTAATTATGAATTTCCCGCGCATGCAAATCAGGGATTCTGAGGCATCTCGGCTTGGGTAGGCTATAGGATCAACAAAGATAGTACTGCAAATGTAGATTTTGCTACTTTCATTTTGCTGTCACGAAGCCGAAGTGAGTACCGGCAAACAGTATATAGTTGTAGTCTAATAGCTCACCAAGTAAAGAAGAGGCACGGACTTGCCTTTGATTTCAACACCAACCTCACCCTTGCCGTTCTATCTCCTTTCTGTTTCTTTTATCCATCTACACTCTTTCCCTACTTCCCTTTTCATTCTCTCTCCTCATCCCTCATCATCCCCTGTTCTTTCATCAGGTTATGGGCCCAGTCCACGCTACCGCTCTTTCCGCTTGATCCGTCCCTCAACCGTTGACGTTGACGTTGAGGTAATTGCTTTCTCTGTGTTGTTGGTGCTGTTGGTGTTGTCATTTGTTGCTTTGTGGTGATTGTTGTTGGGTTCTTGTCTTTGTTAGGACCCATTTGGTGATTGTTAAGCACTCTGTGTGTGGATCCTGAGTGTTTTTGTGGTTCTCATTGTGTGTTGTTGGAAGCTTTTGTTGATACGAACCAACTTTAAGGTTGTCAAGCACTCTGTGTGTGGATCCTGAGTGTTTTTGTTTACCATTTGTGTTGAATCAGAGCAATCGTTGTTTGTGCTCTACTACTGTTGAGAACAATTTTGTGTTGTCAAGCACTCTGTGTGAGGATCCTGAGTGCTTTGTGGTGTCATTGCTCTGCTTGTCGTTTGTTGGTTCGGTTTTCTGTCTCTTTTGTGGTGGTTGTGGTCATTCGGCAATTGATCAGCTCGAGTTTATTGTTTGGAAATATTGGCCTTGTTGTTTGAGGAGGAATCTAGGCCTGGTTGTTGATACCCCTTGCACTCTTGGAAAGCCTTCACGGCAACGGAAAAGAAGAAGACAGAGTGCCGGGGGTCCGCCCAAGTTTGTCCGATTCTTTTGCCGAATCGTGGTCTTGGCAATCGGTTTTGTGATCCTCTCACCGGCTGTACTCTTTTGAGAACAGTGCCTTTGTGTAACGCGAGTTGGACGGACCGTACCATACAAACCCACGCGGTTGATAACGCGAGTTATCAGAAGTCGTAAGACTGAACCCGATTCCCGGTGGGAATCACGGTGTACCAGCCGAGTCGGTCCGTTGCAGTGGCCCTTTTGCGCGCCGGCGGGACAGAGACGCTCCTCGCTTGAACGACCGATACGTACGCGAAACACCATCGCCCGTGGTCGGAGAGGGAACGACTGTCTTCTAATTCCTTACTCTGGTAGCATACCGGGTACTAGTGTTCTGCACTTGTACTTTGGTACCTGCTGGCTATACTTCTGTTGAGGTGTAGATACGTGCTGTGCACGGAAGGACGAGGCTCATTGGTGACCTTGAGTGCTTTCACACGAGTACGACGGAAGTCAAGCAACACAGTCCGGAAGGAAACGCGCCTGAGTTAGTACGGAAAGACTGTGATTGTGGTAAGACGCCCTTTGCTGCGGGGACCTTTCGGGGTAGTGGCTGAAAATTCCTGGCCGTCTACAGGTAAAGTCGCTGTGCTTACTCGTGGCACACGGATTGCGCTCAAAGTTGAAAGACCAGCACTGGCCGATATACAGGGGTAGCGCCCTAAGGCACAAATAAAGAGGTGGTAAAGAGGTAAAGAGGAGGAAAACTAAAGAGGTAAAGAGTTGGAAATTAAACACCACGTGTCTTTGAGTAAACGCTGCAAACTTCTTATAGGGAAAGGCTTGCCGTGACAAGCGACTATCGGTCGCCGGCTTGGGATACCCGAACAGAGGACTTTGCATACTCACTGCATACGTGGTAATAGAGGTTTCAGATACAAAGGGTCTTGGATAAAGACGTAGTCATGGACGATCGCGGAGGCGGAGTTCGAATTGAAAAGCTCACCAACAATAATTTCCATGTTTGGAAGCAGAAGGTGCAGCTTCTTCTCGCCCTCCGGGAGCTTGATGACTACATTGTGGATGATCCGCCTGAGGAATCGGATGATAGGGCTCTCAAATCATGGACTCGGGCCGACCGCAAAGCACGGGCGCTCATCGGATTGTCCCTTTCTGATGAGCACCTTGAGCATGTGCGCACTGCGGCAACTGCAAAGGAGATGTGGACTATTATTCTCAACACGTTTGAAGGCACACACTCCTCAATAAGCTTGCGGCTCGACGCCGGTTTTACACCGCGGCTATGGACGGTAACGAGAGAGTTTTGCAGTATGTTAACCGTGTAACGCAGCTAGCAGCGACCCTGAAATCCATGGATGTGACTATTGATGACAAAGAGATAGCCATGGCTGTGCTTAATGGATTGCCACCTCGGTTCGACAATCTCATCGTTGCCTTGGATGCGCTCGGCAATGAGGACAGGGTGTTTACTTTGGAATTTGTGAAGAGCCGGTTGTTGCAGGAAGAGGAGCGTGCTCAAATGAGGGAGTCAAAAGGGACAAAATCCAATGCTGCACTCATATCCAATGCCCGTCCGAATGACTACGGAGGTAATGCTAGACAGCTGCACTGTACGAACTGCGGTCATTCTGGTCACACCGCGGACAGATGCTGGGGCAAAGATGTGAACGGTAGGCGCCCGGAAGCTCCAAGGGGCTATCGTGCATCCGGTTCTCGTAGTGGCAGAGCATCTAATAATCATCGAAACGAGAAAAATCGCCCGAGAAGAGATCAGCAGGCGTTCGTAGGTGCAAATGTATTTGATTCGACTGATTCTCATCCTTCAGCAGATAGTGGGGACAGCGTTGATGATGAAATTGTTTGCCTCATGTCACGAATTAAACAGGCCGGGATTTCGGCCGGAACTTCCTCTTGGTACGCAGATTCCGCATGTACTTCCCATATGACTTACGATAGGAGTGTTTTCACGAATTATACCGAATTTTCTGCAGCCTCAGTCGAAATGGGAACTAAAGCCCGGGCTAAGATTGCTGGGCGAGGTGACGTGGAGCTCACATTATTAGTAGATGGTTCTCGAAAGCGGTGTATTCTGCGAGATGTTGTCCACGTTCCTAGTTTCGAATATTCTCTCATCTCTGTAGGCAAAGCGGACATAGAAGGGATCAAAACTGTATTTGAGAACAAATCTTTGCAGATGACTAAGAATGGGAGAGTTGTAGCAACTGGAAAAATGCTGTGCAATAGCCTTCTTTATGCTATCGACATAGTCCAGAAGATACCCAATGATACCTTGTACTCTGCGAAAGTCACCACACTCTCGACATGGCACGAGAGAATGGCTCACGTAAGCAAGCAGGGCATTGCATCTATGGTAAGGAACAATGTTGTGGACGGCGTGCAGATCAGTGGCTCGAATACATCCGAAATATGCACCTCATGCGTTCATGGAAAGGCTCATCGTTCAGCAGTGCCGAAGGAACGCACGACTGGTAGAGCTGAAGCGATGTTAGACCTTGTTCACAGTGACGTGTGTGGACCTATGGAGGTTTCTTCTGTTGGAGGGGCACGCTACTTTGTCACCTTCACGGACGATCACTCTTCCTGGGTTACCGTCTACATGATGCAGCGAAAGTCAGAGGTCTTTGATAAATATAAACTGTTCCAAGCTCGTAGCGAAGCCCATACTGGGCGTCGCATTGGCATTCTTCGTTCAGATCGAGGGGAGAATATATGTCCACTGCATTCAAGGACTACCTTGCCGAGCGCGGCACAAAACATGAGCTTAGTGCAGTGGAGTCACCTGAACAGAATGGTGTTTCAGAGCGGCTGAACCGAACACTGATGGATCTGGTTCGGTCCATGCTACATGCAAAGAGTCTGCCAAAACAGTTCTGGGCCGAAGCTCTGGCGACTGCTGTATACATCCGAAACAGAGTTACAACTCGGGCACTTCCAAGCCACACGACCCCGCATCATATATGGTACGGTCGCAAGCCCAATTTGTCGCACCTTCGTACGTTCGGAAGCAAATGTTGGTACACCGTCCCGGCAAGTCAATTGAGTAAGCTTGACAACCGAGCACGGGAAGCAATTATGCTTGGATATGCGGAAGCCAGCAAAGCTTACAAACTGTGGGATCCTGAATTACACAAGGTAGTTGTTTCCAGAGATGTCAGATTCAGTGAGAGCGAAACCTGCCAGTCTGAAATAAATGAGAAAGAATCAGATGAGTATCTCTCAATTAGCTCCGATGAGGATCTTGTAAGTCTCGGCGTTGAACAGGATGCTCAAGTCCGGCTTCCTACACCGGACACAGTCGAAATAACTGCATCTTCGAGACAAGATATTCAGGGACAAGGGAATGACCAGGCTAATGTTGGAAACGACCCAACGGTCGCCGAAAACGTAGGTACAGATAACGAAATCCCTGAACCCCCTGAGGTGTCTGTAGCTCCTCGGAGATCTGAAAGGATTCGAAGAGCCCCAAATGCTTGGTGGAGATCAAACATATCCTTGACACCTAATGACACGGCTCTCGTTACAAATGTTGTCAACATCTCGTACAGACACGCGGCGACAGGACCGGACGCAGACTTTTGGAAGTCCGCCATCGAGTCCGAGCGAGACTCGATCCTTCGGAACAAAACATGGAAGTTAGTCCCACGTTTGGAGGCCTCAAACATTCTGACTCCAAAATGGGTGTTTGCAATAAAAGATGCCCAGGACTCCAACGGAGGCTTTTCCCGAAAATCGAAGGCGCGTCTTGTCGCTCGTGGTTTCCAACAGGTGAAAGGGGTAGATTATAATGAGACGTACGCCCCTGTCGTGAAGCTCACGTCAATTCGGGTGCTTTTGGCACTTGTCGCACATCAGGACCTGGAGCTGCATCAAATGGACGTTAAGACGGCATTTCTGAACGGTGAGGTGGAGGAGGACGTGTACATGGAACAGCCTGATGGATTTAAGGATGCCTCGAAACCAAATCATGTCTGCAAATTTCTGAAGGCCTTGTATGGTTTGAAACAGGCACATAGGCGGTGGCACCAGAAAATCGATGATTTTCTTGTTGATGGGCTCAAATTCAAAAGTGGCACTAATGATCCCTGTGTTTATGTAAAATTTGACCCGACCTCCGACTCAATCATGATTATCCTCCTGTATGTTGATGACTTGCTGCTTGCAGGAAACAACATGGAGGCGATTGCATGGATGAAGGGGAGCTGAACCGCCGTTTTGAAATGAAAGATTTGGGCGAAGCGAGAATGGTTGTGGGCTTGAAATTTCTCGCCGGAGATCCGAACGATCCTTGTGTTTATCCCAGCCACGGTTTGTAGACAGCGTTTTAGAGCGATTTGGAATGCAGAATTGTAGACCTGTTCCAACTCCTATGAATCTAAACACTGACGAGTTGAACGTGGATCGGTCGGTAGATACGGGTAGTGATGCTCGGACAGATGCTCCATACAGGAGCGCCATTGGATCTCTCATGTATTTGTCTGTTGGAACACGACCTGATATATCTTATGCGGTTGGCAAACTTGCACGTTTCTGCGAAGAACCAAGAGAGAAGCATTGGTTAGCAGTAAAAAGAGTGTTAAGGTATCTCGCTGGGACCAAAGATTTAGGTCTTGTGTTCCGAGGGAATGCTGATCTGGGCTTGTCTGCATACTGTGACTCGGATTGGGCCGGAGATGTGTCCGATCGCAAATCGACGAGTGGTTTCGTGTTTCGCATGGCTGGAAGTGGGGTAAGTTGGTGCTCGCGAAAGCAAACGGTTGTCGCAGCTTCGTCATGTGAGGCCGAATACATTTCGTTAACTGCAGCAAGTAAAGAAGCAATATGGCTGAGACGTGTCGTTCGGGACATCCTTGAAACCTGGACATCGCTGGGCATGAAAGCACTTGGAATTGATCATGCTACTACAATATACAGCGATAACCAGGGGGCTATGGAGCTCGCTCGAAACGAGAGCACCAACAGACGCAACAAGCACATTGATATTGCATACCACTTTGTAAGAGATGCAGTTGTGCGTAAAGAGGTGGACTTGGTGTACGTGCCAACAACTGAAAATGTTGCTGACGCTTTGACAAAACCACTAGGGCGAGTTCAGATGACAAAACTTGTTAGACTGATTGTGATGGGTAGTAAGGGGGAGCATAAATTAATGTAAAAACAATGTGATCGAGGGGAGTGTTGAAAAAGGGATAGAATGCATGCGATCCCATGGTTTTTAGTTGCCACCTGGACACGTGTACACTTGTAGCATGAAAAAGCGAGTTGCACCCTTCTTCTGTGTGTACACCTACTACACGTGTAAAATGGGCCAAATCGAAAGTTGCCTGGGACGAAAGCTCATTTTCGGGCAACTCAAAATCACGGCGCATTTTACCTTTTTCAAACCACTTGGTATTCTGCCCTCTGATTGGCTGCTAGATACGCCTCCATACCACTCACATCGCTCCAAGTGGCGATGTCTGAGCTGATCATTGTGGAGCATTCTGACACTTGGCATGTTATGGTTGGTTGATGGTTTGTCTCTATTTAGGCTCAAAGTACTGTACCCAATGTGTCATACGTGTACTGTCTCCTATGTGGCATACGTGTATTGTCTCCTCTCTGTCGTACGTGTACAGTATTATAGGTGTCGTACGTGTACAAGTAAACAGTGGTTTCTATATTTATCCTATAGTTGCCTGGACTGGCTGCATACAGTTTACACTATACTCATTATACTGGCTGCATACAAATCACTCTTGCACAAGTATGCAGCCAAAGTATGTTGATGCAGCCACGTTGCTTTTACAGTATTGCACGTATAGCACGTAAGGCTTAATTCACGTTGAACGGCCTGCATGAGATTTACGTACTGTTACGTAACAACGTGAGACAAGCCCGCCAAAAATTGTTTTCTACTTTTATGATATTTAAGTTCCCGCCTTAAGTTCCCGCCTTTGGGTTCTGTTACAGGCCGAGAGATTACAGTTGCGTTGGCGGGTCACGTAAGGCATAATTCACGGGTTGACTGTTTTAGTGTACGTTTACGTAACAGAACATGCATGGCTAGCATGCACGCAATGTTACTTACGTTTTGAATATCGGTAATTATGAATTTCCCGCGCATGCAAATCAGGGATTCTGAGGCATCTCGGCTTGGGTAGGCTATAGGATCAACAAAGATAGTACTGCAAATGTAGATTTTGCTACTTTCATTTTGCTGTCACGAAGCCGAAGTGAGTACCGGCAAACAGTATATAGTTGTAGTCTAATAGCTCACCCAAGTAAAGAAGAGGTACGGACTTGCCTTTGATTTCAACACCAACCTCACCCTTGCCGTTCTATCTCCTTTCTGTTTCTTTTATCCATCTACACTCTTTCCCTACTTCCCTTTTCATTATCTCTCCTCATCCCTCATCATCCCTTGTTCTTTTCATCAAAAGGGTCCCTAGACGGATCTATATCTCGCAGACAGAGTATGCCAAGTCCATTTTGAAACGTTTTGGTATGGCCAGTTGCAATCCCGTGAGGACTCCGATGGAACAAGGATTACACCCTGAGACGTCAACAAGCCCGTATTTCGATGTACCATATCGACAGATCATTGGCTGCTTAATGTTTCTTATGGTAGGGTCACGTCCAGATCTTGCATATGTGGTGGGAAAACTGTCCCAACACTGTGAGAACCCTCGCGAGGACCACTGGCAAGCAGCCAAAAGAGTTCTGAGATATATCAAAGGAACGCTCTCACTAGGTGTAGTTCTAGATGTAAATCTCCCAGTGCAAACTCTAGAGGGCTTCAGCGATGCAGACTGGGGTGGTTGCTTGGACTCGAGAAAGTCCACCAGTGGATATGTGTTCAAACTGTGGGGGGGAGCTATTGTTGGTCATCTAGGAGACAAACGGTCGTTGCGAAATCCACATGCGAAGCGGAGTATATTGCACTGTGTGAGGCTTGCAAAGAGGCAGCTTGGCTCAGGTGCCTTCTTGCAGACGCACTGGGAAAGTCGAAAGACAGCACAGTTACAATCGGGTGTGATAATGCTGGTACAATAGCGTTTGCGGGTAACGAAGAGATACCTTAACACTATTTTTACTGCTAACCAATGCTTCTCTCTTGGTTCTTCGCAGAAACGTGCAAGTTTGCCACCCGCATAAGATATATCAGGTCGTGTTCCAACAGACAAATACATGAGAGATCCAATGGCGCTCCTGTATGGAGCATCTGTCCGAGCATCACTACCCGTATCTACCGACCGATCCACGTTCAACTCGTCAGTGTTTAGATTCATAGGAGTTGGAACAGGTCTACAATTCTGCATTCCAAATCGCTCTAAAACGCTGTCTACAAACCGTGGCTGGGATAAACACAAGGATCGTTCGGATCTCCGGCGAGAAATTTCAAGCCCAACAACCATTCTCGCTTCGCCCAAATCTTTCATTTCAAAACGGCGGTTCAGCTCCCCCTTCATCCATGCAATCGCCTCCATGTTGTTTCCTGCAAGCAGCAAGTCATCAACATACAGGAGGATAATCATGATTGAGTCGGAGGTAGGGTCAAATTTTACATAAACACAGGGATCATTAGTGCCACTTTTGAATTTGAGCCCATCAACAAGAAAATCATCGATTTTCTGGTGCCACCGCCTATGTGCCTGTTTCAAACCATACAAGGCCTTCAGAAATTTGCAGACATGATTTGGTTTCGAGGCATCCTTAAATCCATCAGGCTGTTCCATGTACACGTCCTCCTCCACCTCACCGTTCAGAAATGCCGTCTTAACGTCCATTTGATGCAGCTCCAGGTCCTGATGTGCGACAAGTGCCAAAAGCACCCGAATTGACGTGAGCTTCACGACAGGGGCGTACGTCTCATTATAATCTACCCCTTTCACCTGTTGGAAACCACGAGCGACAAGACGCGCCTTCGATTTTCGGGAAAAGCCTCCGTTGGAGTCCTGGGCATCTTTTATTGCAAACACCCATTTTGGAGTCAGAATGTTTGAGGCCTCCAAACGTGGGACTAACTTCCATGTTTTGTTCCGAAGGATCGAGTCTCGCTCGGACTCGATGGCAGACTTCCAAAAGTCTGCGTCCGGTCCTGTCGTCGCGTGTCTGTACGAGATGTTGACAACATTTGTAACGAGAGCCGTGTCATTAGGTGTCAAGGATATGTTTGATCTCCACCAAGCATTTGGGGCTCTTCGAATCCTTTCAGATCTCCGAGGAGCTACAGACACCTCAGGGGTTCAGGAATTTCGTTATTTGTACCTATGATTTCGGCGACTGTTGGGTCGTTTCCAACATTAGCCTGGTCATTCCCTTGTCCCTGAATATCTTGTCTCGAAGATGCAGTTATTTCGACTGTGTCCGGTGTAGGAAGCCGGACTTGAGCATCCTGTTCAACGCCGAGACTTACAAGATCCTCATTGGAGCTAATTGAGAGATACTCATCTGATTCTTTCTCATTTATTTCAGACTGGCAGGTTTCGCTCTCACTGAATCTGACATCTCTGGAAGCAACTACCTTGTGTAATTCAGGATCCCACAGTTTGTAAGCTTTGCTGGCTTCCGCATATCCAAGCATAATTGCTTCCCGTGCTCGGTTGTCAAGCTTACTCAATTGACTTGCCGGGACGGTGTACCAACATTTGCTTCCGAACGTACGAGGTGCGACAAATTGGGCTTGCGACCGTACCATATATGATGCGGGGTCGTGTGGCTTGGAAGTGCCCGAGTTGTAACTCTGTTTCGGATGTATACAGCAGTCGCCAGAGCTTCGGCCCAGAACTGTTTTTGCAGACTCTTTGCATGTAGCATGGACCGAACCAGATCCATCAGTGTTCGGTTCAGCCGCTCTGAAACACCATTCTGTTCAGGTGACTCCACTGCACTAAGCTCATGTTTTGTGCCGCGCTCGGCAAGGTAGTCCTTGAATGCAGTGGACATATATTCTCCCCCTCTATCTGAACGAAGAATGCCAATGCGACGCCCAGTATGGGCTTCGCTACGTGCTTGGAACAGTTTATATTTATCAAAGACCTCTGACTTTCGCTGCATCATGTAGACGGTAACCCAGGAAGAGTGATCGTCCGTGAAGGTGACAAAGTAGCGTGCCCCTCCAACAGAAGAAACCTCCATAGATCCACACACGTCACTGTGACAAGGTCTAACATCGCTTCAGCTCTACCAGTCGTGCGTTCCTTCGGCACTGCTGAACGATGAGCCTTTCCATGAACGCATGAGGTGCATATTTCGGATGTATTCGAGCCACTGACCTCTGTACGCCGTCCACAACATTGTTCCTTACCATAGATGCAATGCCTGCTTGCTTACGAGAGCCATTCTCTCGTGCCATGTCGAGAGTGTGGTGACTTTCGCAGAGTACAAGGTATCATTGGGTATCTTCTGGACTATGTCGATAGCATAAAGAAGGCTATTGCACAGCATTTTTCCAGTTGCTACAACTCTCCATTCTTAGTCATCTGCAAAGATTTGTTCTCAATACAGTTTTGATCCCTTCTATGTCCGCTTTGCCTACAGAGATGAGAGAATATTCGAAACTAGGAACGTGGACAACATCTCGCAGAATGCACCGCTTTCGAGAGCCATCCACTAGTAATGTGAGCTCCACGTCACCTCGCCCAGCAATCTTAGCCCGGGCTTTAGTTCCCATTTCGACTGAGGCTGCAGAAAATTCGGTATAATTCGTGAAAACACTCCTATGTAAGTCATATGGAAGTACATGCGGAATCTGCGTACCAAGAGGAAGTTCCGGCCGAAATCCCGGTCTGTTTAATTCGTGACATGAGGCAAACAATTTCATCATCTACGCTGTCCCTATATTAGCTGAAGGATGAGAATCAGTCGAATCAAATACATTTGCACCTACAACGCCTGCTGATCTCTTCTCGGGCGATTTTTCTCGTTTCGATGATTATTAGATGCTCTGCCACTACGAGAACCGGATGCACGATAGCCCCTTGGAGCTTCGGGCGCCTACCGTTCACATCTTTGCCCAGCATCTGTCCGCGGTGTGACCAGAATGACCGCAGTTCGTACAGTGCAGCTGTCTAGCATTACCTCCGTAGTCATTCGGACGGCATTGGATATGAGTGCAGCATTGGATTTTGTCCCTTTTGACTCCCTCATTGAGCACGCTCCTCTTCCTGCAACAACCGGCTCTTCACAAATTCCAAAGTAAACACCCTGTCCTCATTGCCGAGCGCATCTAAGCAACGATGAGATTGTCGAACCGAGGTGGCAATCCATTAAGCACAGCCATGGCTATCTCTTTGTCATCAATAGTCACATCCATGGATTTCAGGGTCGCTGCTAGCTGCGTTACACGGTTAACATACTGCAAAACTCTCTCGTTACCGTCCATAGCCGCGGTGTAAAACCGGCGTCGAGCCGCAAGCTTATTGAGGAGTGTGTGCCTTTCAACGTGTTGAGAATAATAGTCCACATCTCCTTTGCAGTTGCCGCAGTGCGCACATGCTAGGTGCTCATCAGAAAGGGACAATCCGATGAGCGCCCGTGCTTTGCGGTCGGCCCGAGTCCATGATTTGAGAGCCCTATCATCCGATTCCTCAGGCGGATCATCCACAATGTAGTCATCAAGCTCCCGGAGGGCGAGAAGAAGCTGCACCTTCTGCTTCCAAACATGGAAATTATTGTGGTGAGCTTTTCAATTCGAACTCCGCCTCCGCGATCGTCCATGACTACGTCTTTATCCAAGACCCTTTGTATCTGAAACCTCTATTACCACGTATGCAGTAAGTATGCAAAGTCCTCTGTTCGGGTATCCCAAGCCGGCGACCGATAGTCGCTTGTCACGGCAAGCCTTCCCTATAAGAAGTTTGCAGTGTTTACCAAAGACACGTGTTTAATTTCCAACTCTTTACCTCTTTAGTTTTCCTCCTCTTTACCTCTTACCACCTCTTTATTTGTGCCTTAGGGCGCTCCCTGTATATCGGCCAGTGCTGGTCTTTCAACTTTGAGCGCAATCCGTGTGCCACGAGTAAGCACAGCGACTTTACCTGTAGACGGCCAGGAATTTTCAGCCACTACCCCGAAAGGTCCCCGCAGCAAAGGGCGTCTTACCACAATCACAGTCTTTCCGTACTAACTCAGGCGCGTTTCCTTCCGGGACTGTGTTGCCTGACTTCCGTCGTACTCGTGTGAAAGCACTCAAGGTCACCAATGAGCCTCGTCCTTTCAGTGCACAGCACGTATCTACACCTCAACAGAAGTATAGCCAGCAGGTACCAAAGTACAAGTGCAGAACACTAGTACCGGTATGCTACCAGAGTAAGGAATTAGAAGACAGTCGTTCCCTCTCCGACCACGGGCGATGGTGTTTCGCGTACGTATCGGTCGTTCAAGCGAGGAGCGTCTCTGTCCGCCGGCGCGCAAAAGGGCCACTGCAACGGACCGACTCGCTGGTACACCGTGATTCCCACCGGGATCGGGTTCAGTCTTACGAACTTCTGATAACTCGCGTTATCGACCGCGTGGGTTTGTATGGTACGGTCCGTCCACTCGCGTTACACAAAGGCACTGTTCTCAAAGAGTACAGCCGGTGAGAGGATCACAAAACCGATTGCCAAGACCACGATTCGGCAAAAGAATCGGACAAACTTGGGCGGACCCCCGCACTCTGTCTTCTTCTTTTCGTTGCGTGAAGCTTTCCAAGAGTGCAAGGGGTATCAACAACCAGGCCTAGATTACTCCTCAAACAACAAGGCCA